>CM032891.1:29704650-29769650 GCA_019176425.1 Megalops atlanticus
GAACAGCTGTCTAAATTAAATGCTGGAAAGCCATCGGTGAGTCTAGACAGCCAGGTTTATTGAAGTGATGTCGTCTGTCAGATTGATGGAGGACAAGGCAGAGAGCCGAGTCTATTAAAGGGATAGAATGCAGCCTCGTGTGTAATTTAACTTACAGAAATAAAGGATCAATTCTCACCCCCCTGAGGTGTTATTTCCTGTTGATTGTGATGTCACAATGCACCATCACGAGACGAGGAAAACACGTCCTTCACCCCGCTTGTGTGTAAGTTCCGCCAGCCGTGCCGCGGCGAGGATCAGTGCGGTAGGTAAAAACCGACCTGTGCCTTTCGTCTCTGACGCCAGTCCGGTCACAGAAATAGAAAGTGATGCAGGCGGCGCTCTTGCGATTGCAGTGAGATCATCGCTGCCTATGGACTGAGGAGGGCATGCGTCGCTGGGTGCACTAACAGCGCTGCCGGAACCGAGCGTGCCATCTCTGAGTCGCCTGTGGCCAATCACGGAGGGTCACGCCAAGTCCCCGCCGCTGAAATCCACCATGGTCCCGGGCTAATGCAGTCCATCGTTTAAACAAACAGCTGCAATCATCCTGTTGTCTGCACCTGAGTGAGGTGGCCGATAACCGTCCTTTTCTGCGTTTGAGTGTGAAGGTAATTGGCTTGGAAGCTTGAAAGGGATGATTACCGTTTTTTTTTTTTTTCTCCTTTCTGTTGAAGTGGGAGGGTCATTTGGCCATCACTGTGATTGACACTCTCAGTACATTATATTTTCAGAGCGTACAAGTTAGCTTTATCTTGGATAGCATTGAAATGATATTCTAGCATTAAACTATAAGAGTAATGATGTTGTTATTGTACATTAAAAAAATCATTATTGAGGTTAGGAAAACACTGAGGGAAGGTCACTGCAGGTTACAGGTCAGGGTACACGTAAAATGTGCAGTATGAAGATATGCATTTGATGTCAGATTGTGTCATTCATAACATACAGTACTTTCCGGGAACAGATGGATTGTAAATGGGTGTAACGACATACAGTTGTGTGTTAAATATAATTTACAATATTCCAGGCATGGTGAATCGACCTTGAAAATTCATGGTCGATTACCGCCCGAGTAGATTTGGTTGGTTAGTTAGTTTGGTTACTTCTGGGAGGGGAGACCTCCTGGGAAAAGTGGTACAGAGAATCTCAGTGTAAAGACACATCACTAAGAGTTCTATTTTCAGGTTTACTCTCTCTCTCTACCTCTTTAAATGGTTAAGTAAGCCCCGCCCTCTCCCGCTCAGCTGATGCATGATTGGTGCAGAGAGGCTGTTGTGTATCACCCAGGTGAGGAGGTAGGGGAGGGTCACCCCACCTCTGTGTTTATGCATGCATTAATTGTTGTGCACTTGACCTTGCCGCTCTTGTTTAACATATAATTGTATTGATTTGTTTGTATAATTCATACATCATGTACGGTTTCCTTCCCAGCAGAATTACCTTGCTGTGCGCTTTGAGTGTGGGAAAAGTGCTACAGAATATAAATAGAATGTACCATTACTAAGATTTCCTTCACTGTAGAGTGCTTCAAGCTAAACAAGAGGGATCAAAATCCCTAAAAAATTCAATCATTTCCTTCACAGTAAACAATTTAAGCATATTTCCTGTGAGATTTAAATCACATTAAATACGTCACCTGAATTATTGAATTATTATTGTTTGGCACTTCAGGTTTTTCCACCATTCATGGAACAGATATGTATTGACACCTTAAATAAACAGGAATGAGAAAGAAAGGTTTCCTCTTGTTAAACACACAGGTGAGAGCTCCTGTTGAACTCTCTAAAGCCCTGGGTAAAGAATGCCCATATTCTGCCAGCAGCCGTCATATCTAGTTGGAAACATTTGCCATAAAAATCCACATTTTGCCCTCAGCTTCTGAAATTACTGAGCGGAGAACATCCATTCCATTAAATGTCATTTTCAGAGTGTGTTGAGAAAGAGAGAGAGAGAGAGAGAGAGAGAGAGATGACTATTTCTGTGGAAAAAATGCAAGACGGTGAAAATGAGGTGTTGATGATCCCTACCCCATGTTCTGATTTTTATTTATTTATATTTTTTTGGGAGGGTGGGGGAGGGGGTTATGGAGTGTAAATAGCCCTCGTTGTCTGAAATGAGAATGAGTCTGACAGGTTTGATTACAGTAGTCTCTCCCTGTAATCCTTTCAGATGTTTTCTCTCTACCACAGTGCGTTGAGCTATGTTATAATTAACTTGGCTGCCAAGAAATGTTACACATCATCAGATGTTCGCTGGCCTGAGGAAGTCACAAAGTGGCAGTGGTATTGTTCAGGGCTTAATCAGGTCAAGGCTATGGCAACTTTAATTACAGTTATTTCCAAGGTACTGGTTAGCATCCATAACAACAAATCTTGTCACATGTCAACTTTTTGTATCTTTTTTAAAAGCCTGAGAGGAAGCAATTAGGTTCAATCTCCCATCTTCTGCCAAGGAGCCCTCAATGCATCAGTAAATTTGTCATATGAAACTCTGACTCGTGTGTAGATTATAGCTCACGCTGTTATGAGTCATAATAGCAGAATTCACCAAAAAGCAGATAAACTTGCACGGAATAATATCTGTGGGAGCCGCTACTTGTGTTTGCCAAAAAAAGAAACAAAAATTATGCATTATATATGAATATTATCATCAATATTATTAGTCATATTAGCTGTAGTAGTCCTAGTTATACAGTGGAAGCAGTTATAGTAAGTGTGAAAGCTGGAACAATAGTACTGGGTTATAGCAATAGTATAGCATTGTAGTTATGAATAATAAGGATAAGCACTCTGTTCTCTTTATAGCATGTTTATAAAGCCTTGGCACAGTGCAGGTATGTGTTTTTACACACTGTTTAATCGCTCTTGGTGCAGTTTGACACCGGGAGGAGAAGTGAATTCCCAGTGGACAGGATGGAGATCTGAACATTCTAGAGCAACGGTTTGCTCCCGCTCAGCAGAGTGACACTGTCTGCTCAGAAACAGGGAACATTCACACGGTGACACGGAGAGACCTCACACATTCATAAATGTCCCTCCATGAAGCTCACCATCACACCCTTGGGTTTGGACCCTGAAAAGAGTGACAGGACTGTCTGAGAAAAGGGAGATTACTCTTCCACCTTTAACCCTATGAACGCTCTCCTATTTTATGATGTTTTGGACTTCCCCCAGTCTTAGGCAGATTACTCAGGATCTGTAATAGCTATCCACACATGTCATGTATCTTTTTGTTGAGAACTACTTTGTGTAATAGGAATAATTTCCATTATTACAAATAACACGCACTGCTTTTAATAACTGTCGAATTTAGCCTTGTTGTCAGTGTGATCAGATGAGCTGAGATAAACATGAATCTGAATACACCGCAGCTATCAAGGTGGAGATTGTGTCTTCATTGTAAACAGTCCTGTTGCTGACTGACATCTGATTGATCACCATGTAAAATCCACGTTTCTGGTACATTGCGAAAAAAGAAAATGTTTCTACATCCTGAAATAACCAAGATATTGAACAGAGATGGAAGTGATGGAAGATGGAAGATAAATTTGAGTTATTTTTGAAGTCAAGGAGAAAACCTCTGATCAGGCAAAAATACAAACTTTGCACCATTATTGCGGAGCCACCTGATGTTATATCTGACATACCAAAAACTACCTGCACTCGGCGAAACAAATGTTAAGTTCATGAGTGTTCTGAGCTTCTAGTCCACTCATGCGGACTGCACGCTTGCATTGACACTCATCTCAACAGCCCCACAAACAAAATGCCATTAAGAAACATAAAACCAAATCCAACCTTACCAATTATGCAATGAACAATTGCAGGCATTTTTTTACAATGCTATCTATTTACACAGCTGGATATTTACTGAGGTAATTGTGGGTTAAATACCTTGCCCAAGGGTGCAGCAGCATTGCCCCTGTGGGGGATCGAACCAGCAACCTTTTGGTTATGAGTCCTGCTTCTTAACCACTGATACACTGCCTGCCAGGCACTTCTTTAACAAGTAGTGACTGTGTGCCTATGCACGTACAGAGTTAGCCATACATATGTTACCACAGAGTCTACTGAGGCTGTACTACCAATACTAATGAACTACAACAGCGGAACAAAGAGAGGCGATCCAAGCCTTCATCATCTAATGCAAATCAGACAAAAAGTAGGTCACAGGTAAAATTGAAATGGATGTATATATTTATATATGTATATGAATGCATGTATATGTATGTATGCGTGTGTATAATGTTTTTCATTGGCATTTGGAATGGAACAGGGTGATTGATTGGATTCTGTGGTTAGTGGTCCTCCAGACTTACTGCATCACTCCTGCTTTGGGAATAATTTTTTTTAATGCTCCCAGCTGTAGTTCCTGGATCCAAGTCTTGATTAAAAATAAGCCATGCAATGTCCTGTTTGGGACTTCCTCACACCCTGGGCTCATAGGTATGTCATAAGCTGTGGAATCGCGGGTATCTCCAGCCCCCTCTCCTCACACAGGGGGTGGGGGGGGGGGGGTTGGGGTCCCCTCAGAACCACGCACACATTTTTTATTCATTAGATTTTTGATTGATTCCTGCGACGACACGTGTCGCTGCGAGGCTGCAGGCATACGCAGCTGGGAGGGGTTCAGTGAGCTGCAGCGGCCCAAAAGGCAAATATTCAAGACAGCGAAGTGTGTTCAAATGGGCTGGGTAACGCACTAACAGCGTGCTAACAGCGCGCTAATGGTGCACCCCACCCATTGGAAGGTGGTGTGATGGATAGCCGTTTGTCGTGGGAGTGTGCATTAGGGGCAGATTCTGTCTACCTGAGGACAGTCTATAGGTTATTCTGACTTAATGATAAATTGGTGGTTTTAAAGTCACTGATGTACACTGATTTTAAATGTATCAATGGCAATGACATTCTGTCCCTTCATCCACAAAATGTAGCTATCGATTGCATGTTTTTGATTGTTGTAAGTCCAGTGGTATTTATTTTACCATCACATGGAATCGTTTATTAAATTCAGCCTCCAGCTTCAGCTTGGATTTCATGCTTTCTTGGTAGTTAATATATTTCCACAGAGATATCTTGGGCCAAACATTCACAGCTGCAAATAGCTCTTTGCATTTGACATAGAAATACTCATTCTGTGTTAAATGAAAGCTAGGGTGACAATCTAGGATTATGGGGGGTTTCAAACACCATGAGGGAAGTCTGGATCATAGTCACAAGAAGAAGAAACTAAAGTCAACGGCACCACAAGGCCAATCCAAATTTTGATAAAATCATAAACTCAGAGAGGTCATAAGAAATCATATATCAGGGCACAAATGGCCCATGAATTGACCCTGACCCCTGGTGTATTTCATTAGTATAGGTTTCGTAGCCTGGTATTTTATGAAGTTGTATTACTAATCAGAAATTTGAATGTGTTTTAAATTAGCCAGATTGTGTCAGGTAGCATCATGACTTTTAAATATCGGGCAGAGTAGAGTTTTGCCATTGTGATTAATCATCAATACTCTGCATAAGATTTTTTTTTTTTTAATGAGTGTGCAATGTTAACAATGTATCACATAAAAACACAGAATATGCAATAATAATAAGTATGTGGTTTAACAGAAAATATGCAATCAGAATAATACAGAACATTAATGTGAAAAATGCACTAACAAAAACACCTAAGTACCTAATGTTTAATTGTATAACAATACTTTGCATTAAACAGAACTGACACTCCTACAATTATTGGGAACATTCCAGAAAGCATACAATGCCCACATTTATGGCTTCATATGGGCAGTGATGTGGTGTGGGAGTGTTAACTGTCCATACACTGATTGGCTGTGTTTACTGTACACTGTACATTGATGTGTTGACTGTGCTCTACGCGCTACACTGATTGGCTGCACTGCACTTTGCAAAATGATTGGTTATGTGAAGTGCATAACATAGACTGATTGGTCATGTACGGGTAGCTCACATGGACATATACTGTGATTGCAGCACATACATAGTAAAAACAAGGGCAAATATTTTAGGTGCTTTTATTTTGTGTTTTATTCCACCCCCAAAGAGAGAGGAAATAACTTCATCCCTCAGTGGAAAATGACTGCAGGATGTGTGGTTATTAGTGTCTGTCCTTATGTCTGTGCCCCCTCTGTATCACCCTCACAAATGGAGTGACCACCATGCATCACTGCAATGGATGAAAATACGCTAGCCTGAAATTCTCACCAGATGTTTCAGATTTGCAGTGGAGGATGGACTTTTCCAGAAAGTACAAAATATTAGAGTGTAACAAATAAACAAATAAAGTTGTGTGTGCGCGTTGTGTGTGTATGTGTGTGTGTGGGTGGGAGTGTGTGAATTAAGCCAAACAAAAATTAAAATAGTGCCAAGAAAGTAGCAGAATACAGCTCATGTACAATTCAGATGTGTACACTACTCAATTAGTGGCAAGAAAGTGGACCCCTTTTTTATTCCAATTATAGTTACGATCGTAACATTCCACAAATTGCTTTGAGTTTTAGAATCACAAAAACTAATTCAAGTCTGTTTACTACCAAGTATGAATAATGAAAGTGACAAAATGAATCTCTCAGCAGTAATCGTAGTAGGGCTTTAAGCACTGTTTCGTTAGGCTTGAATAGTTTTTGTAATTATGTTTTTTTTTCTTCAGCCTATGAATAGTTCAGAAAAAAGTGTAGTTCAGTCTATAAAAGTCTATATCTAAAATGGATTCTCTTGCATTGGATTGTGTTGCTGGCTGGCATTAAATCTCCTTTAGTGCCAGGAGCATGTTATCTATATAGTGAATTATGTGCTGTGTTTCTGTAATAGCGCATGCTGTCCTTTTTGGGTCATAGTCTGTGCATTTACATGTGGGGAAATTGGCTTTAAGGTTTATTTAATGTTATGTATGAGAAAACTATCAGTGGACCAGTGTATGTTCAGTTAGGCACATCATTAATTTGTTACAATACAACACAACCGAAAAACGATACAGAGTCAACAATGTTAGTTGGTACCTCGCCTGGCCAACCTTTGGGACTTTGTCATGCAGTACATCTAATATCGCTGACTCTGTAACCTATGGTTTTTCACTTGCGTTGTATTGTACCTCACTTGTAAGTTGCTTTGGATAAAAGTGTCTACTAAATGAATAAATTTACTTCTTTATTTATTTGCTGTTAATTTATTAAGAAACCAGGCCAAATCCACAAAAGTACCTTGCTGTGTAATGCCTGTGGGCTGTGAACAGGATAAAGAGAGAGAAAGAGAAAAGGATATTTGTGTTTTTGCTCCACTTTCCTTCCCTTTTCCCCTCTGTAACGTAAGGAAATCTTGAAGAGCGGTGTGCTTGTAGAACAATGCTCTCTCTCTCTCTCTCTCTCTCTCTCTCTCTCTCTCTCTGAGCCGGGGGGTTGAGTGAAGCCCTTTACGCTCCTGTGATGTGACTTAAAGAAGCGCTGTCCTCGCCGCATTGTGGAGGAGGTAGATGCACGCTGTCACATGCCATTATTGCATTACTTAGAGAGTGAGCCTTCACCACTCAGCTCAGTGAGACATGGAGGGCTCTCAGAGATGCCCTGGTTTCCACAGCGACCTGCATCCTGACCGGGGGGCCCCATCGTCGCCGATGCCTGGATCCAGTCCACCTGTGTAATTTAATTAGACTCACCGTTTAATGCAATTGTTGCTTGTGTTCAACACAAGCGCGGTTAGGTGAGTTTAGCCATGATTAAAATTCATTTAAAAAATGTGTTTGTACTGAAAAAAAGGAACATGAGCATTTGTCAACGTTAAGGATAAATCAAGTCCAGGCGTAGGACATTCCAGAATATCTCCCCCTTAATGTTTGATCCCTAACTTGGAGTTGGAGCAAAATTTACATTTTTTAATTGATATATATACAACACATGTGCACACACACACACACACATATATGCACACTCCCATTCTTTTATGTCATCAGGAGTTATATAATTAATTTCAGCATTTGGTGTTCACTTTTGCCATTAAGTCTACAATTTTATCTTGTGTTTTGTTGTTGTTTTGTTATTTTGAGCCCAGCTCTTCAGCAGGGTTATAATGGTGGAAAGAGCCACATTGAGCTGTTTGATCGACTGATTGTCTTTCGGTGATCTCTGTCCGCTTGCACCTTGTCAACACGGATGTCAGATTTCAGGTTACCTCGAGTGTGAAAAATCACAGCGTGGTTTCACCCCGACTTCACAGCTTCTTTGTGCAGATCTTGACATAAGACTCAGGGTGAAGGAGAAGCTCATATCGATTAAAAAAAAAAATTTTTTAAAAATGAGAAAACTTGCTGTGTGTGAATGCATTATCACTGCTGAGCTGAGTGACACTCACCCCACACGAAAAGGCCCAAAACACTCAAGTGAAAAAAAAAAAAAACAAAGCTTTCCAATTCACTCAGCATTTTCTGCATTCTGTGTTGGCAAATGAAAAAAAAAATGCTTATAGCGTTTTCTTGTATGCTTAATTAGTAATTATTCTAAATTGAAATATCTTCAAAAAAATGATGTGAAAAGAATATCATAATTATAAGATAACTTATCTTGTGAGCCTAATTATGCCAATTTAACTTGTCACAATCATGAAATCATTCGTTTTATAATCTTGATGCAACCCGTTTGGGGTAGGAGGGGAAGAGGGGGTGTGAATCATCGTGCAGTTCACCCAGAGCAACAGCTAAATGAGTAACATAGCATTG
Source organism: Megalops atlanticus (assembly GCA_019176425.1). Classification (NCBI taxonomy): domain Eukaryota; kingdom Metazoa; phylum Chordata; class Actinopteri; order Elopiformes; family Megalopidae; genus Megalops; species Megalops atlanticus. The sequence continues at coordinate 29,713,420 of CM032891.1, forward strand.
GTAAGCTCACATGAAGCGATAACTCTCGATGATATCATTTAAAAATGAACCTACAGCAGTGTCTCGTTTTTATCTCTTTTTTTGTTTTGTTTTAATACAATTGTCTTCATTCAGGCTGGTATTCAGAGAAAACCACCAAGACATCTTAAGAAGTTGCTATTCAGTTTAAAAAGGTCAGGAAACGGTCTTAAATTAGGGGTGTCCTGACTGACAGTGGGAGCTCTATAGAGGGTAACAGACAGCTTTTGACATACGCCTTTCACTCTTTGAGATGAACCAAGAGCTGGGCGGATCATGGTATTCACTGGGGAATGTCATGTCATGTTGGTTTAATGCAGTGTTATACTGGTGGAATAAAGCATTAAGCTAATCTTATAGTATCCCTCTCTTGTCTTCAATACACGGACGTATAACATGAAGACAACTCTTTTGACGCAATAATGAATTGTACAGCAACAACTATCTGCAAGTCAAAAACAGTTATGGAGTAAAAGCATAATTTATCTTGTACGTTTCTGATAATATTCCAGAAAATGCATTTATGTTAATATTTTAGGGTTTTGATGACCATACATTATGACAGTGTATCCATGTCAGACGTGGATATTGTGCACACAGGACTAAGATGTGCACAGACATATCCATAAATACAAATAGGTGTGTATATTGAAAACTGATGTATTTAAATGTGTTTAAATACACTCTCTGTCTTTCTCTCCGTGTCTCGCTCACACACGCGCGTGCACACACCCGGGACGCTGAAACCACAGGGTCGCTCGCTGAGGGACCGGTTCTCCACTGATCCCAGCGCAGTGTAGTGTAACAGCAGCCAGCCGGCTGTGAAGCAACACTCCACCCTTCCTTTCCTCATCCCCAGCTCTCCTGGGGCGGTGTCACAGTTCCCCTTTAATCAGCCTTGCCAACGCCAGCAGCAGGTGTTTCGGGGTCCCTTTACTGCTTTTTGATCACCTCTCCAGGGTCACCTGGCCCCAGCAGTGCGTGATACATGGTACGAAATGTCATTACCAAACAAAAGAAAAGCCACCAACAGTGACAGCAGAATTCATCAGACTGGTCTCTCCACACTCACTGATTGAATTAAAGGTTACAATGCAAGAATCCCGTCCATATTCCTAACATGAACTGAGTAGCACACCCCATTTTCTCCCTCTCTCTCTCACACACACACACATACACATGCACACACACATACACACATACACATGCGCGCGCACACACACACACACACACACACACACACACACACACACACATACACACACACATAGCTCATTACAGGAATGAATTGATGGGATGTCCTTACATGTGGGTAAAATGCAACCTGACCTTTGCTGGCCATCTAATAATATCTGAACAGCACAAATTGAACTTAGCAGTGTCTAATTTAAAGCTGTTGTAGCGTATGGGTATATAACAATGTCCATTGTTACAGGCACCACCATGTATTCTTGCATTGTTTCACCACTGAATGCATTAAAATTAACTAGCCAGGATATTCTTAGCCAAATGTAGCTGCACTGTTTGACAGAATAAAACTATACAATGAACAATACACCCCTCACCACAGCCGAGCCCCTGGGCAACAACCCCCTGTCTGTGAAAGCCAGGGACCAATGAAAACAAACAATAAAAAGCTGGGATGAGGTAACACAGTTGTCTTAGTGTTTTTTTTTTTTTTTTTTGTCAAGTGCAAATGAAAGCATTCAATGGCTGCATTTGACTTCATCACAGATGAACTGTGCATTTCATTACTGAATTTGATTTGATGCGACATACTTCGCTGTCCACCGGATTCAGTGAGCACTTTTCAATTAACGAAATGAAGGTAAATACACTGCTAGATAAACAAACCTTTAATGGGGGGTAAAATACAGAGGGTAGACAAAATAATGTAAAAAAACAAAAAAGAGTGTTTTTACATAACTAAGTTGCAATTAATTCTACAGTTGCAATTGACTCTATATGTGTGTTTCATATTGAATAGTGAGTATAAATTAGAAATGTTTCTGACAAAAAAAGACATTTTAAAATCAACACATTTGTACATGGGTTTCTAAAGCAACATGCGAGATCTAACAGATTTTCAAATTATAGGTACTGTATGTCAGTCATAGAAACAGCAAAATTATTTATTGTGTCAAGAGAAAACAATATCAAAAATCACGACAGCGTGTGCCAAACAAGGAAAAACTGCATCAGTAAAGAGGAACAATCATTGCAGGTCAAAGCTCAACACCTCCATGACTCGGTCTGAATGACAGGAGCTTCACAAAGCTGACATTCATGTCAGGGCTGCCATCTGGACATCGCTTGCAACCAACGCAAAGTCATTACCTGCTGTAATGAGAGCAAAACATGGCCTTCTGTGTAGTGGACGAAATGGTCTGAGGAGTTGTCTTTTAGTCCTGTCTCTGTCTGAATGGGATTATATTTGGAAGAATCCAATCTAGTAGGAGTGACTGAATAAAGTTATTACTCTGCTTAGGCAGAAGACCTGTTTTTTTCTAATGAAATCGTTTCAAATCCCAAAATAGGTGAAGTGCAACTTCTGAATAAATCGGCCATTATCTGCTGATTGGCCAGTGCAAAATCTGACTTATTTTGACTGAATGCGTCTTATATATAAAATGGCATTAAGTGTAGATTTCAGAAGGCAGTTTGAAATTGAATTTCCAAGAATTGTGACATCATCACTGTGAAACATCATGCATGGTCTTCAGTTCTGCCAGACAGAGCACTTTGCATGGTTTTCCCCAAGAATTCAAAACTTGCCAGTAGTGACTAAAAAATTCACATGGACTCAGAGATTTCCCACTGCAGTCAGTACTTAGACAAGACTACCTTCAGACAAGATCTTTTTTTCTTTTCACTGATGTCATAGCCAACAACTCTCATGGCATCAATGTTGGATGATCTAACAGTGTGGTGATCAGGAAGATCTTCATCTGATTCTGTTCAGAACTTTAGTTCAAAGTTTCAGTGCATTTTATATTTCACTTTCTACTTCATATAGACAGGGAGACTGACCTCTGTAGGCTTCCTAAACTAGTGTAATTTGTATCAATATAGGTTTGTATGGCTTCACACACATATGGTTGAATTTGTTTCTGATATGTGCATTCATCTTTATTGGGTGAAGGAGGGTGCAGTGGTATGCTGGAGTCACACTTACTTCCTATAGTAAATCCTTTCCTTGGTAATTCCTTGGTATTTCAACCACACAATTTTTATGGCGTTAAGATGTGACATAAAATGTCACTACCTAAAGTATCTACATTAAGGCTACTTTTCATATTAATCCCTTTCTTGTTTGAAAAATTCAAATAGTTCATGAACTTATGAAAACAAAAAAAAAAAAAAAAGAGCTTCGACCATCTGACCAAACATCGTAGGAAATCTAATTAGCATAAAGGTCCTGACACAGTGCTTTCCTGGAAACCCATTGCAAACCTCACTGTCAGAGACAAAATACTTTTTTTCTATAGAGGCAACATTATATGCTGGGCTTATGTTGCCCACTAAGGGCTGGAAATGAAAAGTTTCATCAAAAGGGCTGGAGAAAGATAGGAATATTATATTTATGAGATATTAGTACTGTACACATGTAAGCACTGAATTTACTCACAGACGTAGTGCAAGAGTAGATGTTCAGTGCTGCTACATCAACTGCCTGGAATGACAGGGCAGGGAGAAAAGCGGGACCCAAATCACAGTGTCCAGACAGGTGTTTATTACAGGGCATTAAGGATCTTTTTCAGCTCACCCTCAAATATTTACTATCTGCAAACAACCGCTGACATAAGAAAGACATCACAACTAGCTAAAACATACCCTGGTGGAGTAGGGACACTATGCTGAACTCATTTCTGTGAGGCTTCTTGTTATACTTTTATGATTGAAGTCACTCTGCATAAGAGCTCTTCCTAAATGAATGTAATGCAATGGTATGTCTGTAAAAGAGAACAGGGTGAAGGAGTGGGCATCTGCTGGACACAGCCTACATTGATGACAGCTAAAGAAATGAACAATAAGTGATTCAGGTAAGTAACACAGGCGTCTTCTCAACGCGATTAGGTGGCTTAAGAAAACTTGTACATTATTAAACGTAGTCATTTTCGTGCTCATTTCCTGTGTCCTGTGGGTGGCTTTGAACGACGATGTTAAGCAAGCATTAAATTTACATGGCATACCTGTACCTGCCGCTCGCACTGATACCTGGAGCTTTACTGTTCATCTTTGCTACAGGCTGTCATATGCACGCTAAGCCTCACTGTACATCATGTAACAGAGTTTGCCTCTGGAAAACTGGCAATGCTAAAACTCTGTGCGTGTGACATGTTTTAAGCATATTCACATGCACAGGGGTCACTTGTGGTCTCTACAGGTATGCATGTTCTAAATCTTTCACAGCAGTGGTTGCGTAAGTAACACTTTTTGTGCAACATTTTATGACAAGAACAGGCCAGTCTGTCCATCCAGACTCATCATGTATCCTTGTGTTTGTGTTTTTTGTCTACTTCCAGTACAAGTTCTGATGAGATATGTCATGTATTCATGACTCTGTGCTTAAAAATAAACATCATTTCCAGTGTCAGTATGAAATGTATCTTTAACTCATTTCCATATACACCCCCTCGTTCTGATGACAGAAGTCAGTTGGAAATAGCTTCTGTAGTCTACTTTATGAATCCCTTTTAAAAATCTTAGACCCTCTTTCAAATCCAGCTCAGGATCTAAAGTCACCTGTCAGTAATTATCAGCCAGGTGATTTATGGACAGCACTGAGGGTTTTTTTTTTTTTTTTAATCGTATGGAAAGCACTTGTTAGAAGTAGAACAAATTTAGACTCCACTGTCAAGTGGAAATACTTCTGACGGTAGAACACTTTTATTGAGTGCATTATTTGGGTGACAATGCAACTTACTGTATTGGTATACATATATATATATATATATACTGCAAAATATATGTACCCTTTCCTGAGCTGAGCGTACTGTTCTGACTGCCTCTCATTTTTGTAAGATAATTACACAATTATTAAATTATATTACATTATACTATTTTAGATTTAATTACATTACGTTAGATTAGGTCTATTCAAATGTACCTTTACTTTCCTTGCCAATTACCTAAGTGTGGAGCAATAGTATAAAACATGTTTTTATTCTGTTTTTTGTGCAGTTTTTTGAGAGGATGTTTGAAAATATCATAAATTTTAGCCATCAGAAGGCATCTTACTCACCAGGAGCTGAGTGTGAACTGAAAAAAATAAATAAATAAAATAAAACAACTCTCTCTGTTGCTAATGATTAGCTGTTATAACACATCTGTTAAACATCTTGGCCTGGGATGCAAGTGTGTGTGTGTGTGTGTGTGTGTGTGTCTGTGTGTGTGTGTGTGTGTGTGTGTGTGTGTGTGTGTGTCTGGGTGGGGGCGGGGTGATAGTGGGGGGTATACTGAACTTTCCACCATTCCTTCTGTATTGTAGCAACAGCTGACATCAGCACAGTATACAAAACACAAGTGTCAATCCTCAAAGCTATATGGGTCGCATACCTCAGAAGACAAGAATACACGGATATCTGGAGCAGAAATTTCATCAGATTTTTTTCTCTCTCTAATTAGCACGTACGCAGAAGCGGCCCGTCTGTGACACGGGTCCAGCCAGATGTTCCACGAGATTGGGCCTGAGGCGAAGTTTCGTGTAATACAGAACGAAAACATGACATTCGTTTCATTTCTCACCAGAGTTTAGTTTTTACACTCCTACCGCCGTTTTCAGCACGTCTTCTCCCATTGGGGGGACGCAGGCAGCCTATTTCAGTGGATTCCACTGTTCACTGTCAGTAAACTGCTTAAAACTGAATACACCATCATTTTTAAACTTTTCTGAAAGTATTTGTATATGTTGTTTTTAGATCAAATTTCATGATATATATATCATGAAATTTGATCTAAAAATATAAAAAAAAATATGTTAAAATGTAAAAAAGTAAAAAAAAAAAACACTCCTACATGCACATTTGATTCAATACCCTGCTTCAGAAACAGGTGTACACACCTGCGTGCACTCTGTTTTCAGCCCATTGCTGCTGTGCGCACGTCAGTACTAACCTCCAGAACAAACACGACACGCCGCTGCTCTCTAAACAAAAGAGCAAACACGCAAACAAGCACAGAGATTGAGTTATCAGCAGAGTTGATAGGGACGCCATTGTCTGAATCATTTTGAACCTGACAGCACACCCTGACCTTTACTTGGAAACTGTAATTCACTTTGTCCCTTTGAATAAAATTAATAGAGCTACCAAATGTTAATTTTTCATTCCTAGTTTTCCAACAATACTGTTATGAGTATACTGTCATAATAATGAGTATACTGTTATAATACTGCTAGCTTTCCTGGTGCGAGAGAAAGTGGTACGAGGCAGACCTCCATTTCCAACTAACTGACACTGGGGATCTCCTCACAGGCCAGCTCTGTCTCCTGGGCTCCACAGTCACCGGGGCCACAGCAGTGGTTTGTTCAGTTTAGTTTACTTTATTAAAAAGGATGGCACAAAGACGGCTGCCCAGTGCTCAGCTCAAGAGAACTGACAGCGAATGGGTGACTCCAAATATAAAGTCTTGCGAGTCCCAGCAGAACAAACAGCATCTCAAAATGATCTAGCACTGAGGCCCCTGCAGGGCTCGAACAAACCTCCTCTACTGTTGTCCCAGCAAAAACAAACAACATAACAAAATGACTGAAATCATTCCAAGCCTCAACCAAATGCTGTCAACTGGTCTCCCCATCCAGACTGCATCCAAAACAATAGCCGCCAATGTCTCCATCCTGTTCTAAAATGCTGCTACAGTTTTCCTCTCCCTCCTCTTCCTGTCAGTAGTACACCTGTATAGGCTTACCTGGAAGGGAGGCTGCCTCTAGCTGCATGGTTACCTTGCAGCATGAAAAAAATGAAACGCAAAACAAAAAACAAAAGTGTGCACGTGTATGGCCCTATCCCTAACAATATATTCTAGTTCTACAACTATTACTACTACTACTACTACTACTACTACTAATAATAATAGTAATAATAATAATAATAATAATAATAATAATAATAATAATAAATCTGAATCCTAATCTGTCTACCACAGTTAGAAGTCAGGGGTAGAAGAAAAAGATGTTTTTATTTATTGACTAATTCTGTCTAAAACGGCAACTCTCCAATGATAAATACAACACCTCAGTCTACACCAGTTTTGTAATTTTAAAGATGAGCACAGGTCAGACTTTGATCTAATTCCACTAAGAGGATGGGAATACATGTTGCTGTATCTCATACGATGTTATCATATCTCATATATCTGCTGGAGACCACCCACGGTGGCACTTCAAAATAGCGCAAGGTGTTTCCGGGGGATCCGGGCCTCTGAGTAATCCAAGGTTTTCTGGCAGCGAAGGAGAAAGAGCAAACATGTTAATCAACAGAGAGAAGACGGCAGCCATTATTGATTTGTATTATTTATTCACAAGCAGAGACCGTTATCCAAGGGCAGCTCACATAGCTACTGTTTTCCATTTACATTTTCATGTAAGAAACCTGGCTGTTTCTCACTGAAGGTTAAGCGCCTTCCTCGGGGATACCACCGCAGTGCCACACAAGGGATTGGCAATCTAACCAGCACAGCCTAGCTGCACTGCACTCCCATTAATATATACAGGACAAGCAGGGGAGAAGAATAGGATATGGAACTGGTTCAGTCATGTCAAATGCATGGGGTAATGGATCTGCCTCTCTCCCGCCTAGACTGCTGCAGCTCCCTCTGAGCTGCCCTCTCTGTATGTGCAATAAGACCCCTGCAGTTTATAGAACATGCTGCTGCTTGATTGGTCCACAATGTCCCCTGATTCTACCATGTCTCTGATTTCCCGACCTCCCTTCACTGGGTACCAAGTGTGATCTTCTGTTTCTCTTATGGGCAATTAATGTGGCAGTTAATGTGTGTGTTAAGTGGGTATGTGGAGGTTTCTCTCTTCTGTGGCATGTGTTAGCATTTTATTTTGAATGGTATAGTCCTTAAGTATAGTCCTTAAGTTTAGGCAAACATTTGTGCTCAGCACTATGTTTGCAACTGACATTCATTTGTGGTTAGTGGTGTCCTGTTTGTGCAACTTTTTCATGCCACTTTATTAGATGCACTGCTTAAATAACTCTGGATAAGCTGCTAAATGACCATCATGTAATCTAATACATTAAAATGCCCTTTGACTGGGAAATAAAACCATGGGGGCAAAGGTGATGCTGACCAGAAACACAGAGACAAAAGACTTCTGCACCAGCTCACTTAGACTGATGCCGCTGCACGAAGGGAAGGAGAAACTTCTTCATTGCATTTCTTCTCAAGACTTGGACTGTTACATCATTCCACATTGTCCCTTTGTACAGCTATTTGCAGAATATATAAAGATAACGTCCCTTAGTCTTGGATCAACAGTGCAACAGCTAGGATTAGAACCAGTAACGTTCCGGGTACACTGCTTCCCACTGTTACCCACACTAAATCTATCATACTGTGAAGCACTGAGCACTACTGTGGCAACATTACAGCACTCATTTTACGTTTAATGCTTAAAACATAACATAAAACAAGTTGCAATAAAAAAGTAATAAAAATAAATGTAATAAAAATTTTCAATTTTGCATTAAATTCTGATGTATTGGGGTATGGCTACAGCTGCAGTTGCCTGCATTGGCTAATAGGCAGGTATTTATAGGAAACTCGTTAATTTATAGAACCTTCTGTCCAGTACCAAATACTCAAGGGAGGCCATTGATCTTACTGTACACTCATCTGCATTCCTACCCATCAGCCATTGCAGCAGCAGGAGGAGTGATTTAAGGGCAGAGTGTGTGATTTGTTCCTGATTGTGTGTTTACTTCTTAACACCTGTACATCGTGATGAATGCTGACAACAGAGAATGAAACACTCCGAGAACGTTCTTTACGCGGCTTTGGAAATTGAATTTGCTTCATCGCCGCGTGCTCGTCAGTAATTCTGATTTTGATTGTTGATTATTTACATCAGTAAGCCGTTCAGGTGTCTGACAGTGAAAAATGGATCGTTCTGACATAGGGTTTACACGCGCAGTTGAGATGCGAAATCCTACCGGTGCGCCATTGCAACACAAATGCAGCACCAGGCTGAAAAACACCCCACATTCACCTCCGCAGTTTGAAAACACTGTTTTTTTGGGTGGTAGTGATGGTGGTGGTGGTGAGGGGAAAGGGGAGGGGGGTGTTGGATTCTCGTGTTAAATGAGACGGGATCTGCAAACGGCGTGAGGAGACTAATAAGAGGGTGTCCTTAGTTAACCTCTTCACCCACATCATCTGTGTCAGAATGCTGCACTGATCAGGGGACTGCTCAAGATGCGACACTCTCACAGATAAGCTGCACATCTTGAGTTTGAAGAGGGACCCAGGGTGGCTATTTTGTGCAAGCAAACAAACAAACAAAAATTTTCATAAATAGAACAGACAATTTTCTCATCAGTTCTTTTTTTTTTTTTTAACGAAACATTAGCCAGACATATTGGCTGTGATTTCTGCTCCACAGAGTACCAAGGTTCCACACCGCTGCATATGTGCAAGCCACAGACGTCTCTTGTAAATACGCTACGCAAAAGGCACCCTGTGGGTTTATTAAAGCTGCGCTGCTAATGAAACAGACCAATAAAGTCCCTCAGAGGCCAGCAGAACTGCAGCGCACAGGGGACTCGGCCTGTCACCCTCACCGGTCTAGACACGCCCGGAAGGGCCACGCTTTCTCTGCCTCCCATTGGCTGGAGGATTTCAGCGGAGAAAAGAGCAATGCGGTGGGCTGTCAGCTGTCCGTACGGCAAGCCGCTGCCTTCGGGATAGTTTTTTTTTTTCTCCCGCATTTTTCAATATGTCCGTGATACGAAGCCGAGCTCTCTGCCTGTAAGGGGGAGCAGTTGAGTCTGCAGCGGTGCCTTTCATGTGATCGCAATCTTGGCTTCTGAGCCCGTGCCCTTGGACGGGGAAAAGGGGGGGGGGGAGGCTTGACAGGAAAACTTTTTTCTTTTTTTTTTTTTTTTGCACCAGTCAAAGTCTCAGCGGGGATCATCCGCAGAGCGTTTCACAGAAAAATGCAGAGAGGGCACTTAGAGCACAGAGCAGAATTCTGGGTAGTTAAGGACACGGGCAGAAACAATTATGTCTGAAAAAGTATAGCGGTGCTATTGTCACTTGTATTAGTGGTATCTGTTTAACAATTATGCCTTTACCAAATATCCTACTAAATTCACTAAACACAATGTACCTTTCAAAAAGCTGTTTCTGTTGACATATATATTTAAGGGCTCTCAGCAGTGTTCACACAAGCATCTTCCTGCATAGTTTTATTGTATAGTAACTTGGCTGTTATGGCTGTGTGTTATTTAATTTGGCCCTACGCTTTCCCGTAAAACCTTGCCTCCCTTTTTTCCTGTGATTTCACATTTCATTTTGAATCATTTGCTGTCACTTTCACATTACAGGATGTCCTCCAACTCCTCACAAGATTGTATAAATTACACGCATTAAAAAAAGGTCTCTGTTGTGAAACACATTCCTGTAGTGCTAGAGCGTTTTGGAGCTGAATATCCCTGCTGAAGATCTTTTATCTAAATACAGCATTTGCTGCTCGGGCATGCTGTGGCCCTGGAGCTGTTTTCCACATCAGTGACTCTACAGTCATATTGACACAGAACATATGGTCAGTTCTGTTAGAAGATATTTTCACAGATTCACAGCATTTCAGTTGTCTTAATGAATAAGTCTGGGATGCTTTCGAATGTGAACAACACTGCTAACTTGAACAGCAACAAGATCATGTACGATAATTAGTCCTTTCTTTGCTCCACAATGTAATCCATGTGACATACACATAAAACACACTCTGACTGGTATTTCATTTCTAAAATCAAATGAACAAGTCTATACTTTTATCCAGAAGTAAATTAAAATATACAAGCATGTACCAATGGTTGAATAGATTTTAGTGGATGGTATAACATTTTGTATGTTGTGAAGTATTTCTGCATTTTCAGAAAACATACAGCCATGAAGGTGGATATTTAAAAAATGCACATAAATTATTGGGATAAGTGGATGCATCATGAGGTAAGATGGTAAGGCTCTTCTCAGTTCAGTGAATAACATTAAAGGTCAGTATAAGTAACGAGAAAAAATGAACGTTTCCACACAGCCTACAAACTATTTCAGACAGATGGGATGTGTGTCTCTCTCATAAATTAACTGACCCCAGAAAAAAAGCCCTCAGGCTTTTCACTTGAACCTTTGAAGAATACTCAAAATAATGGCATGGAGCGCGTCTCCACAGCCGCTCTCACGGGGAGCAGAGTGGACACTGAAGGACAGAGTGGAGGTGAAACGAACACATTAAGGCTGGGGAGGGGGGAGGGTACCCAGCCCACCCATCATGCCCACATTCCCATATCTCCACTATGAAAAATGAACCTGCAGCCATTAGACAATGACAACGTCAACATCTTAACTGATCTTTCCTTTTTGGTGCCCCAGTGTGGAAAGGTTGATCCTCTGAAAGGTTTGGCTTTGTTGTTTTTCAGGTGACAGGTGGTTCAGTGTTTGGTGTGAATAAAAGGAAAAGACTCTATGCCATGAAAATTGAATTGAATCACTTCAATAAACATCCAGCAGTATAAACGGATAATGTTTGAAAAGTAAGCGGTCCACCTCAGTTCTGGGTAAGGATATTTTCTTTGCACACAATTAAAATACTCCCTGAACATTGCTTCAGTTGTCGTAAGGGCAGGAATAGTCAGAGAGCCAGCCATGCCACTCAGAACTGAGCCAAGAGAGACATTAGACATTAGAGGAATTATAGATAGTGGCTTTCCTGATGAGCATTACATTGATGTCAATTATGAAATGGAGGGATTTCTCCAGCTATTGGCCACAACTGACCAAGTAATGTTATCGCCTTTTATTTGAATGAAATAAAAAGTCACAGCAGACACATGCTTTATATTAAAGAAACTTTAATGAGAGTTTAATCTTTATTAAAAATAACTCCTTGAATTTAAAAAATGTACCCTTCTTTTTAGAATGTTAGAGTAGATTTTAACTTAAAGGAGGTCAAAACATTTTTTTTCACTGGGTAGATTTATTGTATCAAAAGAACCAAGTGAACTCCCAATATTCCAATATTCCAATAATTACAAAGTGTGCCACATTTTCATTTAGGTGTAATGAATGGTGAGGAAAAAAAATGACAACTACACAAAACACCTTTGATGTATTTTCATCATGCTGGGCAGGTTTCGATGTGTGCGTGATGGCAGTTGTTGTAATGAGCGCAGAGTTTGCACTGAGAGGATTGGAAGGCTATCCTGTACTGATCACGGATGCATCTGTTTACCTGTCCGCCCAACCGAGCCGTCAGGGCACCGGCATCGAGCAGCATAATAATCGCAGCTGACGAACAGGAAGGAGTTTGTCACCGTGCGGGGAGGACACATGACAGGATCAAGGAGTCAATGGCCTGCCGCAGAGTTCTCCTGCCTTCACTGCCGGAGCAGAGTGCGTTGGCCGGATCCGACAGCGTCCAGAGCTCGGCGTGGGTCCGGGGTAAGATCACGCTCTGTACCGGTGAAGGACGCCGCTCTGCGATCTGCCAACCGGCGGAACAGAGGGTTTGCAGAGACGCCACAAGAAAAAGGGAGCCAAGGGACAGAGAGGATTCGTGAACCCCGCGGTGGGTGGAGAGACCCAGTCACGTTCTGCAGAGATGTCCAATCCCACCTGACCGCGTGACTCGTGAACTGGGACCGTGCCAGACGCTGTCACGCTCAGACCAGATAATCTCGAACTTTTAATGATGCCGTTTTTTCCCCTCTCCGAATTACGTTTGTATCTGTGTGAGAGTATCGTGTCAGGGATGGGAAGCCGGAGCTGAGGTGCAGGAGTACAATGCGTACGGCCTGAACTCGAGAGAATTCGACTTGATTAAAGAGATGAGCTCAATGTGGCAGTTGGCGCTCTAAGCCCCACCCCTCTGAGAGGCAGTAGACACTACAGTAGACTGATTAATTTAATGAATAAACATGAAAAAAGAAGAGAAACTGAAGAGAAAGACAGGGAAAGGGAGTGTTTGGGAAAAGGTAACACACACCAGCTCCGCTGAGTTAACCCCTTTAGCCCAAGAAAACTGTGAGAGTCAGAGCATCAGAGTGGATGTTTCTTGACCAGCCAGTAAATGCCCAGGGCCTGTTTAACTTAGATAGTAAGGTTTCCCCACTTACCCAGATTAAGATAATCTACTAACTGAATTCAAATTATTCAGATTTGAACTGAATAATTCGACAAGCGATACTACAAGTGATGTTGGCAATATACAGATTTAGCAAGTTGCCAAGGCACATTATACCCCCTCAGGTGACGCAAAATCCCTCATTAAGGTAATCTTTGGAGGGATGCCATGGATTCTGTCAATATTGAAAAAAACTCCTTTCCCTAAATCTGCATTTACAATCTGCGCACTCAGTCTGCTCAGTGACAGGGTTGGGCTAAGCAATGTGTTGCTAAGGTTATTTAGTTGGCTACAGTTGGAGTTAAATGGGTTAAACCTGACTTTCTGGGAACATCTTGCAAAGGTTAGGTGGCTAACTCAGTCATCCTGCTTTGTGACCAAAATGTTCTTGATTGTGTCATGACACCGTCATGGGTTCTCGATGTTGTCAGGGTTACAGAAATGTCAGGTGTAGGTGGAATTCTGTTGCGATAGGGGAGAGAGGCTTCATAACCCCCATAATGTGTGGAGTATTCTGTCGAAAATCCCCAACTCATCTGAACCAATAAACAGACTGTATTCTGTGGAAAGGAAAAAAAAAACATGATTCATTGGAGTTGGGAAATCACAGAGAGGAAATGTTAACTACACCCAGTTTAGGGATCAAGGAGCTTCAGTCTTCCACCTGTGAGATTCTGGCCCAATGGTAAGAGGAAGATTTTTAAAAGTTTATATGCAACAAAGGTCTGCTGAAGTAAGTGGTGAAACATCCAAACTCACAGCAGATACATTTCCAACCTATCATCCTTGGTAGCTCTCTAGGGACTCTTCTGCCAATACCATCTAAAAGATATAATGCAATATGATCAACTTCCAACCTTTATGAGCGATCGCGGCTGTCAATGGGATGACAAATAAAGCTTTAAGTCATGCAGTATAGCTGACAGTGGACAATATGCCTGGGACGTCCTGCGGCCTCCAAACCCCAAAAAATCCATTTGGGTCAAGTCACCGGAGTTAGGCATCGTCTTTATTCTCAGGCATGTCGATTGACAGAGTGTTTTGTGAAAGGCTTTGTCAGCAAATCCTGCACATCTTTGCGATAATCACGGTTTTAATGCCAGGCATGAAAGCAGATACTTTTTTATTTAACACTGGAGCAGCCAGAATTTCTGCAAAATGAACAGCATTTATGAGTTATTTATTTCATTAATTTATATTACAAAGTGTAATTTATGTATTTATTTATTTATTTAATATCAAAGTTATCAATGGTTGTGCACATGCAGGTGAATATTGTAATCTGTGTTAAAGAACTTTGTTAAAAAAAAAAAAAAAAAAAAAGTCAAGGCCAGACCACCAAGACAAGGCTAGACAAAACAGAGAACATTTTTTGTTTTATTTCAAGCAACTAAAATGTATTGTGCCCTTAATTACTAATAAATAACAAAGAACAGGAACATGGGCATATTAACAGGAAGAACACAACACAACACAAAATTCAAGAGATGGCAGTGTGAAGTACAGTGGTGGAGCCTGGGCATGCAACCCAGGGGTTTCAGATCCAATGGGCCATTCACCAAAGAACCCTTCTGCAAGGCACTTCACCTGAACTACCTTTGTAAATACAGACCACACAAGCCATGTTAAGTTACCCTGGGTAAAGCCTTGCAAGGGTTTATGATTGTTTTTGCAAACAGAGTAAGTAAAACACAGACGTATGGGCACTACTTGCATTTGTTTACGAGCTGTTTCCTTGAGTAGGCTCTGAATCCTCTGAAGCAGCAGAAAGGCCAGAGGACCGGTCACCTCTTCCCCGTTGTTATATTGTTTTCTGCATTTCTGGCTGAGAGTAGCTGTTTACCTAACAGATGTACGGACAAGGCATTTGAGACCTGCCTCTTCCTCTCTCTCTCGCATTCCTCTCGGCTGCCCCCCCACCCCCTACCCCCAGTGCCCGGGGCTAAACACTGCGTACTGTATTTCACATAATGACAACACATGTTGACATGCTGAGAAAACTGTCACAGTCCCTGAGCTGCTGGACCAGGTTATTTAGATGGGATTTCAGCACAAACCCTGCCAACTGAGTGACTGACAGCCAGGTGAGAGATCATTTTTTATTTTATTTTATTTAACCAGGAAGGTCAACTGAGAACTCATTTCTCATTTGCAGTGACAACCTGGGGAGACGAGGTGGGAGGGAGTGTGTAGCCAATCAGCTGCAGGGGAGATGAATCTGAAGCTGATGATTTGGTGTAGATTGGCATTTTTTGTATGGAATTTGACTACGACACTAGGGTTAACATCCCATCTCTTTCAACAGGCCAAGCCACCTTTAATGACCACTGTGAGTCAGGATCTCAGTTTAACTTCTTCTAACAGAACCTTCTACAGCAGTGTTCCCATCACCGAACTGGGACATTGAATGTACTTTGCCCAAAGTGACAAGCGTGTCCGTCAGGCCCTACATCTCCTGTGTCAGACTGGTTTTCCCAGGGGGTCTCCCCTGCAGGTAATAACAGACCCTAGCCCCCCTCTTGTTTGGCAGGAGAATGCTTCAGGGTGATGTTGCCAGAGCCAGCTTTGTCCATGTTCCTTACAGAATGGAGCAACGATCTGAGGGCGAGGTGTGTGAAAGGGGAGCTCTATGCTCTAGTGCTATGTTGCCTTGGAATAGGAGAATGAGGTGTCGTAAACCCCAAAATGACTGGAGCTATCATGTGTTTATGCAGTGGCTCTGATTTAGGACAACCTGAGGGCTCACTGTGCATGATAACTTTCATTACAGCTCAAGGTCTCAATGGATCGTGTTTGATGGAGTTGTTAATTTCATAACTGTGGTGGATTTGACATGACTTAACGTATATCTGCTGTTACCCCTTTGTTAAATATATGTGTTTTTTCAGAAGGATGGAGACGAGTAAAACTGTTTATGCCTGATCATCCCATTCATTTAAGCCCCCTAAAATACATTATTAATACAGAGAGGTCTGCAGCTTTGGTAAGGACAAATTTCTCAATGTGATCAAACATATTTAACTGAGCACCTAACTAAACTTAATTGAGACAGCTGCTTCTAATTTGATCCAAGGGTAGATATTAAGAAAACTATGATGAATAAGCAGGTTTTACTTTCCTATTTTAGACGTACATGAGCTCAAACACAAATCCAACGGCACATCTCTTTGATGAAAAGAATCTGACCGGGGTCTGTGCTCGCATGTGAGTGGTCCCTTATTGTCGAAAGAGGAACTGGCTCAATGTTGTAACAGGCAGAAATCTGCACATGTGAAACAGATTCATGAAAAAAAGGAGTGCAAAAGGAGTTATGGCGCTGAGTGGCTGTAGCAGGCAATTTCTGCTTTAGTCTTTACTTTGGCATTTGAATAAGGATTCACTGATTTTTCTTTACTTGCTTTCTGTTTGACTATTTTTTCAATTAGTACAATTCCAACTTTGATTCGATTCTAAGGTTGACCAATAGATAAAGCAGGTTAGCATGATAAAAGTCTGTCACCTCTCTGTGAATCTCAGCCCAAATGCTTGTTATTCAAAATAATCCACCATGAAACAAAAATTTATATGATGACATACTTATATAGACATATATGTAAAATAAATATAAAGTCATGTGATGTAAATTAGAAATTAAAAAAAAAAACAAAACAAAAAAAAGATGTCAGTAATGCAGTTTGTGAGGTTGAGTGTGTTGTTGTATCCAAATGTTTTGGGATCTGTTGGGTAATTAACCATGACAACCCCTTTAGCGTGGGGAGATGAACAGAAGGTGGGGGGGGATGGGTTCCCGTGGGGGCGGGGGGCACCCTGGGTACCCTCGTTCCATGGGGATGAAGAGAAAAACAGGAAGTAAACAGGAAGATGCCAGGCATGTGGCATGAGGAGGGGGGCACCTCTGAACTCTGCTCATAAACACAAAATACATCCTCTCTCTCCCTCCACCCAGAACACACACACACACACACACACACACACGCACACACATATGGACACACACACACACACACACATACGGACACACACACATAAACACGCTCATAAATATATGTTGCTGCTGCTCACTCATGACAAAAATACATCAGTCCATTGCATGACACATTTGAATATCAATTAGCACTGTTCTTAGACATAAAAATACTGAGGCAGCATTCCGATGCAGTCATGGTAGTAATACAGGAAGAAATATTCAGTCATTTTTTTACTGACTTTCTAGATGCCTTTATCCAGGACGACCCAGCTTACCTCATCATTCCCACCATTAATATCAAAGACCGAAAATGTCAAGAGCGCTTTAACGATGTTAAAAGGAGGTGCCCGGTCCTACTAGAGTGAAATACAGAGCTCGCACTGTAAGCAGAGCAGGCCTTGCAGACACCTTGTGCTCATTGCCAGTCATTGTTTTTGACTGAAAGAGCGGCTGAATTAGACCTGCTGCAGGGAAGGATGCAGGTCTCCCGGAGTGCCTCTATCCAGCAGATTGACTTGGTCTTCCTCAAACCCTCAGTTAGCAAATACCTTGAGCACATGGCTACTTGAATTAATTGAGCCTAACAATTGATCCAATTACATAATTAAGGGTCTGGGAGACTGCGGACCATCTGTGGGCCTGCAGGCAGGGCCTCTCCCTCCCAGTCTAGTGCACGCGCTCTGACAGTAAGAAGCAAGGACTGATTAGCCAGCCCGTGCCATACACGCAAACATCTGAGTGAGCACTTTTTAATCCCGCGGATATGTTATTAACGTTCCTATTCAAATAGAAGGTCAAATAAAATCAAGCAGGAGCCTGCAGAGAGGATCATGGCTGATTTGTGCAAGGGGAGATTGACAACAGCAAAGCCTTGAAGTAATCACTTCTTCATGTCATTTTCCGCTTATTCACCGCACTTTCACCTGTCATACTAAGCACTAAGGCTCCTCATGTGTTACTCTCTCCTAGTAATACACTGATTCCTTATATTATTACTCTGTCCTACTAATACACAAAGGTTCCTCCTGTGTTACTCTCTCCTTCTAATACAATAAGATTTCTCATGTTTTATTCTGTTCTTATACAACACAAAGTTTCCTTGTTTGTTACTGTCCTTATATCCACGCATATACATACATACATACTTATATAAAACATAATATAATCCCTATCTGCTCCTCCCCTGTTCATGACCGGCGGATCGATCCCCTGATTTATAATCTTACCCTTTGGTTCCCCTTGCTCCATTTAACAGAGGCTTTCTGCATTCACGCATTAAGGACATTGGCCTCTGCCCACGCCGGGCACCCCTTCTCACTGCGGGGGTGGAGATCTTAACAATCTCTCGCTCTGAAAAAGCTCAATGTCCTCTTAAGTGCGCGCTTCTCACCTGTAAACGGGATGCTGGGTAACAAGTTAACGCATGCAGACATCTCCTCTCGCAGAGTCTGCCACAGGACCTGACTGAAACAAAATATTTTCCTGTTTTCTTTCTCTCTTCTGGCAGTGAGGATTGTGTCTGTGGCAGTGCCGATCACATATTTCTACAAAGTGGCCTCAGACATTTGGAGGCAAGAAAATGTGCTCGTTTTTTTTTCTTGCATTGTTGCTGTCAGATAATTGGGATGAGTTATTTGTTATGAATTATTCCAGTGAATATTGAATTATAGTCCCCCACAAGAATGATTACATCGTAAGGGGGTACACTCTATAAATTGAATCAATCAGTCGACCAGTAAATCAATCAGTCAACCAATCTATCTATCTATCTATCTATCTATCTATCTATCTATCTATCTATCTATACATATGAAGCAATTGCTTTGAATAGTTACTCCAAGTTAAACACGAAGGACCAATGCAGTTAGACTGAATACACCATCTCCTACAGACTCATTCGCACATACTTCATTTGTACACCGAACAGTCACTTCACAGGCCAGGGGTGAGAGCTGTCATCAGTTCCTCCTGGTTTCAAAGTTAGAAGTGACAGCATTTCAAGCTGCACCACAAAACTGCTCGGCGTGCATTTATATTCCCCTCACAAAGACACAGCGTTAGTTTGCAAATGTAAGGCAAGGCATCGGGGACACAGAGGGAGGGAGAGGGGATTGCTCTCACTTTATTCCGTCCCAAAAGAATAGTCCCTTGCTGCTTAACTTATACCACTAAATTCATTGGAAAACGCTGAAGTGTGCACTGAATAGCAAGATCACAAAAGGAGCAGAGTTTTTTTTTTTTTTTTTCCTGGGGACTGTGGATGTGAAAGGGAGGCAGACGAAGAGGCAGGCGCTTTCTTCCGTACCTCAGAAACGCCATTCAGAATCCAGGACATCCCCGCGGGGAAGGGAGCGGAGCGCTGGGGTTCGAATCTCAGCTCCGCCTCATTTGCGTATGAGGTCGGACCACAGGCGTTCTTTCACGCACTCCAAAGCATTGAGGTGATGTCTGAGGCCTGGGGAGAGGCTAAATGCTGGCAGTTGAGCTGGATCCCCTGCCCTCCTGCAGATAGCATAACAGTCCTCCCTCTGAAAACAATACAATAAAAAACACTGTGTGATTGTGACACATATACATACACAACAGTGTGGCTTCACATTTTGCATTTTCGCAATGATACTGAGGGCGTGACAGGTTGGAAGGCCTTATGTGATGTGGTTTAAAAAAGAAATACAATCATATTTATTTGTATATTGTCTATTAACTATGGTGTAAATGCTTGAGCAGCTGAGTGTATCAGGAATCTGCCACCTATATATCTTCACATGGGAAAGCAGTGAAACAAAGTAACAACGTTCTCAGTTTGCAGCAAAGTTTAGCACCATTATTAATAAAACCAAGATGTCCGGTGATGATGTCATAAATGGTCTAATCATGTGACATATCTGTGTGATGACTACAGCTAACTGCTTTGCTACGGCAGAACAGTGGGGTCTGTTTAAGGAGTCATTTATAAGGACTTAATCACATCTGAATCTGTGTGGAAAAGGAAGAGCTGAAAAGGACTTGATTATAATCTCAATAACGGGACACATCTCCATATGCGATAATGAGGTTTCATCTTTCTTTTTTAAATGAGCTAATTGAAGTGATCAATGAGGCTCTGCAGCTGTGTCTCGCCAGGTGTCCAGGGTTACTTAGTCTTGTTCCTCAACTTATCTGAAGGAAGTAGGAAAAAAATTAAAACATAGCGAAAAGTCCAATTTGATAAATCATTAAAAGTCAAGGAGGGAGAATAATATGTCAGGCAGAGACTTTCACTCTCTTTGAAAGATCAAGATACAGTTCGAAATTACCACTGACTTTTTTTTTTCCTTTTTTGATACTGAGCTTGTTTTCAACTTAAGCACAATCATGTGTTGTTATTGTTCATTATCGACAGAAGACACTTAAACAGGTTGGCTTGCTGGAGGACCATACAGCAGAAATTGTTTGTCCTTCAGATACAAAGGTGTCTGATTGAAGCCTACATTGAGATGTTTGGTGTTTGCATACATTTTCAGAGGGCTCATATATTACCTCTGTTGTGTTTTTTTTCTCCATGGAATTTCCACGGGCAGAATTAGAGTAGCAAAGCAAAGGTGCCTGTTACTTGTTTCCTCTGAATGATGGATCATTCTGTTCCACAGAAATGCACTCATTTTTACGTTTATATTTAAACACGCTCACAGATGGAGGTGGAGACTGGTGCTAATTTAAAATGATAGGACTAAAATCAAGCCTTTGATTAGCACCTCCGTGAATTGAGTGTGATGGGAGTGGGAGTGTGTGTGTGTGTGTGTGTGTGTGTGTTTGAGCATGTACGTGCATGGTGGATGTGTGTGTGAGGGGGTGTATGAGGTCGAAAAGCAGCCAGATCTGAAATGTAATTGCTACAGCACAGACGGCGCGGTGATATCTTTATGTGTCTTATTGATTCGTGTTGGTGATGAAATTGTTTTGTGTGCTCTGCCGCTGACTGGGGGCTGGCAGAATTGAATATTATAGTGCAGCGCTTGACATTTCAGACTCCGGCGAGGTTGCGGGCTCTGAAGGCGCTGACGCCTGCTAATGACGCGCCTCTCCACCTCTCTGTGTGCGCACGTCGCTCTAACCTTTCCCATTTTGTTTTTCGGAAATTATGTGTTGTTCTTGCACTTTACAATTACAGTCGATAATTGTTCACCTGCTGAAATAAAAGGGAATGCTCAGAGTAATTAAGCACTCGGGTCTATTTGCATATGTAGTGT
Source organism: Megalops atlanticus (assembly GCA_019176425.1). Taxonomy (NCBI): domain Eukaryota; kingdom Metazoa; phylum Chordata; class Actinopteri; order Elopiformes; family Megalopidae; genus Megalops; species Megalops atlanticus. The sequence goes on from CM032891.1 coordinate 29,734,982, forward strand.
TCCCATTCTCATGCAGCTACAGAGGCTGGGGGCCCACGGTGGGGTGATTGCTGTTCGGAAAAGTTGGCACTCCTGTATAATGGCTACGAAATGTAAGATAATGATCTAAGATATAAGAGAATGATTTTGCAGGTCAGAAAAGTAAGAAAGTTCTTTTTATTTTAACTTGTTGTGGATTTCACCCACGTACTGTGCACACATATTTATAGGTATAAGGAGTATTTTGGACCCTGTCTGTAACCAGGGCCTTGGTGGCCAAATCAGATGTCACCACTCAAGGAATTGCCATTCTCAAAAAACACCAACATGAAAAGGATAAAACACACATCTCTCTCAGGGTATATCTGGTGCTTTGTATGTTTTACAATTAACATTGTTACAGTGTATATATATATGTGTGTGTGTGTGTGTGTGTGTGTGTGTGTATGTATTCTTTTAAATATATATACCCAAAATGTCCTCAAGTGCAGCCTAATGTAGGACAGACACAGTGAATACATTTCTAAATCTGCTCCTTTAGATGTTACATTTATTCCTTATTTAGCACCTTGTGATCCAACCCTACATATTGTTTGTTTAAAAATATATTTAAAGACAGACATGTTTTCTTAAATAGTATAATTCTGAATATATTATTGAAATACATTTTTTTTAATTATTATTTTCATCTGTGCCATTTCCTCCATCCATCTGTGTGCTGCCGAGTGCCAAGTGGATTGGCTGTGAGTGCCATTTTTTTTTTTTTAACCATTTTATTTATTTATTTTTTTAACCCACAACCTTCCTTCCGGTTTGAAGAACAAACTTCACAGCGTCATGGTCGAGATGCCTGTGTAAGTGAAGTGTTAACTTATTTTATATCCACGGTAGCTGATGCAGGTTTTTCTGAACATCGTGTTCAGAGCATGGAGCAGGTGGCCTCCACCACGCGGTACAGTATATACAGATGGACCGCAGAGATGCCTATTCCGCTAATGGATGGCCATTTATTAATTCAATATGAATGTGTTTTTTGTGTGTGTGTGTTTTTTGTCCTACTGTGTCCAACATTATGAATGAATGGATGAATTACTGAAAGGGTATTTTACATTAATATACAGCCTTTCCTCCCTTTCCAGGATCTCAAAGCCCTTGGCAGCAGTCAAAAAGAGTGGGGTAACAGAGTTTCGTGAACTAGATTCCCGAGCCAGCAGACTATCACTTTGCATTTTGACCCCATCGGTCTTAACACATTCTCTAATACTCAAAATCAAGCAATCGGGCTTTGTTGCTTTGCTCTGTCTCTTTGGCTTAGACTTCTGTATGTCTCAGCCACCCGTTAATGCAGCATTTTCACAGACGCAGGAGTCAATATCCCAGAATGCTCTCTGTTGTGGCCTCCCCTGCTGCATAGGAAGACATAGAGGAGAACATGGCCTCTCTCTCTTTCTCTCTCTCTCTCTCAGTCCCTCTCTCTCTGTCTTTGGCAAAAAAGGCTTGGTTGGTATAATGTTTCTCATTAATCTTCTGCAACCCCTGCTAATATATATTGTGACTGAAGTGCTGCAGTGCGTTAGATTGTAATGGAAATTAAGGTCATACACTCATCCCTGTAGCAATGACACTGTTCAGGGCGCAGGGCACAGTCAGCTCACTCTCCATTCCTTTCCTTTAATCTAAGGACCTTAAATCCTTTGCACATTTCACAGGGATGAAATATGTCCCTTCCTCTTCGTGCGGTCAGACCCGGACTGCTGTTTGTGCTTGTATCTGAACTCTGGGGTGTATGAGGGTGTGTCACAAGGGGGGCTGCCACCCTGCCGGACTCAGGACAAGGGTGTGATTGATTCCCTGAGCTACGGACCTGGGTATTTAGTCCAACAAGCTAATAACTTGATCACCCAATTAATCACTGATTCCTGCTACCTTGGGAATTGTGCTGCCTGGTTGCAGTGCTTGGGGAAATTGCAGACTGTATCTGCATGTTTTGACATTTTTACCAGTCAAAGCCGCACAGAAGCTGTCACTTCAGTTTCCCTCTCATTTTATGATCTGCCCAGGTGCTGAAGTCTGCCAATCAGGATGATGCAACAACAGCAACAAAAGCCACCTCTGGTCTTTAACACACCTCACCCCCATCACTGGCCTGTCAGACGCCCCCTGCTGGTCAACCAGCGCTGGGTTATTAACAGAAGAGTCAAAATATGGACAACCCCTATCACTTCCTGACGACCCCTTCCCACAAGCAATACAAAGGCAGTCCAATAGGGATAACAATGGAGATGGGCGCTGGCACACACAAACAAACATTGGGAGGATTCATCCTATCAGATTTTCCATTTGTGTGTCCACACGTGTGTGTGTGTGTGTATACGGGCATGAATTTTTGCAATGTCTGCGTCTACGAGAGTGTGTGTCTATTCCTGACATGTACACAATGCTAATACTGCTACACTCACACCATCTCAGGACAGAAATTTCCTTTGAAATGTACTGTGTAAAAAATATGGGGTAATTAAACTCTGCTTATGACTGAAGCTCCTTATTAAGTTGTTTGTGTTCATTCCAGCAACCGTCAAAGGAATGATTACGATCTCACCAAGTATTGATTCAAACAAAAATCAATTTAAATAAGTGCAACTATAGCTTTGACTGAATCCCCTTTGGTCTGTTGGTTTTTTCCTCTGCTGTAAAAGAAATAAAGAGGATGGGTAAAATGTGGCACTAAAAGCATATCACACAATATTTCCTCACAACCTTTTTATCACTTTTTCAATGACGTTTTACTCATCTATGTTCAACACCAAGAAAAAAAAAGTTAAAAAATCAGCCAGCTCTTAATGTCTTCAATCAATGACCAATCAATGATGTAATTAACAATGCAATGCACTGTGTCGGTGCAATGGATTTAGTGTCCTCACTGGGCTCCACCCCTTCCCCGCTCTCTCCCCTCCCTTTATCACCCTCTCTCACTTTCTCCCCATCTCCATCCATCACCCCCCTTCCCCCTCCTTCCCTTTCTCCCCCTCTTCTCTCCCCCTCCCTTCCTTTCTGTTTTCATCATCCCTCTATCCACCCTCCTCTCTCTCTTTTTCTTCACCCCTCTCTCTCTTCCCCTCCTCTCTCTCTCCCTCCCTCTCTCTCTCTCTACCTCTCTCTCTCTTCCCCTCCTCTCTCTCTCCCTCCCTCTCCTCTCTCTCCCTCCCTCTCCCTCTCTCTCTCCCTCTCTCTCCTCTCCCCCTCCCTCTCCCCCTCTCTCTCCCCCTCTCTCCTCCCCCTCCTCTCTCTCTCTCGCTATCCCTCTCTCTCTCTCCCCTTCTCTCTCCCTCTCTCTCCTCTCCCCCTCCCTCTCCCACTCTCTCTCCCTCTCCCTCCCTCTCCCCCTCTCTCTCCCTCTCTCTCCTTCCCCTCCTCTCTCTCCCCCTCCCTCTCGTCTTTCCTCTGCAGGTGACAGGTAGAGGTGGGCTGGCTCCCTCACTCCCTGGACACGGTGATGTGGAGCTAACAGCTGCAGGTTTATCTCTGTGCCTGTGCGGTTCATGTTATCAGGATGTAACTGCAGGATGGGAGTGCGGCACAGGGCTGTATCGGCCAGCGGTGCCCCCACACACCCCCACCGCCACAGCTGCCGAGAACCGCTGGGAAGGGTCAGCTTCTTACATAACCTCGCTCAGCTGACGTTGAGATTGCAGTATTGGGGTGATGGAAGTGAGTTAGGAGATTACAACCAAAGCAATGAATACATGAATAAATGTACTGCCAGGCAATACCCCCGCCCCCTCCCCCTCGACCTGTTTCAGCCCGTGTAATGTATTCTCCCAGCCCCCGGGGCCTTGGCCAATCCTGTCCATGCCTGCCAGCTAGCTGGTCCTATCCCAAAGGAGATGAGCGGGTAAAGAAGATCATTTAATGCAACTGGTTCCCAGTACAGTTTCAGATCAGAAGGTGAGAGATGACATTACAGTTCACCATGCAGGTATAGTACTAAACATCTCCTTTATATCCTCTAATGGGTAGGGCATGCAGATTTTTTTTTTTATCAATCATCATTATTGATGTAATTTATGATGTCATTTGTGCAAATAATTTTAATTTTATCATATATTATTTATAAATAATTCAAGTATTTTATGAAATGCCAAACATTTCATTAACATTTCATTAAAAACAAAACAAAAAGCACAATTAGTTCTCGTTATTAATGTTAAAATGTGTTCCTTGACATTCATGATTATGCCAAATAAAAAACAAAATGTTAACAACACGTCAACATTTTATCTCCTAATCTGATTTTTTTAAAGAGAAAAAAGTATATGTTTTGAATTGAGATCTCTGAGTCCTTTGGACCCAGATGAGGGATGAACAACAATGTAATGTATATGTTTTCAGCTTCAGCTGCAGTGTGTAAGATTAATCATATCTCCCTCATCTAAATGTTTCCTCATGATATAAGATAAAAAAATACCACCTACCTTTACCTCTCCAGTCTGTGAGGAAACTGACCTGGGATCAGCCGAGGATGTGCGAGAATGTTTGGGTTTGTCAAGCACACTCTCTCTAGAACATCCATCCTTATCCTTTCCGTGACCAGGTATTCTATGGACATGCAGTAAGGAACAGGACACACACTCACACACACACACACACACACACACACACACACACACACACACACACAGTGCTTCCGTGCTTTTTCCCCATCCTCTCTCCCTCACTTTGATACATTCATCCTGTTGCAGCTTTGATATCTCCATATTGTAACACCCCTTTCCCACTCCCAAACTGCGCCAGTCACTTCATTATCGCCGACAAGAACACCCTTTCACGTAAGTGAGACTTCACTTCAGGGGAGAGGTTTCAGTCGGATGGTGCCATATCACAGGAATAAGGAGTGTGGTATTTAAGAACAGCTCATTTTTCCCAGTCTTTTCCATTTATGCAGGTCAGGCCTCACGTTGGTGGGCTCCTCAGATGTTACGCGGAATATGAATCCAGACAGCAAGTCGTCAGTGAGGTGCACTTCCAAGTGAGATATGATAGGTAGAGTACTGTCAAGCCAAGTAAGACAACAGCTGAGGTAAGGCCACAAACTTTACAATGCTCCCTCATGCAGACTCTTGTGTCTCCAGTGCACACATTACAGGCTTAATGAGGTGTGCACACCATTTTGGCCACATTGCACAACTATGATATGTCACCTGGGCTGGGTGGTAGATGACCATCCTGTAGGATATACAGATCTTTTTACAGTTTAGGAGGTTCAGGATTAAATACACTGGGAGTCTGAGTCACTGTTCCATCATTAAAGGGGACTTGTTTCTTTGGATGATGTCATAATGCTGATGTCACCTCCACTGAGATCATTTGTTCAAATTGCCTTTGGATTTTAATGGTTCTGTTATGGACAATGGGTAACACAAGGAAATTTAGCAGAGGTCGCCATCTCCTGCAAAATTAAAGTGGAATGTACAGGGTGTCCAGTGTAAAGTATTATATGAAAAATCTTTTTTTTTTCTTTTCTTTTCCAGATTTAGGTTAAATCTTGCATATTTCATATGTTTATATCATATTTAAGAGGGACTCTGAAATGATCTATATATGAGTTTCTTCAAATTTAATCCATAAATATAAATACATACACATGCTTTTTAAATGATGAACAAAATGATGGACCAATGTTGCGCACACACTTTTTAGTTGCACGCAGAGACATGCAATTAAATCAGTGCCCCGGCTGATGAGACATCTTCCAAATTCTAAGGAAATACTGTAAAATGGCAGTCTTCAGGGAACAAGGACTCATACCACTGAGTTACAGAAGGTGTGGGGGTAAAAACATCATTGCCTCCCACGGGAGGGTGGGTCAGTAGGTTAAACGCTGTGGGCTACGTTTTTGCATATGGTGTCATTGTGTGGTGACTCCTCTTTATCACCTTCATCTGACTCTCCCCTTATTCCATTGTTACTCAAACATTCATGTGGAAAACTTTAAAAAAAAAAAAGAGGAAGCACTGTAAAATGATGCAATACTGAATTGCGTGTAATGTTCTCTGATCGTAATGTTCTGTTAAGTTGCTATTATGTGCCAGAAGTGGGTATGCCTGGATCAGGGAGTTGGGAATAATAGCAACTGGATCTCTAATTACCTGCTCCGTAATCAGCAAGGATCTGTGAGACATTTGGGCCAAATGCGAGTGTCAGGTGGATGCAGAGGAACTCCAGGAATAACACACACGGACTGCCTTTCTTTTAACAGCCTCCCATTCGAGAAGCATGCCTCTGCAGAACACTTCATTACAAGGGTCATTCACTGGCATGTCTTCACACCCTTGCAGGCACAATGATGTATGTGAAATTAACACACGTTCATAAACACTTACACGGAGCAGCTATTATTCCTACACGCTTTCAGCGCACTGGTGGTCTCATTCTTTCTAGTAAGTGGCCATGAACGCTCACAAGTGTCACATTTTTGAAGGTGTCATGTACAGCTCTTCTTGACGACGAGAGTGATCTGTTGTGTGGTGTTTGAAAGAATCACCCTTAGGATGATCCCTTCAGTTTCTAAGGAACAATCTATGAGTCACAGCACTTCAACCTCATCATTATAAGGAGGGACCACTTGTAAGAATCCAATCAGGTTGAACAAGTGTGAAACCAGAGACACCGCAATGCACTTCACTGTAAAACCACTACCACACACAAACTGCATATTTGGCGTGCCATTCAGATCTGACAAGCAACAAACAGACGCTTTGAGGGGAACTGGTGGTTTTAACATGTTATATTTTAATTTTGCAGAGACAAAAATGACAAGCAATTTATTTACAGAAAAAACTGTACAAAAGCAAATTAAATTATGTAAAATATTTCATAAATATAAGTGGACTTGCGTTCAATACATTTTGCCATGTTCAGCTTAGCTGCGTGCATAGTGACTGATAATAAATGATGATAATTGTTCCTCAATTCTATATCAACATCCAAGTTGCAGGACAAATAGTTTATGATTAATATTACAAAGATCTCATCACACAGACTGTGAATGCTTTCAGTCATAGGACAGGGCTGGCTGGACACACACACCAGGTAAGAAGTGTAGTAAAATTTATATTTGAAAACATGACTAATAATAATGCATCTACGACGATTAGATTGTTCTTTGACTGAGATCATGCTGCAGGAAAAAAAAAAAACATCATCATCTTTTGACCTCAGTCATAATTTCAGAGAAACCGATGTGGTTTCAGTTTTCAGACAGGACACCCCTGTCTTTCTGGTATCTCACTGTAGAGACTGTGCTAATGTAATCACTATCATTCAATGAAGATGAAGCTAAAGTCCCTCTGCCTCTGGCTGTGTCTCATGCGTTTTGCTCCTTCTATCTATCCAGACATCTATCTATCTGTATAATCCCTAATCTTTCAATCTCCTTCTCTCTCCCCACAGGGTAGCATAAGACATTACCAAGGGTAACACACACTGTGTACCTATGTGCACTTAAGTTAAATATCCATCTCTACAGCTGGTATTTATCACAGCCTGGCTCAATGATGGAACAGCAGTGTCCCATGCAGGATCTGCACCTACACTCTTTAGGTTGCATCAACTGCACTGAACTACACACCATGACACTCTTCTCTCAGCTTCTTCTCTCCCCCTCGCTCTCTGTCTCTCGCTCTCTGCCCCCCCCACCCCTTTCCCTCTCCATCAGTAATGTTGAGTCTGCCATTTTACTGCAACCTCTCAATATTCCATGCAGAAAGCACTTTGTACCAGACAGTGTTCGGACAGTATTTGAAATGTACAAGGAAACTTTGTCTAGGTTTCAGCGGAGGGAATTGAGGATTAGGAGTGGAGTTTGGGGTGGGGCGGAGGTTCAGGGGTGGGTGCAGGGTTTTTATTTTTCTTTTTTTTTGGGGTGGGGGTAGGCAGCTTGCTTCCCTGTCTGAGGTGTGCGTTCAGCCAGCTCCTTCCCTGCAGCTTCTCTGTTAATCCTGTTTACCTTCCAAATTAGCATCTCTGGGCTCCTCGTATCTCAACAGCCAAATGTCTTCAGGCGCTTTTAAAAACTGTGTAAATTTGGAAGAGTCGCATGCGCAAGGGGTCAGTAATCTCCAAAGCCGTTTCACTGATCACATATGGGAACAGCGGGCAATGCTATGGTCAGGGGAAAAAAACTACATTTTAAAGTAAATCTTTGTCATCCTTTTCATTTTTCCAATTACTTGCGTAGCAATGCCGGAGCTTGAATGCACCGCTGCACACTGATGTAACGGCCACGACATTTGACTGGTCTCGATTCGAGAGGCCAAAGGTGTGAGGATGTACTCAATTTACAAGGAAACACCTCCTAGGTTTCAATGAGCTCCTCGGCATAATTGATCATGTGACGCCATTCTCAGTCCACGTGAAGCATACCCTCCGGTATAAAAGGCACGGTTGCATAATCTGCATTCACTCTATATGTATACAGAAGCACTCTAACGTTAAATATACAAAGTGGCACAAAGAAAATCATAGGAAAAAATCGAAGTAATAATGAGGACCATTATGATGGCTGTCATTATCATCATTACTCATTATAAAACAAACAAAGATAATCAAATGCCATGCCAGTATAAAGTTGCAACTTGTTTCAATGTATTAAGAAAGTTAGGCTTGTACATTTGACCTGGCTCACGCCATGATCTCATCATTGCTGGAATGAATTTAATCTCTATGAAGGGGAAGATGACAGGGAAAAAAAGGAAATCTGGTCCTAACAAACTAAAAAAAGAGAAAGAAATAAAAAACAACATTTTAACATGAAAGTGTCAATGAATCCCAAGTATACTTCATCCTCTTCAAACCGATATACTAAGTTACACTACATGGCTAATGTATCTTTAGATATAACAAAAGCAAGCAACAAGATGGACTTCCATGGTCACAGGAAGAGATTTTTTTTTTTTTTTTTACATTTTCTTTTCTTTTTTCCTTCGCATTAAGTGAAGTAAATTCCCTTTAAACGTGCAATAAAAAGTACATATTTATGTATACAGTTTTATAAGCATAGAAGCACTTCTCTTAACAACAAGTAGTACTTACAGACTACAGAACGGCAGACTGCAAAAAAAGCAGTCCTTTAACCGAGGATTATCTAACGTACAAAAAATGTCCGATTGCATCTGAGTTTATTCTGCATGGGGTTTCCCCAGGTCTTGCGCCTCGCTAACCTCGACGCAAGGTGCGCTCACGACATCGCATTCCCTGCATGCGCCAGCTCAGAGAATGCGATGGTGGGCGGACACAAAACCTCGGGATTCTCCGCGTTGGTTTAAAACGGAACGGACGTGTAAGAGCGTCGCATTCTTACCGAACGGTCAACCTATACTTTGACTATACATTTACACATATGCATGTATTTAAAGCAACATACTACCAAAAGCTTTTTTTGTATTTGTCTAAAACTTACCAGAGAAACTTTTTTTTTGTTCATACCTTTCATGCCAGTTTGCTATTTCCAATACTTTGGTTTATCTATGACACCCATTTGTTGTATTTTATGAGAAATGCATGGTTTCAATCCTTCTTCCTTGCTTTTTTAGTCTTTTAGCAGACATGTGGACTGTTTTACTCTGTTAAGCTGAACACTGTCCTTTCCTACTGAAGTATATGCAACTGGAAATGCAACAGAAGGGTGCCGGGACATCTACGCAAGCACGCATGTGCGTGTGTGTGTGTGTATGTATGCGAGTGTGTGTGCGTGTGTGTATGTTTGCACATTTATTGCTCCAACCCTCATTCACACGCTGACAGAGGCTCACAGACAGGCACACACACACACACACACACACACACACTCACACCAACACTCTGTCATCTCTTTCTCTCTCTCACTCACAAACACACACACACACATACACGTACATACAGTAAAGCAGGATTCATGTTAACCACACCACACTCATCATCGCGTGCTGCATGTGGTGTTCAGTTCGTTGATAAAGAGCTGAAGCCCCTGGAAACAGTTCTGGCTCCCACCAAAGACAAGCTGCTATGCAGCAGGGCACAGCTAGCCTGTGTAATATGATCATGCTCAGTTAGTATCAAAGACAACGTCCTGTTCATCGGTGATCCCTTCCTGGGTTTTCCCATACTGTACACCCTAAGAAATCGCATGTCATGTTATGTTCTTTTTTTTTTCTCCTAGATGCAACAGACATCAGTATTACATAATTTGTTGTTGTTGTTATTAAATTCCAAACATAAAAAAGCTCCCACATGTTGTCTTTTTTTTTTCCTCTGAAGGTGATATGCACAACCACGTTGACACATATTTACATCATTCAAGCAAAGACTGGCAAACCGTGATTGATCATGGCTCAAAAACTTGCATCCTCAAGGACTGCCCTCAACTCTGATGTAATCCAAAGGTACATATATATATATATATATTTATATATATATAGAGAAAGTGAGTCTGTGTGCTTGTATGTGCATGTGCGCATGTGTGCATATGTGTGCGTGTGTGTGTGTGTGTGTGTGTGTGTGTGTGTGTGTGTGTGTACGTGTGAGAGAGAAAGAGAGAGAAAAAGAGACAAAGAGAGCACACACGCGTAAACTCACACCTTTGAGAGTAAGTTTACGACCTACTATTTGTGCCACCAAATATTATCATGTTTACATTACAAACAGGGATTCATGGATTCCACTGAAGGTCTGGTTATCTAATGTAATCTTTCAGAACTGATAATGTTGTGAAACACTGTGGCCACTGTCTGATCCACAAAACAGGATATTAAAGCTCAGTCTTCCCAAAATGTTTTGAATGGACGTGATAATCACGTTTATGAAGATGTCATGCTTCAACTTCCGTTCTTTTTTTTTTGGTCTCTTGTCATCTTTGTGTCCTCATCCTCATCACCGATGACTGCGAGGAGACAAAATCTGATTGGACGGCGCTCTGACGTGACATTTGCATCAAGACTAGGGAAGGCCACGCCCACTAAAAAAATTTGTCCCTTGTCATATTCTGTCTGAGTTCACCGTGAGACTGAGAGCCTCTCCATCTCACCCAAAAGTCCATTATAACGGCTTGCAAACCGTCCATATACACAGCATAGTCTTTGAAGGGAGATTATGCATGCAAGTAATGAAAATGAATTCTACATCTCACAATGTAATTATCAGGCAGCAAAAAAAAATATCTCAGAGCCCGACTCGCCAGCAGAAGTACCCAATGTCAAGCTTTGACTGTTTCATTGCAGATTTTTTTTAGGCTTCAGCCTTCTCCACCCTCTTCCTCCTCATCCTCCTCATCCTCTTCTACTCCACTCCTCCTCCTCCTCCTCCTCCTCCTCCTCCTCCTCCTCTGCCAGGTCACAGGTTGGAATCTTTCTTTTCCTTTTTGTTCTGTTTGTTTTTTTTATTTTAATTATTCAATGACGGCGTTTTGTATCCACTCGTTTTTGTCGTTGTGTTATTTGTGTGTGTGTGTGGAGTTCCTCGGACAGGTCCGGCGGCGTCTCTCACAGGTAAACCTCACGCCGGGTGAGTGTCCCGCAGGGGGCAGGCTTGTACTCCCCCGTCTGCGCCAGCGGAATGTCCTCGGCGTGGCCGTCCTCGTTCTTCCCGAAGCTGGCGGTGCTGAAGGTGTCGTACGAGGACGAGGACATCTTCTTGTTGAGCAGGTTCCGGTTGCGGTCGCCCACCATGTGGGCGGGGTCACCGTTGGCGAGGGTCTCCTGGCTGCCGTGCTCGGCGCCGCCGGGCATGAAGGTGGATAGCTTTGGTTGGTTGTTCTTCTGCCGGCGCTCCGGCGACGTCCGCACGGGCATCCAGCACGAGTCCGAGTGGCCGTACTCATCACATTCACGCGTGCACTTGCCTGTCATGGCTACGTCGGGCAGCGGCCTGGAGTCTGAAAGGACACAGGACGGGAGACTCACGTTAGCAACATTCATGCCCCTTTGTGCACAGCAGAAAAGAAACAAAAAAGAAACAAAAAACACATATACATAATTATTTCAGGCTGATATTTCTCTTGTTAATTTTGAATGTGGTACATGCACACATGAATTTGGGGGTGAATATCAGAAAACTTTTCTGTGATCGACCACATGGCAAGACGGCACAATTTTTCCCAGGGTAAATACTTGCTTATTACATTTTTTTTCTGCCATCTCTGGATGCTGGTAATTAGCTTTTGGTTAAACTAAATCAAGGCGTGCTCTCCATGAGAACCTTTGGACTTCATAGGTGCAAAGGTCAAAGCTTAACATCAGTGTTGATTTTCTGATACTTTTGTGCAGTTTCATGTTCAACACATACCACATGACTAAAAGCAAAAACCAAAAAAAAAGAAAAAAAGAATAAAAAACAGTGATGTGAGTCCTAGATAAAGAAATGTCATGCTTAAAAAAGTGGGGCACCATGTGTCCAAAGGAAGAAGTGTTTTCTTTTCTAAAGTCTAAATGATGTGGCATCTGATTGGCTGAGAGAAAGTTCTGTGAGTGTACGCATTAGCAGGCCAACTGTATTATCCAATTAGCTGCGCCATTAACGTTTCTGGAAATAGATGTAGGGGACTGAAGTCTCATTCAAGTAAAATTAGCCTAAAGAAATCTGACAAGTTAATCTTTTTTCCCTGAATGTGCTTTTATATGAGTTATCAAATTATACTTATTCAACAAGATCAATTATTTTAGCAATTAATTATCTCACCCTAAACCTGCAAACCATAGGTATTCCTCACCACAACTACTACTACAATTGCAACTATGACTACAGCAGCTACTGTTATCACTACTAACACTACAGCTACCAATAATAATGATTACACTTCTACAAGTATCTGACTGCTCTTCCAGATCAACAGCATGTTGCCGTATGTTATTACTGAGACAGTTCCAAGCTGTTACAACAGCAATCCTCACAAATTACAGAGCTACCACACATTTCATAACTGCCTAAGGTACTGCTCTGCTAAAACCAAACAGGAGACCCCATCTCTGCCCTCAAGAGAAATGTTGGTGGACAGATAATCCACAAACATTGAATATACACTGATATTCTACTCACAAACAAAAACAAATGGGGAAAAAAGAGGCAAAGCCATATTATTCTGGAGTATCTGTCTGCAGATAGCATTTTGCGCCAATGGAGATACTTATAACAGAGTTAACCCTTCGGCAACAACACCGCTGCTGTTCTAAAGATCAGTGAGAAACTGATTCATGAATAATTTCTGTAGACAGTGGTCAGTTCATCCCCAAATATGAAGTATGAAACTGTCAAACAAGCAGGAGAGGGTGAGTGCAGTGTCTGTACAGCATGCTGCTTTTTGTTAAATAAAAACATAAATAGTTTTAATAATGGCTTACTTTTAATGTTCTTTTTCTCCTGTAAAAAAAGGATAAAATATAATCACTATTTGTATATGTACGGTGGACTTTTTTTTATCAGAAATGAATATCTTCACTATAAGTAACAAATTTGACATTGTGTTTTATCATAAATAAAACTATGACTATTGGGTTGAGTGCTGTCAAAAAATATCCATGATATAATACAGAAATACAGAGATGGGCTGCATCAAGGACGACGACAGAGAAAGAGACAGAAGAGAAAGAAAGCAAGAAAAGAGAAAGCTGGAAAGTGGGGGCTGTGAATATCTACAGTACTGCCCTTCCTGTATATGTGACTCCTTGTCTTGCAGTCTTGGCCTCCTGATTGAGGGCTCAAGGCCTTGCCTACATTCTCTGCACCTGCAAGCAGACAGACCACCCTGACTGTGGGAGCTCACCTGACCGGGCCCAGAGAGGCCTGCGATGACACTGTCACATTTGTTTGTGATTGATGGCGTTTTTGAACAGCCTGGCCTCTCTCTGTGCGGGTATTCCCCCGAACCCTGACACTGCTTATCTTCACCCGGCCGTGTGTCCCCCGCTCAGGGAACCAGGCCGATCACATGACCTGCTACCGGGCTCTGCAGAAAGGCTGCCATGGTACGTTTCACTTCCTACTGTACATAAAGACAGCCTGCACAAGCTACTCGTTTCAACACTGACATTTACCTTCCTCTGAATGTGCAAAGAAACCGAGCTATAGATCACCGCAAATTTTATCACACACACACACACACACACACACACACACACACACACACACACACACACACACACACACACACACACAGTTACACTTAATGTGTTCACACCTGTGTGCCAACAAACTGCTCTGTATGAGCTAGTATAAAAATATGGAGAGTATGTTACACTAATACTGTATGAGAGGCCCGGTAGAGCTCATATCTGCCTGGAGACCCACACCGAATGTATCCACATGCATGAGCACAGTGCTGACTCTCTCATTGTCTCACCTCCCTCAAGTCTGAATACCGACCCCTGACCCTTGACCCCCAATAACCACTCATGTTCAGGTCAGCCATATTGGATGATTTCTGTAACTCAGTTACGTCACTGTATTCAGAAGGAAACCGCATGACTTTCAGAAGAAAATTAACAACATCGCTGCTGTTTTTAACTGCTACTATGTGAGTATTGCATGTATAATTGTCCATGCCCATAAACTGTGCTGCATTACTACTGTGCAGAATGATGATGCAGTTGATGTGTGGGCAGGGCACAGCTGCCCCTAGCGAAAGGCAGCCTGACTGGGACAGGTCAGGAGGCGCAGTGCTGACCAAACTTGGGGGGTGGGGGTGTGGAGGTGAGGGGGTTCTCCAACCACGGGGAGATCTCACAACCAGAAGGAGGTCACTCGATATTAAAGACCCCTGCGCTCCGCAGACACCTTACCATCAGCCCTTAGTGAACCACACCGGACAGTTTCTGTCCCCACCTGAACAACGACCAGGAACAATTACACCCCCCCTTGTAACCCCAGGGCCATAGCACCCTACAATTAAGCCATCCAGCCACAGGTGGGGGTCCTGAGCGGAAACCCATGCCGCTCCGGCTCTTGGGTTGGGGTTCAACGGACACGCACCACTTCAATTATATCAATCATCTACAGCATGGCGACCTTTGACCTTGCTCTCCCAGAAGTGCCGGGAGCAGAGGAAAGGTGTAAAACACCCTTCCCACTCACTCACTCTCTGCTGTTCATGAACAGACTCGGGCTGTGATTCTGAGACAGCGAATCTCCACAGCTTCCCTCCTACCCTGCTGTTTCCCTGCATGATCTCTCCTCAGATATCTACACTGCTGTAATTCTTCGCTTAATATCTCTCACTCCCTATTAAGCTGTTGCATGTATTTTTTAAATGTCAGACTGTTAGGACAAAATAGATTCTGATGAGCTTATTTTATTCACCCACTGTTTTTCTTCACTTTAACATCAGAAATAAAACTGT
This sequence comes from Megalops atlanticus, assembly GCA_019176425.1. Lineage (NCBI taxonomy): Eukaryota > Metazoa > Chordata > Actinopteri > Elopiformes > Megalopidae > Megalops > Megalops atlanticus. The sequence continues at coordinate 29,750,322 of CM032891.1, forward strand.
TGAGGCCAAACAAATTAGGAAGAAAAATATTAAAAATAATAAGATCACGGAGGAGAGCAACTCCTATTTATATTTTTTCAAGCTTTGCTGTTATTTTCAACAGGCAATGTGTGAATATAAGGCAAACTTAACCACAAACCACGGTCTGTGGTGTGGCTGTGCCAAATCATAAACAACAAGTAGAGCTAACTATATACTAGTTACATACCTGCAAAGTAATCAAAGGCTCAATGGTTAGCTCAATGATTTTTCCATCAGCAACTTCTGGGACTAATGGTTTGTACAAAAAAACCCCCAAAAAAAACAAAAAAAAACGCTGGATTCCTGCACTTATACTACCTTAAAATGAGGCCTGCAGCCTGTATGTTCCTGATAATTATACAGTTCCGGAAATATTCTCTTTGTAGAATGACCTGTGGTTAATAGCTCACTTTGGCCTCCATTGCCTTCTGTTTACGGGCAGCAGACAGGAGCCATCTTTGGGAGCAGACTCATATTTTTCTCAAATGAGTAAGTCCTTTGAACACTTAGATATGTGATGACCAGAATTATATTCACTATGAAAAGTCAGAACATATCAAATGTAGTTCACCGTAAATAAATTACCTTACTGGCATACATGGATGTGAATAGAAACCATTCAAAAGAAGGCCCAGCGGGGTCAAGTGAAAAAAAAGGGTCGCTTTGTATTTCTGGATGTCTTCAAGTGCACTGACATACGGCAAGATGCCAAATCGCTGTTAAAATAATCGTGGATGCCCTCCCGAGAACCGCAACAGTGGAGAATTCACCTGGGGGGGTTGGAGAATGAGGTCTAATGTCCATCTCTGGGAATCACAGGAAACACTGATCGCCCAGGGCAACCCAACGCTGTCATTCTGCATAGGGCTCCGGCGAGCAGGCCGGGGATAATGTGCGCTATTTCCAAAGCCAGTCCTTTTGAATAAGGCTTAAGAGGCGTCCACTTTTCGGGTGGGGAGAGGAGGGGTGCTGGGGGGGTGGAACAGTCTTGGAGCCATTCTGTAAGCTAATTACACACAGACAAAAGTCAATTCTATTGAGACTCCACACAACATCGCTTGGAGGAAGAGCAGCTTCACCAATGTATTTCTGTCCTCACAAGTGGATTGGTCAGCACTTCTATTCCCCCCATGCAGAAAAAGAGAGGAGAAGAGTGCTCCTTCTCATAAGAGCCACATGTATGCCACTGCAGTGAACATCCACAATGCAGAGCGTAAGTCGCATGTCTGGTTTTGTGCTCCATTCGCGCTGTTAGTCTCATGATACTGCCTGTGCATTTTCAGCAGTGAACTCCACCGGTACCTTGGCTTGACCCTAAGACGTCCATCCAATGAGTGTAAAAATACGTGCAGTGAAATGTAGCGGACTGCAGCCCGCAGCGTTTCCCGGCCCTCACCCCTGCGGCCGGGGCGGTCAGAGAGAACAGTGACCTGAAGTGAAAGGAGCAGCCGCTGCCTGCGCCCGCAGTCTGTCACAGGACACTGCGGATACGCCAAGGAACCTGCAGAAGCAGCGCGGTCAGCACTATCAATGCGTGTCAGAACACTGCCTGCCAGCCGAGCTGCCCTGCAGGGCAAGGGCACTCACTGTCACACACACACACACACCCGCGCACACACACACACGCGCGCACACTCACACACACACATACTCACATGCACACACACACACACACGCACACACACACACTCACACACACACACACACACACACACACACACACACACACATGCACACAGACACACACACACGCACACAGACACACCTGTACACACACCTACACACACACATACACACACACGCACACACACACACACACGCACACAGACACAGCTGTACACACACATACACACACACATGCAGACACCTACACACACACACACACACACAAACACACACACAAATACACGCACACAGGCAAATACACAGGCACATACACACACATACTCTGTGGTATTGCTTTGCGGGATGTTCTGAAAAGAAATCCATCCAGCTCTCAGTGGTGTGACATAGTGGAACTATACATTTACTTGATCAACATCAGCAGAAACATACACATCTTTGAAGGCCAAAATAGAGGGCTTTACATTGCAAATGCCAGTCGTCTCTCACCAGCAGGGTATCATGATCAAGGGCTGGTGATTTTATCTGTGTATTTTAAACCGCTGCTTGGACTCATCCTTACCATTAATGCTGCTGAGATCTAATTAGAGCCTGACATTTAGATCTCCTTAAAGGCCACCCAATGCTGTTCTCCAAGTATATGTCCAGAAGTTAGTCCTACAATTATTAACTGCCTGCATCTGATTGGAGCTCGAAATTAGCTTTACTGGTCCCAAGGAAACTGATTATTTGTACACACCAAGCACACGCTTAGACAGCAGCCCATATGAGACTGCGAAATGCTTTATTGGCCAACCAAACACATTCAGTAGTTATGCTTTCCCACAGATTCCACTGTAGCTTCACGGTCAATGCCGTGGAAAACCTCCATTTTATCCATCGCCTATCACCTTCTCTTTCACTCCTTTCTCTCTCTCGCTCGTTTTCTCTCTCTCTCTCTCCCTCTCTCTCTCTCTCCACATCCATATCCATACAGTGTTTGGCTGCTGTGATGCCTCAGTCTGTTGATGGTAAATTAACGGAGCATGCACAGAATATTTCCACTCTGTATTAGCACTGCCTCTCCACAAAGGTGGCTCTGTCCTGGGGTGACGACGGTTTTAACTCTATTCCTTGTTCTCAGAAATTGAATCTTAATTTACGTCACATTGGCTTGATAAGCTCTTGTCTAAAAACACTTTTTCTGTAATGCCATTAACCCATCGGTCTTGTGGGACTTCACGTGTTTTAGATTAGATTGTGGGTTGCACAAAATAAATTAAAAAAATAGATAAAAATAATAGGCCGAGTGCAGACTTCTGCTAACTTTAATTCTGTTGCCAAGGTGAAGTGATAAAATGAAGAAAAGCTGCCCTTTTATGGAGTCGACCGTGACACACGATGGAACTGTCTGTCAACCGGCTGTGACCTTTCCTCATTCAAACCGTTTTCCAAATGAGGCAACTGAAACAGAGCAATCACAGACAGAGGCAGCCTCCAGCGTGTCGCACAGATTACCCACGTCCTTAGGAAAACATTTCTAAAGCTAACCAGCTGTCAGGAATATGCAGGCGGCTGAAAGAGAAACCCAATCGTACGGCGCTGGTTTACAGTGGCTCTAAGAGGCTCCATTTAATTATGAGAAACCCTGCCCGGCTCCGAGACTAATTACTGCGAAGAGATCTCTGCTAACTGTCCTGCCTGATGCCCCCGCACGTTCAAGAGGGCCCCACCTTAAAGATCCACTTCCAGGCCGTCTGGATCGCACCGCGAGTGCCAGAGTTTAATAATTAAAAACTGAACAAGAGACTTGGAAACCAGACAGGGTGGCCCAAAGAAACACAATGAAATAAATTAAAACTCTAACCAAAATGACAATAAATGGACGATGCCGTTTTAACATCTCATTGGTTGGCTTGTCTTTGAACCTCGTCTCCCCTTTGTAAATTAACAAGTGCATGGGGGGAAAAAAATAAATTAAAATTTGCCAACGGAAAATTTGCACAATTGATTCATCTTTGACGTTATCTTCATTATTCCACACGGACATCGTATCTGTCTGAAATGAGGCGGGATATTCGCGGCCGTTAAATGGTAGTGGTGTTGAAATAAATATGAGCACTCAGAGCTCCAGATGGCGCGCAGGGTACCACGAGTGGAATTGGCAGCAGCAGGCCATAATGCACTGCTACCATGGAACCAGCTCAGAGCAAACACAGCGTTAGCATAAACAAACACGGGAGGAGGACGCGGGGGTTACAGCCTCCGTGTGCGGCCCGCTCCGTCACCCGCCGACGCCGACGCGCCGCTCACTGCGTCACCGCCCATCGACGCGGGCGCCTGACGTTACAGCGGGCCGCTGGTACAAGGTCACGTGACCGCTTTGCGTGGTGTCGAGGGAGGCGCGGGGCCCGCTGGGTCGTGGGTACGCGTCAGCGCATCAGAGGAGCGCTCTGGAGACAGGCTGGTTTCGGAGGCGGTCAGCCACGCTTGGGGTTATGATTCAGCGCCTCCGGAGGCTGATGATCCAGTCAGTCAGGACACGGGCTAACTATAGCACGGTTAGCACCTCACAGAGCTGCGGAGCGTGATCCAGCCCAATGAGTGAGAGTTTGAGCCGCGGGCAGGCACAGATTCAGGGTCAGTTAGAGAGACCTGTCCAGCGGTTATAATCACCACCTTTCCCTGGTTCAAACTGCTCGACGCCCAACATGAGCGGCTGCAGTCTCTCTATGAAAAGAAAAACACAAGGGAGAAGCTGAAGGATCTATCCATGCTCCTCTGGAACAGCTCACATCCTGCTCCGCTGTCTTAATGACAACCACACGCACGAACCGCAGATCCCCCCTTCCACTGGGCTAAAGTTAGGCCTCATAACTCACTCCTCTCACTACGGGTTTCCATGGTTACCATGCGAAACATTTAAAAAGGTTGCAGGAGGCCACCATCCAGAGTCTCTGTGAAAAGTGCTGACAGTTTACACCAAGTAAACAAGCTCTGCACCACCCAACCAATGCACCGATGCGCGCAGGTTTCACGAATGCGTGCGGCTCGCAGGGCAAGGTGGGCGGGAGGGACACAGAGCTCCTCGAATGGGCGTGGCTCACGTCCGAGGCTGTCGACTGGGCAGGCCTGGACACGCCTAAACCGGGCCTGACATGCTCACAAGACACCGTCCCACAGGCTTCATTTACCCTGTGGGACATGTACCCTGTGGAATATGTACCTTACTTAACTCCTGAATTCAATGCACGTATGTGTGTGTGTGTGTGTGTGTGTGTGTGTTTCTGTGTGACACAGTCCTCCACTGTCTGTTATCTGTCATCTGAAACACCTTCCTCTTTGAGAAACCATTAGCGTACTACAGAGCTACTCGAGGGTGATTAATTGAAGAGAGATTAACTAGCATAATTCCATTCCGGTGACAATCTCCCCACCAATTACAGGACGTGACTCTCCGGGTTTGGCAGGCGCGGGGACCGCACACTCCCCATAAATACAGGAGTGACCCCCACCTGTCTGTTCCCCTGCCCCCTCGCCTCCGTGCTCCCACAGGGCATGGCCGCACTTTAATATTCCCCCGGGGGACCTTTCTGCACCCCCGCTCCCTTTGAATTTAAATAATCGAATGTATTTATCCGCTCATTAGCATGAATTGTTCGTACCTCCCTGGTTCCTCTTCCTGATGGGAGGCTGATTGGTGGTGGAGGGAAGCAGTCACGCAAGGAAGGAACAGGGCAGGAGCCCCTGGAAGGGGGGTGAGTGTGAGAGGTGACCTGACACTACTGAATCATAAGGACGCCAAGCCCGTTCCAGGCTGTGGGTTCAAACGCGCTACCCAGACTGCTGTACGCTCTTTCATATGATGCATTGCTTCTGCTGTTATTCTGGCCAATCACAACTCTGGCTGGTGGGTGGGGGAGGTTCTTAGTGATGTCACAGGTGGCGCTGCACATCAGGAAGGCTATAAAAGACCGGCCCAGGCTATGAAGCCTCAGATCGCTGTTCCCTTTCAACAGCCATTTCAAACCAGCCCGCAAAATGCTGAAGTTTTAAAAAAGCTCCTGATCTTCATTTATGCAGCATATCAGTATGCAGTTTTACAAATATGTGTTGAAAGAAAGATATATAGAAAGATATATATATATATATATACACACACAGACACATATATAGATAGATATATAGTTATATAGATAGATATATAGATATAGATATAGATGTTAAGCACTGATCAACATCTATATAGCATAAATGTTACGCATTGATCAGCATTTCCTCTTTCTGTTTTAAAGTAGTCTAAAAACACACCAGTGTTCAGAAGATGAGGCATGACTGTTTAGAAAATGGAGGGCACTGACTGAGCATTACTCTTGGAGAGAGAGCGGAGGGTTAAGTCTGCAATGCATGTTTTTTTGTTTGTTATTCCTCTAAATTCTCGCACAGTCTTTAGAGGAAGACTCTTTTAGGCTCCACTGTCTTCCTTATCTCTAAGTTCCAGATGCACACACACAATGGCTTATTTTACACCATTAAATGCTTATTTGTCAAAATACAATTTAAATTAAATCCCCAAACCTGCTGGTTTGTAGTTTTCGTACATGTGGAATAAAAACACCACATCTCTCTCTCTCTCCCTCTCTCTCTTAGTCTCTATGTCTCTGCCCTCTTTCTAAATATGTGAAATGAAGAAAGATTGTGTATGTGTGTGTGTGTGCATGCGTGCGTGCGTGTGTGTCTCATCTGATTTAAGCATATTTGTCACTGGAACATGCTTTCAAAAGGACCAGAAATGTGTTACCATTTAAAACAACGCAGCACACAAACAATCGATAAGAACAGAAACTGTGGTTCAATTGTGATTGCTAGTTGTGATGTATAACCTACATGTCAATTCTATGGTACAAATACACAAATTATTTGTTTGCATGGAGAATGGTAGTTATTCTGTGTTGTAATAATAGAGGAAAAAAGTAACCTCCAAATCACATTATTATAATGGTACTGCAATATTATGAGAACGCAATGTGTTAGCCGGGATATTATATTGCACACAAATAGCCAATTTACAAAACTGCAAGACTGACACTGGGAAAGCTTAACAGTTCACAGGAATAATTATCTTGACCCAGAATGAAAATTTGTTTTGAGCACTGTCAAGACTTCTGACAAAGCCAATACCTTTAGACCTTATGCCAACAGGAGTTCATAGCAAACTTTTTTTAACTGAAATAAAAATGCTTTGTTTGGGTAAATTTTCTTCTTAATAGAATTTCAGAAGGACTAAGCATACGCTTATGATCTCCCTTGAACCACATATATTGAAATCATTATGCTCTTTTACAAACTCAAAACTTCTGTTTATAATGTTTCAGTTTTTTTCAGGCTGCAAGGAGCCATAAAGGTTATTAAGATCAGATTTGTTTGGAATATTTCAGCGAATGTTTCTAAATAACCTCCTTTGAGAAATGAGTATTCGAGATATCAATTTAACCAAAAGAAATTTCATACCGCTCATATTACTTACTTGGCAGTTTATTCTATGTCCCACTTGAAGGACTATATTATGAGTCATGTGTTTTTACAAAACTTTTAATGGTGGAAGTATTAAAGTACTGACATTACAGAGAACTTTTTGTGCTTTTTTGCTTCTAACACTCTCAAAGTGTCATGCATTTGATTTCAAGGATAGTTGAACATCTCTCGGTAGATCTGAGACGGATCCAGATAGCTCAGAATGGATCATTACTGTATGAATCCTAAATCCTCATAATCCGTGAACTGAAGACAGCATCATTTCTCATAGCAAGAACATTGATTGGGGGAGGGGGACTATTTACACACCCATACACACGCCTGTCTATCTGGCGGTAATCCTGCAAGGTGAAGTGGGATAGTCAGGTTCATTACAGTTTGAGCATTGCTTCATCGAGCCTCATCTGAGTCTAGCCATCGCCGTGGTGACAACAGGCTCAGTTTCTCAGCACAAACAAAGACACTTCCCAACATAGCTCTCACTTAATTCATTTGAACATAGTTTAATTTGATACCACCATGGAGCAGTCTTGAATTATGGAATTGAATTCATTAAAGTGGAATGCCCTCATGATGCAGAGGGAGCATCCAAAATTTTGCCTCTATAACAAGGAGGAGAGCTGCAGTTATTCTTTCTCCCAGTAATCATCACCATCTTCATCATCGTCGTCATCATCATTGTCATCAGCGTCATCACCATCATCTTCATCTACATCAACGCCAACATCTTCATCAACATCAGTGTTAACACCTTCATCATTTTCAGCACTGATGAACAGTAAAAGAACTGGCAAATTGCAGCCACCATGCCGCCCTGTGTAGGTCCTTGCTGGAGAACACATCTGCGTCTATCTTTACGCCTACACGGAGTGAGACCAGTTTGATTGAAGAACTGCTACGGATAGCAACTAGAGCGTGAAATGATGCCAAAGCAAATAAAGTAATGCATTAAAAAGAAAAGGAGCATGTTGTGTGCATCTACTACAGAATGTCAATACAAAGAGATAAAAATACTATTTATTAAAGATACTGACAGATTCACCTGAAGGTGTGTTACGAATTCATTAATCCAAAAGTAGAACATTTAAGCGCCGCAGTGTAATTATTTAAAAAGCTATGAATTCTGGGAGAGTTTGTGATAGCCCCTGAGCAGATGTGGTAGGGTCAGCTGGTGCTAAACCAGCCTCTACTTCATGCTGCATTGTGCTGCTGCCCGATCAATACTCTTTTCACCTGGCTGTTTGAGCTGCAGACAAGGGACAGACAAAACAGGCCGAGTCATGCTACCCAGACTCTGTGTGTGTGTGTGTGTGTGTGTGTGTGTGTGTGCGCGTGTGTGTGTATGCACATGTGAGTGTGTATGTGTGTGTGAGAGAGATACTGCTTATCTGCGTGTGTGTGTATGTGCACAAGAAAGAGAGAGATACCATGTATCTGTGTGTGTGCATACTTTATGCATCAGTGTATGTCATTGATTTCCCTCATTTCTTTGAAAGGGTTTGCATGTAGTATCAAATTAAAACACTGATGCTTTTACAAGAAAAGCCTTCTACGCTAAAAACCCTGTGTACCCAGGCTGCAGCGTTTCCGTGGCGTTGGGCCTCATGCATGAAAGACCTTGCCACGAGAAGAGGCCCACCACTCCGAAACATTCACCATCACAGGGTGTCATTTTTGTGACAGTAAACATGCTGCACTTTTAGTGAAAAAAGGCAAATGAGGCCCTACTAAACAGCTCAGTTTGCAGAGGGTGAGGCGTCCTCTAAACCCCTCACGTATTCTCTAAAACACGGGGGCCCGCTCTGTGCCCGGCTGAGGGGCTTTATAAAGCCAGCCACTCACGGTTTGGCCCTCACTGAGACTTCTCCCGACAACATGCATTTAACTGAAGAAAAAAAAGTAAATGAGGAGCTTGTCAAAATATGTGCAGGTCTAAATGACTCTTGGTACGGGGACAGTAGTGTGTTAAGGAGCAGGGCTCGTAACTGAAAGGTTTGTTGGTTCGATTCCCTGCTGGGGCACCGCTGTTGTAACCTTGGGCAAGGCACTTAACTCGCAATTGCCTCAGTAAATATCCAGCAGTGCCTCCATATTGCCTCCATTTACATCCGATAAATAAATAGATAAAACTGTAACCTATGTAAGTCGCTGTGGATAAATGACAATAATTTATTGTAATGTAATGTAATGTGATATATGACAAGCCCTCTCTGTTGCTTTCTGAGGCCATGAATGCAGTCTGTGAATGTGAATTTGCACGTCACACAGTGAGTAGGGAAGACCTTGTACAGTTCCTCTGTCCAATCCAGGACCTTCAGACAAAGTGGACTGAATATCTCTTACCTCAGAGGTGTGTGTGTGTGTGTGTGAGAGAGAGAGAGTGAAGGTCATGGCTCCCAGCTTTTCTTCTAAATGGCAACACTGGCGGAAGAGCGAGATCAGCTAAAGATCAACCAAAACCTTTCTTTAACTGTTTTTTTGTAATTCTCAAAGCGGCGGTAAAGTTAAATTAAAGAGAAAGGCAGCCAGCATTTCTTGGAACTTATGGAAGTATAAAAGGTATGTTTTCTACGCCTTTGATGTGTTCTATAAATAAGGCTCTTCCTTTAATGTGCTTGTCGGCTTTTTGTGGAGCAGTCGACCTGATTGATTTTTTTTCTCTCCCTTCCTTCACTGTTTCCTGATTCTAATTCAGCGCGGTTTTGGGAAATATTTATACACATTGATCTAGCTCACTGATGAGTCTTTCATGAGCACAGAAATTCAAACTGTTTTTGTCCCATGGAGCTCTCTAAATATCAATCACATGGAGGCCGAGGCCGTGGGGGGGGGGGGGATGGGGGTGTTCAGCGTTTTCACACCGAATTGCAAGCTATCTGAGATTTTCAAGGCCATGTAAACTGATAAAAGAGAAAAGCTGTAATATTATTTTGGGCTTTTTTTAAAATCAATGCTGCATGGCTGTACCAATCATGAAATCATCTAGATAGCTCGATTTATTCACTGAGAACAGCCACAGCAGTGAACATCTGATCTGTTGAATCTGTTCAGCAATGATCAAATGCTACGACTGCTGCTATCACTACTGACACTGCTACTATTACCACTACTAATCCTCCTCCTACTGCTACTAGTAATACTACTACTACTGCTGCTACTATTACTACTACTACTGCTACAATTACTGCTACTACTACTGCTACGAAGTTAAATGCCAATCTGCAGATGTATTTATTTACTCAGTTCATATGGCATAAGCATATGAAGGCTATACACATGAAATTATCTTTTGCAGAGATTATCTTTTGTGAGATTACTGACCAGGATAATCTGCACACGCTCCAACATAAGACACACTGCAATTTCATGAAAATTTCAACACCTACAGAATAATACTACATTAATCTTTCATGTCATCTAGCAGCCTCAAAAGCACTTGAAGAACAATAACAGATTAATGAATTTGTAAATCAATTCAAAAAAATCATAGACACCACCATGAAGTTCTGCACAAGGACACACACCACTGTTCTCATGTCTCTGAGCATGTATGTATAGGCATACTGCACTCAGTTGTGCATTTATGATTTTCTTAAAGACGCATCAGCAGCACCTGCAGTGCCCATTCAGATCACTGGAACAAACTCATTCTCTACCTGCATTTCATTCCATGATGGCCAGGTCAATCTAGATAATAATAATGATGATAATAATAACACACACACACACAACACACACACACACACACACACACACACACACACACACACACACACACACACACACACACACACACACACACACACACACACACACACACACACACACACACACACACACACACACACACACACACACGCACACACACCCACACACACACACACACACACACACACGCACACACACACACACACACACACACACACACACACACATAACAGCTATGAAAATAAATCAATGCACACATAAATAAATTAAACAATAAATGTATGCTGCCTAGGAAATAATTAACGCAATATTGTCCATTCCGAAAGCTAAAAGCGGAAGCTCAAACTTCAACTCATAACTTTCAATAAGACTGAACCGCCTATTGTACTCCAGGAAAAAAGTGGAGGAGAACTCCGTGTTCAACTGTGTGCATACTCACACGCTTATCAGCACCAGATAAGCGCTCCCACGGACACGCTAAATCATATAAGTCACCTCATTGCAAACTGCATCCCCCACAATGCAGACTGCAGACAGAGTGCGGACAAAATGCCCGCCACTCCATAGCTCATTAGCACAACTAAGACAGGGAAGCTGCGCTTTATCTGATCTGGGGTGTCCGTCCATTTCATTAACAGTGACTATCAGAACAAACTAATGACAAAGAATACATATATATAGACAGAGAGAAAGTGAGAGAGAGAGGTGGAATTCCCCTGAGAAACTGACACATGCATAGCGGAGGGCCTAGTAACATAATATGCAACAGATTTCAATATCAGGAAAACACCATTTGAAAATCTAATAGGGTGTACATTCTCCCTCATTCCTATATGGTGGGAGATGCTTGGGTAATATGCTTGGGATTTAATAAGACTCAACACTCTTCAATAATATCGGCCATTCGACAGAGTCCACCGGGAGAGCCGTGAGGAGGGGAGATAAGGGGAGGATGCATCCCTCTGACAAAGCCAGGCGTTAAAAGCGTCGCGCACAGGCACGTGCGCACGCCAGCACTCTCACTAATGCGCCGCGGGCTACACTTTCTCAAATAAGCTGCCTTTCTTAAAAGCCATCCTCAAAAACCCGCTCTCTATTATCCTACCGCTCAAGTAAATGCATCCCTATTATGGCATCATTTTTTTCCAATTTTTTTCTTTTTTTTGTTCCTTTATTAGATTTCTCCACACTGCGTGGAACTTAAAGATGCTTTTTTTTTTTTCAACACGCAACGTTCTGTTGTACATGCAATAGACAATACTCAAGCAGATCTCATGCTGCAGCTTCCACTAGGGGATGTTAACAGATGCGCAGTAGGAGGAACACTTCTGGCCCTGCTGGCCATCTCAATCGATCACGCAGAGTCATACCTTGTTATTGAGCACATATTCGGGTGGCCTCTTGCAGTTGTGCTATTGATTGTATACACGTCTGAGCATTTGCTATTTGTAGTCTGCACTTACACTCCTTATACATCTTACAGTGTGCTTCCTTATATAGGTGGCAGTGCGTAGCAGTGGTTAGAGCACTACAATGTGGGTCTAGAGAGACAGTGGTATTGATCCAGCAGACGCACTACTTGACCAAAGTTGTTGTAGTGAGTAAGGCATGTGGTGTGTGCACATACATCAAATGAAAAATGGAGGGCAAATGTTAAGCGTGAGAAGTGCAGATCTGGTCATCAGGCCTGGCAGTCTGGTCAGAATCGGAGGACTTGCCTCCATCTCTGAACCCTCTTTGGCATTTGGTCAGATATGCTAGGCAAGCTGCTCAGTGGTCACATGAACACATTTTGTCCAATCATGTCCATTTCGACTGAAACTGCATTGGCCAAATTCTCTCTCTTTTATTGCTTTGACAAGCCTTCTGAGTCAAGGAGGGAGTCCCATAGCAAACAAGGGATTAATAGAGAGGGAGAGAGAGAGGGGGAGAGGGAGAAGAAAAAATAGAGAAAGGGATGGAGTCGTAGAGAGAGATGGATATGCGCAACATGGCTTCCCTGTCTTTCACATCCAATCAATCCAAGGTCCAGACTGCTGCGGAAAAACAGTCTAAATGCTCTATGAATGCTGGCACCTCTGTAATCACCATATAATTCACCTTTATGAACAGGCTTTAAGGTATTTCCAGTGCTCTGCAAATAGACTATACCTCAGTCCATGACGCATTTAGATCCCCATCAGCTGGATATTATCAGCACGATCACCAAGAGACACACCGGTGGACATTGGGGGAGGTGACTGGGGGCCGCATCCAGAAAGCAAAGAAGACTCAATAGGGCGCATTCTCACCCCACCCCTTCATCCACCCGCCCCACCCAGTCTCTCCTGGGAACTGCACATGAAATAAAACCTGCGCAGGCTTCCAGGACACTGCCGCTGTTCACTCCTGGCTGAGAGACCTGTATTTTCTTTTTGACTGGAAAGGCAGATTAATGATTAGAGGCAGGCGATGGTGGCTACGTAGGAAAGAGTCTCATTCGGGCTCACTGTGGTGGCAAATCCACCCCATTAGCATGGAGGAGTGCTCAGGCTTAACACGGGCCCTGCCACATGCGCTACGCAAATGAAGTGGGACTAACAAGGAACAGAAACTCAGCAGAATACTAATCATTTCATGGAGAACAGGGGGGGAAAAAAAGGGAACATAGAGAATCTTATTAAAATGCATTTGCATTTGCTCACAGAGAGCCATTTCAATTCTTTCACAAGTTCAACATCTTATGGACAAATCTGCTGTTCTGGGCATAGGGGATCGGAATATATAACACCAACACTACTACTACTACTGTGATGACTCATAGTAATACACACGTCACAATTTCCGTCAACTGCAGATCTGAGCTTAACAAGTGAATATGCAGTTTGGTTGTTCTTTGATGTAAGTGTTCAACACCTTTCTGCAAGAGCGAAGTTACTTAACAATATACAACTGCACGGTCACTTTTTTCCTCACCAGGTATATGCAAAATCCCGTGTAATATAATTTCATTCCACTGGGTGTTAGACAGTCCATTATGCTGTGTGAAAGAAGTGCATTGTGGGATGCTTGCATTCAGTGAAAAAGGTATCAGTACATTATGTTCTGTTATTAAAGAGAGTTAATGAATGACACTGCCCATCCTGACGGCGAGCGCTGGCTACTCTGGGAATTAAGATAATGACACGAGTGAAAGGTAAGTATAATAGAAAATAACATATTTCAGATATAATATACATAACCCATTTGGACATTGAACACATCCGAGTACTGTAAAGTATAGTATTAAATTGTAGTATCACCAGTATAGTGGCCTTACAGCCTGAACACAAGGCGGATGTGGATTCTGAACCTTGGCCAATCAGAGTGAGCGATTTAGAGGTGAATACAGGTCTTTTTGGGATGCAATGCAGTGATGCTGAAGTTGCAGCCCTTGCAGTTGCCACACTTTCTCTCCAGGGGGCGTAGCTAACGCTCCTTAGAGCACAAATCGGGAGAAGTTCCAAGCCCATGAGCAAGCTGAGACACGTGCAGATTTTAAATTAGCTGCACTTAAGTATGAAAGAAAGAGGCTGGGGTTCCCTAGCTATTAGCTTTGAATACCAAGAGGAGCATATTCAAATCACAGGGCAGAATGTTACACACCTCAAAATTAATCATTCAAAACCATTCCTGCATACATTAGCTACAGATTTATTGACATACTTGCACTGTGAATGTGGCACTTGGTCTTTGTTTCATCTAAAACATATACACATAAACAGACACACACACACACACACACACACACACACACACACACACACACACACACGCGGGCGCACACGCGGGCGCACACACACGCACACACACAGATACACACGCGCCTGCACACACACTCAACAATGCTATGATGACATTGCCTCTTTGTCACGGGTTTGCTCAAACAACATTATGTGTCCGCTTCTCCTTTGCTCTGGGGAAAAGCAGGCCAGACAGCTCGTACAGAAAGATAAAGAAGTGCACTAACTGCCTGCTAATGCTGCTGAAGACAAATGCAAAAACGACTGGCCAGACCGGCTTGTTTTTTTCTAAATTACGTTAGCATGGACCAGGCATTGACCAGTGCCTCGCTATTGCTATTCCTGTTTATTTATTTGTCTGACACCTTAATTCGGGGAGACTTACCGCTCTCTGAGATGCAGTACCATGCCAGAGTGTGACTAAAAATTGTGAAATATTAAATGGACAGTTGAATTAAATCGGTAAATAGGATGGCCTGAGTAATGTACCGGCTGCTATGACCTTGGTCCGAGCACGCAGTTATTCTATTGAGTGAAGATGGCAAAATAATCAGGCAGGATTTCAGCTGAAGTGGATCTGTATCACATTTTACACATAACTGCAGGATGTTTTCTTTTATTTCTTTATTTAGATTCTAGAGATGATAAACTGCATACTGCCACAATGCAAAGCGTACTAGATACACAGAAACAGCTGCTGTTGTTCCCTTACACGGCTTTTCCGTGCAGGACTCTGTCCTGTTGTCTGATAATTGGCCTCTCGGCCCGCTAAGGTTAATTGAAAGAGATGCCCCCCTGCTTGTGCCTGTTGTTCTGTAGCCCGATATGTGCAGCGAAACAAGGAGAAATCTCTGCCACACAGGAGGGTCACTCTGCAATCATCAGATCCTCACATTAACGCTGCTACCAAATCACTTCACGCCTTGGAGATGTTATCTAGCTTTTTATGTTCTTTTTTGTTTATAATTTCTTTTTTGGTAGAATTTATCTACGTGTCCCTCTTTGTAGTGACTAGCGGATGAGTTTGCGTTTACGAAACCCAGAACTTTTAACACCACAGGCTTTGGGAATGGCAACGTGCAGCGTTCAGACGATCAGACGAGCGAACATCAATCACAAGCCTCTCTCAACCATGGCTCAACCATACCTCCCCAAGAGCAGCTTCACAGCTTTTGCGCCTCGAGCTCAAGCCCGTTTCTGGGGCCACAGCCCTGCACCCAGAGTCCCCGAGTTCTGCTGCTTGCGAAGTAAATTGATCTATGGGATGTTAAATTGGCTTTCAATTGCTGCTCAATGCGCCTTAATTGTATTAGGCCTAAGTAAGAGATTAGTTCACAAATCTGGGCAGAATAATAGCGATCTCACCCAGCAATACTGTATTAAATTTATGTGAATCCCACACAAGCTGGGAAAAGCTGTTTCTGGCTTTTGAAGATAATCACAGGTTTGGTTTTCTCTGTGTCAATTTTGGAAGGGAAAATCATTGATGTGTTTAAGCTATTCATTCCCACTGAAATGTGGAAATGGTTACTTGCTGCTTGAGTTGTGTCTTCTATTGCTGCAAGCAAAGTAAGTTCCCAGATGAACCTCCTATGCAAAGAATAAAATAAACTGGAAAAAAATGAATATATAATATAAAAACAATATAATAAATATGTATATAGCGCACTCTTATTGATTCATTATTGTGGTGGACTTTACTGTAATACTGAAACTCTTATCTATCACAAAATAAATACCATCCCTGTTTTTTTTTTTTTATTTGGTTGTTTGTTTTGTTTTTCTTATCTTTCCCTCCCGATGATGTGGACCCCATACAGTATTGTCCTTGAAACATCCTCCTCCAGCTCAAACAATTCTCTCTCTGCTAATGGAGCAGAACGCTCCATGCCTACTCCTAATTTAAACAGAAAAGCACTCTGGGTATTAGGTCCTGCTGGATCAATGATGGCTGCAAATATTCTGACACCAAAAAAAGCCTTGAGAAACGTTCAGTCACTGCAAGGTGGCTCTCCACCCACTGACACACGCATCCTACATAGAGATGGACGCCACCTAACATTCTGCAAAAAGCCCCTCAACGTTTGCCAGAACATTAGCCTGTCCGTGCCTACATTCTCTGGGGGGGGGGGTACATTAGAGGGGTGATGACAATGGCAAGTTAATGCCTCCCATTAATTATACAGAATCACTGCAACTGCACTGAATGGCTTCCCGCTCGGTATGAGGAGCTATTGACAGGTGAGTATCAGGAGGTAATCGCCCACACCAGTGTTTATTTATGGGAGCATTCCGTATTAATCACCCAGAGCGGCTGCTTATCCGTCAGGTGGAGCAGTCTCCTCGGCAGAGCTCGGCTCGTTACGAGGCTATACGCTGCGTGATGGCGCGGAACGGGACATAAAAGGTCAGTGTTTGGAAAGGAGCGAATAGTTTATAAATTCAGCATTTCTGACTGTGTGCGTGTCTCGCATCAGGCTCCAGTGAAATCCTCCCCTTTCTCCAGCATTTATCCTCACTTAGAGGGGGCCAAGCAACCGTCTCCCAACAATCTGCTGACCGTTTCCCAAATCTATTTTGGTCCGGTGAGGTGCCCTTGCATTGCTTGTCATAGGGAATATATCTGCGTGGTTTTTATGGCCAGCAGATGAAATGAAATGACTTTCATCTGTAAACTGTTTCCTTGTATGCCTTCTCGAGTCGGGGTGAAATTGCATTGCTTTCTCATTCTTCTTCACATAATGGCATTTTGATAGAACAGCTCCCAGAAAGAGGAAGGAGACACAAATGTGAAGTGAGATCATGAATGTAGATGGAAATTGTTTTTATTGATTTTCATTGGCAGAGGAGCTCATAACATGGAGACTGCATTTATCATGGCAATTATTGATTTGACATTGAACCGTAAGGCCTTTTGGGAGGGGTCAGAGGTGAAGGGATGCTTGGATCAGAGCTTCTTTACATGGGAATGCATGTACATATAATCAAATTCCCTTAGATGGGGTGGAGGAGGCACACATGCCATTAATGTTACTTTCTTATAGATTAAAAAATCTCTTCCTGGTAACTGCAATATACCTAGCATTTATAAAATGCAGTCAACATAATCAGGGCCTGTTGTGATTGGATGAAGTTAATCATCTAGACAAACACGGCTTGTTGTTATAACGATATCTGTTCATCTATTTATTATACATACACAAACACACACACACACACACACACACACACACACACACACACACACTACTAAGTGATGAACTGCTATGAAATGATGCTCTGTATTTTACAGCCGACATTGTAAAATGGCAGGAAGCCATTGTTAAAGAGAAACTAAGTTACTGTTGAAGTTACCTCATCGATCATTTTTCTTCAACAGGTGGCTAGAGGTTTGATTAGACATTTGCCATAGGGAAAGAATTTTTTTTTCTTTGGTCTAATAATTTAATAACATAAATTAAATGCATGGTAATTTTGAGAATATTCTGAAGTCTGTGAATATCCAAAGATTTCTACATTTTCTAAATATCAGTAAGATGCTGTAAAAGTCTCTAGGTTTGTGATGTAAAATCGCCAAGTAACCTACACCGAGCGTGCAAATACTGCACAGTGTGTCCGTCATCCTCATTTCCAAACAGTGCCCCATAGCGCCCTCTCTGGTCTTTCAGCTCATTACCAGTGTGGCGACATGGCGGAGTACAGTGAGAATTCTCTGTACTCCTGTGTGCTAGATGATACCCTTTCGCTATAACTCTTGCAGCTGGCTGTCTGCTGCTTGCTTGAGAGAAGACGGATGTCTCGGGGCTTTTAAATGACCTCTCCATCTTTTCCTGGCCATCCCTCGCTTATTTCTCCCCTCCTCTCTTCATCTTTCTTCCTGACCCAATCCATGGCAGCTCTCAGCGGACAGCCACTCCGGACTGCTCAGAGGTCGCTATACTCGGTCGGACGCTTCCCTGAGCACTCATGAAATATATCCTGCTTACCATAATCTCAGATGTATAAATGTTTTGCCAAGGCTATCTTACAGAGCGCAACTTCACACTGAATTACACTGCCTACACTACGTCCTGTGCTTTAAAATGTTTTTTTTTTTCTTTCTTTTACTGCGTACCTGCGTATTCAAACATCACCATGCAAATCTCTTGAGATAGATGACAATATCAGTGCCATATTTAACAGTAAAAACACAGCAACCACCTGCTGATCAGAAATGGACAGAGAATGTGCAACCAGAATCTGATTAAAACACCAAGCAATTAGACTAATATTTTATACTGTCCAACATCACAAAGTTACAAACTCGCCCTGGATAATTTTCCACAGATATTAAAATGGAGATTGACCACGGGGCATCAAAATTCATAGACATAATGCAGATGTTTTCCTCTTCCCCTGAATGTATTCTGCATCCCCTGGTTCCAGGTAATACCCTGTGCATTGGTAAGCAGCTCCTCGGTATTGATGTATTTAAAATGCTCAGATAGTTACTCTCTCATGCTGATATATGCAGCAGACACAGCATTAAGACTCGAGTTCAGCTGATTGAATCCATTTGCAACATCCCCACCATACCCCATTCCATTAGATAATACTTCATCTTGCAACAGTTTGCTTGTGCCTTCCTGACAGAGAGGAAGAGCTAAAATCTGAATACCTTAATGTATTTGATTTGTCTTTTTTTCCCTTTTTTGATGCTTTG
>CM032891.1:29774650-29827150 GCA_019176425.1 Megalops atlanticus
AAGCGGCCATGTGCTTAAACTGTCTGCCCTGGAATCAGAAGGTTGTGGAGTTCATCCCAAGTTGAGTCACGCCCGGCTTCTGACGTGAATCACTGCATCTCTGACCTGCCTCCAATGAGGGAGTGAGCTTCAGTGCTGTTCTTGTGCCTTTCCAGCACAAAATGGGACAGCAGTCCCAGCACCTGAGCAACACGCACAACAGCAGCTAGGGTGCGAGGATTCGCACAAGTCTCTGCAGCCAGCACATTTCACACTTCTCTTGTGCTGAAGCTGCACTCAAAAAAGAGCGTTCACTAAACGAATATAATGCAACGTAGAGGTAACGCAACGTAATGTAATGTAATGTAATGTAACGCAATGTAATGTAACGTATCGTAACGCTTCCGACGCTCTGTGACTGCAGTACAGGCAGAAGGGGGCTGAGGCGTATCCGCAGCACTGAGGGTTCCTGCGAGTGCGTTCAGAGGCAGGTGCGGTGGTCTGCCGTAGCTGGGAGCTCTCTCAGCGAGGTGCAGAAATCACCACGGAGAAAATGGAGGCTGCCGCACCGTGCACCTCCCCTCTCCTCACCCTGTTCGCCGTTCAGCACCATTAATTACCCACTTCCTGGCTCCGGCAGACAGCCGGTCACATGATCTGAGAGCCTTGCCTTCGGTAAATAAATAAAGAAAGAAATAAGGTGGGCTTTGCAGAGGAATTGACGAGAAGCATAATGTTCTTCTCAGCACATATGTGCAGTGCCTGTGAAATGTGCTCTGTGCAGGAGAGCCTGCTGCACTGAATGTCTCCACTGCTCTCTCTCCACACACACATGCAAACACACACACACACACACACACACACACACACATATTACTCAATGTTACCAGAGGTGTTAGTTGCCTTGCATCCGTTGTATTTACCTGACTGTGGCACACAATACACCATAGGCTAATGAGATCACTCTTTCCACACTCAAATCCCTGGCTTAACATGCTCCCCCACCCCACCCCCGCCCCCAGGCGTCTCCCAGGGAGACAAAGAGATGTGTTTGTTTGGAGAGAGGCTGCTAGAACGCCGGAGCACCTGAAGGCAAAATGCATGTAGGTGGCCCACCATAGACACAGTGCCAGGGAGACGAAGGGAGAGAGAGTGAGCGTGTGTGTGTGTGTGTGTGAGAGTGTGTACATGCATGTGCATCTGTATGTATATGTGAGATAACCAGTGAGCACACAACCTGCAAGCAATGTCAGCAGCATAGCTGCCTCCAAACTCAGAATACGACGTTCACTGTCTACAGCCAACTCCGTAGTGTGAGCTACGTCACTGCGGTGTGTCTCAGAGGATGTTCTTATAAACAAATAGCCTTTGATTCAGAAAACCAATTTAGATAAATGGATAAGATGCAGCAGTTCTTTTGTTCGGTGGAATGTTTACTGCAGAACAATTATCTGCACAGAGGTGTGTTTTATGTATTCCTTTCTTTTTTGGGAATCACACATTCTTGAGTTCTGAAAAAAAAAAGCCTGTTAATAAACTGCTGGCATGTTACCAAACACATAATGAGTCAGTTAAGTGTGGCATACATAAAAAGCCAGCCAAAATGAAAGCTCTATTGAAAGACACACAAAATGAAATTCAAACAAAAAACAGCTAATCCCCTAAAGGGGCCTTACAGACCACTCTAAGAAGTGCAATTCCTCCAGGAGAGGCTGGGGGGAACTTCACTCAACTTATAATTAGCATTGTCTCTGTATGAAAAGGAGAGACGATTTCTTCATTACACAGAAAAGACACTGTCATTAGAGAGCCACTGGCACAACACTGTGAGCGGGGGGAAACAGGTTTTCTATGAGAAAATGCACAGGTGACTCACAGTAGCATGGTATAGTAGCCACTGTCCTGTACTGTGTGTGCACAGACATACTCTGCATAAGGTATAGCAACTGCTCAAAACGCAATTCGAACACACTGTATAACTAACTTTGCTTCCTTTTTTTCCCAATTCTATGTTATATCAGTTAAAAAGCACCAGATTAAATAAAAACCAGTTAATTTACAGAGATTGGATAATTAATATAGAGATTATAATATAGAGATCTGGAGATTGGATAATTAAAAATGTCAAAATAAATCAATTTCTTTTCTTTCTATCTTTCTTTCTTCCTTTCTTTTTTCCTGTCTTCTCCAGAGCAAATGGATGTTCATTCCTCGTGCAGACAGAAAACAGTGTAAAGTGAAGGACAGGCGGAATGAGCAGAGCAGAGGAGTGAAATGGCTGATGGGATAGAGGAGGTTTCCCGTCGGAGCGGTCTGTGAAGAGGAAGGAGAAGCGTTTTCTCCCGGGGGGGCCGAGACCGCGGCCTCGGTCACGCTGACATTGGCTGTCGGACCCCCGCGCTGCCACTGGGGATAGGCTAAATAAAGTCGCCGGGAGGACTCGCGCTGTAGCATCCTGCAGAAGGCAGCCCCCCCCCCCCCACCCTCCACCACCCCCCCACCCCGTCGATGCGCCACAGTCAAGCGCTCTCAGAACTGGGCCACCAAAGAACACAGCACACTTGTCCTCTACCGACACCCCCACACCCCAAAAACCTTCTCCTCTGCCTTTAGTCCCTTTCACAGCACAGAGAGGCAAAGACCCGGCCTGCCCCACAGCCGCAGACACAATCCACTCTGTGTGTGCCCCCCCGGCTCTGATCTGAGGTCAGCTGCTCAGCCTGTGTTTGTTTCCGCTTACAGACTACCTGTATCTCCAGCTTCTCTCTGCTCAGACCTGTGACCGAATTCTATGAAAAATGACTAGAAAAGTAACTTCCCACATATGAAAGTGGACACTGCAGGACCACTGCAGACACCTCTCCACACAAGTCTCAATGGTAATTTTTTTTTCCTTTATACTTTGTTTCACTTACATATTCCTTTGAGTTAGTGCCATTTTCATGCTGGTTGACACTGTACTGCCCCACTCTGTGGGAAACCACACATAAAAAGGGCAGTCCTCACTAACCTCCAACAATGGCTGATAAAGCTACGGTCAACGGTGTGCCTCAAACTGAGCCTGCAGCAGGAGACTGTGAATGCCCGGCTCAAACACTGCCCTGTCTGTCTAAACCAGTCCGGGGAGAAGGTGTCAACAACCTTTCCAAACAAGAGCTCCAGATTCAACCGAAGCAATCAAGTGTTACAGCAGCAAACAGTGAGACCCTGAGAACGGCCATATCTTTTCAATCATTTATAATGGTTTAAGAATCTAATGTGATAAGAATATAGTCACTCTTGAGTAGCAAGGTGTATAAGATGCTAGAAGAGGCACCACATGACTCAGGGAAGATCTGTTTTAGCCCTCTACAGATGACTGGATGCTCCATCTGCAATCCTGGCCACATTTGGAAAGCACCAATACCTGCTGCTACCTGGTTGGATGGTCCTGAATCTGGATCAAAATCACAAAGACAGTCACTTGGCTAGTCGCTTGCTATAGAGGTAGGCAGCTAACAATCTAGAAAACTGTTTGAACAATGAACAATTCTGGTAATTACACAAATACAAATAGATACAATTTGTAATAAGTAAACATGATTTTTTTTTCAGCCTCTGTCAGTAACTATCTGTTCTGTTTTACTGGTCTCTCTCTTGTATTAGGGCACTCGCGGATACGTTACAGCATTTGGGTCAGTAGTGGAGAAGAGGTACGGAAAGAGACCCACAAACAGGGGACATTTAACGCACTGAGACCCCTCGGGGTCAAAGGTCATCAAGTCACACCCAAAAGGGTGCCACTCACCAACATCTCCAGATAACCAGGCCAACCTCGCACTCGTCTGTATACCAGTGCAAACACGTTAACAAACATCAATTTCCAGTGAAAAGCTTTTCATTTGTTCCCTCCATCTCCTTTCAGATCCATGCACGATTGTCCAAGTCCATTTATTTCTTTATTTCCTTCCCTATTGTAATAAAGAAAGCAGGCATTATGTTCCCGAATCTGCCCGTGTGCGTGGACCGCTGTGACTGCAGTTAATACCAGCATCTCTGCATTTCCTTCATTCCATTAGCTGAGCTGCAAACAGTGGAGCACAACAGAGAGAGAAACACAGTGCCAGGCTAACAGGTATCCGTCGGGCCGAACCCGCTCAAAGCGCGGTGTCCATTTCAATCTAAACACTGGCATCGGTCCCTCAGAAATAAACCACTCATCCGTCCTATGGTATAATATCTAAAATTAATTCTTACATACTGTATTCCTCTTAAGTGACCCATCTGATTTGCTTAAAATGAGCTTGCGCTCAAATTGAAATTGAAATTGAAATCTATCGACTTCTAGGGTGGCGGCGCCGTGTTCTGAATACCAACAGGGCCAGATTAAACAGACTCATTCTTCATGAAATTAAAACTGCCGGGAAAATCTACCCTGTTAAACAATTGATTTGAGAAGCAGAGTGGTTTGGACGAGGCCCCTTTTTTTTTTTCTCTCCCCGCTCCCAGAGCAAGGCTTGCTCCCACTCCTCTCCACCTTTCTCTCTGAGCAAAATGGCTGCGAACACGCACCCCCCCCCCCGTTGAACTCGGCACGCTGATTTGCTCGGACAGCGTTTTCATACCAGTAAGCAATGCAGATGAGGCCGGGCGAAATTGCCTACACAGCCCCCCGGGACAGCCCCGGGCAGACAAAGCCTCCGTCTGAAACAATCTGGATCACACCTCGACGAACGCGCCGCTCACTCTCCTGTGAACTCCCACGACGTTACCCCCACATCCCCACGCGCTCACACGCCCTGCCCGCCCCGTTTAATCTCCCAAATTCTGCGCCGCACTGACACACCGGGAGGGTGTGGGGGGGGGGGGGTGCCTGGGGTCTGAACTCAGGACCCTCCGGTGCAGAGAGCAGTGACTACAGCTCCATCCGGACCCAGCCTCACTGCTGTCAGTCACTGATGAAAGTAGAAAAGTAAAAATAACCAATAATAATCCTTGTTGTGGGTGTATTAATAATTTATTCTCAATAATAATTATATAAATGATAAATAATTAATAGACGACCCTCCAAAACACACACACACACACACACACACACACACACACACACACACACACACACACACAAGCATACTGTTTATTCCGCATTAATCGGACACGTGACTGTTCACTGGTCCAACTCCCAGGACAAGCCCCGTCCAAATGGCCGTGCCACCGGAGCACCGCGCCAGCGCCACGCGGTGTCCTCCGGGGCCCGCAGCTCTCTGGAAACGATGCAGGGCCAGGATCGCCAGGATCACCAGGTTCGGCAAGTCAGCCAAGTTCACCGTACTTCCAGTCCTGCTGTCTCCCGCACGGCCCAGCACAACGGCCAGGTGACTGCAGGATCAACCTTCCATTAGGCCCTGAGAGTGTGTGTGTGTGTGTGTGTGTGTGCGCGTGTGTGTGTGCGTGTGTGCGTGTGCATATGTGTGTGCGTGTGTGTGTGTGGTGTGTGTGTGAAAGAGAGGGAGAAAGAGAGGAAAGAGAGAGAGAGGGAGAGACAGTGAGAAGGAGAAAGAGAGAGAGAGAGAGAGAGAGAGAGAAGGAGAGAGAAGATGGAGAGATAGCGATAGAGGAAGGGGGGGGTGTGTTGGACCTTTTTTTGAGACAAAAGGGTCACTGAATGTACAATGATGTCTGAGAGGAATATGTGAAAGCTGGTATGGGGGGTGGAGCAGGGGAGGGAGGGAGAGAGAGAGAGTCCGCAGAGACTGTTTGTAGTCCTTTTGACACATTTGCTTCAAACGGACACAGCTGATCTCAGCAACAGTCCTGAATAAAAACTCATTTCACCAGTGGCTGTATTTAGTTTTTAATTGAAACTTTTGACCCCTTTTGATTATAGATAAACTGGAGAGATTTGAACTAGTTTTTTTCACTCTCTCTCTCCCTCTCTTTCTCTCTCCTCAAGGCGGTTTCTTGTTTACCAGTGATCTGGACCCAAAACTGAGAACATCAAGGCATTGGAATTATGCCTCAAAAGAGTCTGTCTGTACCATTAAATTTAATGACTTCAGCTACTGCCTAAATCTTTTGAAGTGCAAAAACCTTGCTCTGACATTGAGCAAAGTGTATCAAGGTCACAGCTACAGCTGTCATATTTCTGCTAATATTGCATAATTCACATTCATTTTAAAATGAATTAAATTCAGCTGAGACTTTCAAAAGACAGACAGACAGGTGGTGGCTGCAGCAAGTATGGAAAATATTCTGCAAATGTAAGGAATACTGGGTTTAATTCCATTTTATGAACTCATATTAACAATTCAGTGTTATTAAGTGTATTAAGTGTACTTAACATTGTCATTGAAAAAAGCCTACACTGTAGTATATACCAACCCCATGGGAATGTATCGTGTCAGAGCCATTACTAAAAGCTGCTACTTTCGAACTGACATTCGAGCTTAAAAGAATGTTTGCCTTTTTATTGTCATTGGCAGGACTGGCCCAGGGCTCTAATCCACAGCTCGGTGGTATCAGGGAGAAGCAATGTAAACACGGAGGTCAAAGGTCAAAGAAAGGGTCATGGAAAGGCACCCGCACCCTGAACATGTGATGAAACACTGAGTCAGGAGGACCGCTGCTGCTCTTTGCCTTCTCCCTTCCTCGTTGTGGCAGCTCTAGATGTTAACGCCACACTTCTGTTCTCAGACCGCCCTCTCTTCACGCGGCGACATCGCTTCCTGCCAGGAGGTCGCCAGGAGACGCCCCACCGGGGGGGATGA
This sequence comes from Megalops atlanticus, assembly GCA_019176425.1. Lineage (NCBI taxonomy): Eukaryota > Metazoa > Chordata > Actinopteri > Elopiformes > Megalopidae > Megalops > Megalops atlanticus. The sequence goes on from CM032891.1 coordinate 29,781,376, forward strand.
TCGCTCCATGCCAATCGCAGTGCCAGCAAAACGTTCTAAAACTCACTCTTGTTTTCCGAGACTCCAGCCTTCTCCCGTTTCGCCAGAGTGCTCCCCTCCTGCTATGCTGCTCGACCCCCTGCGTTTACGCAAAGCGTCGCCATTCGGGGAACGGCGATGGAATCGGCCGAACCGGAACTCAGCTTCCTCTCTCAGGAGCAAATGTTTCTCAGCCAAGGCCCTGGCTTATTTTGTTCAGGAAACAGATATTTTGATGACATTGGCAAAAAAAGCCACTGGCAACAGGCTTGTGAGTGCTCCATTTTGGGTAAAGAAGGTACGCACTGCTCCTGTCCTGCATCTCTGTAGCGCTGTAGTCACGAAACTGTTAAATTTGCTCTTGCTTCCCTTTTTTTTTTTCAAATCCGTTTAATTAGCTGGAGAAGATAGATACATTGTGGCTGCTTTAATTGCGAGATTCTTTTGGAAACGTCCCTCTGTCACTGAGTCCTCGGCGGCTAGATTATTTCCTGCTCCCGAATGGATCGGGGGACTCACAGAGCTGCACTGAGCAGGGATCAACTGTCATCCCTGTAATTATTCCTATTGAAAAACGGGACTTCATTTCCAGGCTTAAGTCATAGGGAATCATTTACTCGGACCTTATCAATGACTTCATGAAAAGAAACATTTAATTCATTATATTGTGTCTCTCTTTTTTTTCTTCTTTCTCTTCAGAGCTTCTCTAATTTTGACAATTAATTCCCGCAGTTTATGTCAGTCGCCTCCACTTCTCTTTTAAATCCCATTTAGCTCTGCGGCAGGAAGCTAAAACGTCTCATGCACACTTTTGTGACGTGCAGGACTGCACTGTTGTCTCTGACACGGTTAAAGAAAAGCATGCTGGACATGCATAAACAGCGCATTTCCAGACCGTGTACGTGCTGTATCGACGCTCCTGCAAAGTGTGCTCTCTGGTTGACGCACCAGCCCTGCTTTTAAAAGATGGGTGACGCACTTTCGTCCGCAGCACCACGCTTGTGGAGGACCGTCTAAAAGGAAACGTGCTAAAAATAACACGCTCGCATGATGGACACATCTCCTCACGCATCTCCAGACAAACTCTGCTCTTTGTTTCTCTGAGTAGACAGCACTTATACTCAATATGCTATATATAAATGAGGGGAGAGAGGAGAGAAGCACTGAGAGCTGACTGTGAGGGGCCGAACAGCATGCGCGATCAACAGAGGCACTGTCTGAGGGTCGACAGAAACCTGATTAGTGACGGGATTCTCTTCGATCAGAAAATATCCTTATGAGGCTGTACACGGCTGCTTTCCTAGCAACCACACTCATGTTCTTCCTGTGCACATATGCCAAGACAGGTCTGATGGCCTATACTGCAATTCTCTCACTGACAGAAGCATGCATAGTTAAATCTAAAGCAAGCAACAACACCAAAGCACTGTTGCAAAGATGCAGTGTCAAATTATCACAAAAAAACAGTGCCTTCCTGTTTACACTACACACTGAAGGTCCAAGTGCATGCGATGTATCCGTCACTTTAATTTGCTCTGTTTAACTGCATCGTGCTGTAGAGGTCTCCTGTGATAGGCACACACACACACACACACACACACACACACACACAGTTCTGCCCTGTAACGCAGTCAGGAGTGCTCCTGTTGAGAGACCCACTTCTGCTCGTCTCTCCCTCTGACTGCACCTCGGCCGGGTGATGGACATCGCCTCAATGCCTGCTGACCATGAAATCTGTGTAAGCAGAGCCAGGCTGCAGCCCTTAATGTGCCGGTACACCTGTCTAATTACCTCTGTGCATTCCTCGCCTCCCGCTCCTCGCTGAGAGCGGAGGACGCGGCCAGGAGGAGAGCCGAGCTTGGGACGACGATGACAAACCCGCATCCCTCCCCCCCATCCCTCTTATCCCTCCTGCCCCGGCAATCAGCATCACAGAGACCATTTGGGGTGACAGCCCTGCGATGGATTGGCACCTACTTGCGCGGCAAACCGCTTCCCACCGAAGCAATCGGGGGTAAGCTTATTCCGGCTCTCAGCGCCATCCAAGATTGAAAAAGGCTTTTACGATATGAGGAATCATTAAAAAAAAAAAAAAAAACAGAAAGAAAATAGAAAACACGCTCGCGCACACACAAACACACACAGTGCATTTCCTGATTCCAATTACAGAATTGTTAGGATGTGTTCGTTTAACAACAACGGGAAAAGAGCACAGGGCAACCACTGCTCAAATACGTAGAGCAGACCTGAACAAGAACACAGGGAGAGGGAAATAATGAGTCATTATTACAGACGCCAGTCAAGACAGGACCCACAGCAGGGGAAGGAACTCTCCAAAAAAGGCCACAGAAGGGACTGAGCCGGTCAGAAATCTCGGTGCACATCGTGTCTGTACTTTCTTCATCAGGCACTAAAGCTCAGAGGCTGCAGAGATTTTTAGCCCTTTGTCCTCCACAGTCTATGACATCCTGTCCCACAGCCCACCAAACTCTGCACGCCACTTCATTTTGGGTCTTTAGTTTCCACTGAACCCTTAACACCTCAGCAGTGTACCAATTTTAAAATTCTCAAAAAAAAACAACCTGTACACTGCAGATCCTGATACCAGGACCACAATGCTTACTAGCAACAGAGTCTTTCTGACACCAAAACCACGTACCAGCATCAGAACCTCCCTGTCACTAAAACCGCAATGCTTATCAGTATAAAGACCTCTCTGACACCAGACTGTACATACAGACATTGGAACATTCATTCTGCACACTAACAGCAGAAGTTGCACTGCTGGCAGAACTTGCATGTTGCTTACCTGCCACCAACAGAATGCATGAATAGCACACTGATACCAGAACCCACACAGTGAACACATTACCAGAGCTTACATACAATGCACTTACACCACAAAATGTGCACTGACGTGAGAACCTGCACATTACATGCTAATAGCAGAAAGTGAATGCCTAACCCAGAATCTGCACACCACATTCTGGCACTGACACCAGATATCTGAACTCCCACACTGTTATCAGAACTCATACTGCTATCAGAACCCGCTTATTGCACCAACTTCAGAACCATGTTTTACCGTGTATCCAAAAACACTCAGCTACAGCAACATTTTTGGCAACAGAAAGAGTTCCAAGCGCCCAGGAAGGAGATGCATTCCTCCAACCCTTCCAGGTCTCTTTTTCGATCCCTCCACAAAGAAGATCGGGCGTGAAGCCCTATTGGTGACGCCCTACTGCTCAGAGCAGGCACCAATACGAGAGCGCTTGCAGGTGGTACCTAAAGAGTCCTTGCAATCCTCCCGTCTGTACTTCCTGTCATTCTGTGGGGGAGGCGTCTCCGTGGAGGAGCTCCATCTTAATGAAGGGAGCCCAGCAGATTTACCGCGTGCCGAAAACAGGAAGTGCGCCCTGATAATTCTATTAATAGTGTTTGTTGCGACGCGGCCTCGTTGTGATAAATGACTCCACATTAATTGGACACGGGGCTGTTGCTCATGCTCTGACACATGCGCGCGACCAGCCAGCGCAGCTTCGCAATTAAATAATCCAGAATGCCAGAAATAACCTTTTGCTGCGAGACGCAAGGCGATTACAGCGCAACGATACCGCAGCTCGCACATAAACAGACAATTACGAGCAACCGGCGGCCGACCGAGTCTGATCAAACACAACTCCATGTTAAAATGTGGTGAAAATGATGAGGATGGGCTGGAGCAAACTCTGTAAACAGTCCTTCCTTTCTCTGGCTGTGGGTTCGATTTCACACAGCTGGGCATGAAGCAAAAGGGCAGCAGTGTAGCATAATGGTTAAAGGTGAAGGACTCGTAACCGAAAGGTTGCCGGTTCGATTCCCTGCTGTGGCACTGCTGCTGTACCCTTGGGCAAGGTACTTAACCCACAATTGCCTCAGTAAATATCCAGCTGTATAAATGGATAACCTTGTAAAAAAAAAAAATTGTAACTGATGTAAGTCACTCTGGATAAGAGCGTCTGCTAAATACCAATAATGCAATAATAATTCAAAACGAAAAGAAAAGGACCAAATGAACAGCAAAGCTTTACACTAAATATGTGCTACTGAGCAGAAACTCTGGGCCAACTTTGTAGTTTGTAGGGTGTCAATGGCAATCAGTAATGTACTGACTTCAGGAGCAGATATACGCATGCAACAACGTCCAAACCACAGTTTCTTCAGCAGTGAGTACACACAGTGTTTTGATTGGTTAGTATGAGTCAGTGACTGAGAGAATATGGAAGCTCTACCCAATAGAGAGCTCATGAAGTCCTGCCTTCCTATCAGTAGTGACTGTAGGATGTGATGTGAGATTGCCACCTAACCCTAACTCTAACCCTACAGGAAAAGCATGGATTTCGGCAGTGAATGAAGGCTGGGTCAGATCGGCCGTTAAGCCCGCAAAGGCCAGGGACACCAGGGGGCAGAGTGACGGGCACACCTCCCACGCCTCTCAGTCTGCATGTTGCCGTGACAGGACGCTTCCTTAAACCTGGACCCCCGCGCTAGCCCTGTGTGGTCAGGGTAAAGCGATGCTCTGCTGTTTCCAGCCAGCATGCATTTTTTCTTTTTTCTTCAAAGTCATCCGAATGGCAATGATATTCTCCGTTCTGCATTGCACTTTTTATAACTATATAATAATAAGGCCAGGGAGGAACACACTGACGGGGGCACACACACACACCTACCAACACACACACACACACACACACACACACACACACACACACGCACACGCACACACACACACGCACATACACACCTTTTTCAGTTAATTTGTTTTCCTTGAGGGTGTACATTAAAGGGAGGGACACCGTACAGAGGTGCACTATTCACGCTTTCCTCCGCAGCTATGCAACATGGGAGTTTAAACTGCAGCCAAAGCCCTGCACGCCAATCTAGGTTTAAAGCAATTTGTTTTCACCATTACATTCACAATATGCAGGGCTTCCATCACGGCCCGCTTTTATGGGAAGGATTAATGTGAAAAACCGAGCAAAATAATAGATTACAGATTGAGAATGTCTAAAGTTTGTCTCTCCTGAATAGGATCAGAATAATCCAGTCTAATACATGTAAGAACAAAATGAAATCAACAAAACCACACAAAAAAAACAGCGGAAAAAATGTAATTTCTCACCAAACCATCTGGTGGAGAAGAGGATTATCTGGTGCCGTTTTTTGATTAATATTAAAACTATGCCAGTGTGCAGATGGCTTTAAAACGCTCTTTAAAAAAAAAAAAAAAAAAAAACTAGGTGAATTGAAGTCCTGGATGACTTGGGGGGGGCAGACTGAGCTCTGTCTCTCCCCTAACCTCAGAGCAGTGAAGGGATTACCATGATTTATGTTTTCCTGGCATGTTTTCAGTTTCACAACACGAGGAGTTGAAGGTCGCACCGCTCGTCTTTAAGGGCAAAACTTCACTCCATGGGCCACTTCTCCGCGGTCATTAAACCCAAATATTCAACACACCCAGGACTGACTATCGACCGGTGGTGTTTGTTCACTTTTTATGTGTTCCTTAATAAAGTTATGGAAGTGATCCCCCTTGGCATACTGGCCAATAACAGCATACACATGAATAGAAGTTAGACTCATTTTCATTCTGCTCCACCAGAGTTTCTGCAGCCTTCCCTCCACTGGTTCATATTGACAGACAAGGAGGAGACCCATAGCACAAAACGCTTAGAACTGCTAAGGGATACAAAGAATATAAATTATGTGGGACGTATAATTTGTGGATGTATTAAAAATAAGCATGCCATCTCTTAGTTTTGAGACATTGGATTTTTCACAGTCGTATTCCACAATAACCAGAGAGGAATTGAGTGCTGAGGTATCAGTATTCTCCCATGAGGTCACCCATTTCTTTTGTGTATTTGTTTGTTCATCTTATTTAGATTTATTTAAACGAGAATTAGGTGGTTTTTATTAGGCGAACAGGATGGTAAACACTGCATGCATGCATACTGATGTACTAACAGCTATCAATTTTGACATGTCTCTGCCAACCTGTCCATACAAGTTCTGTTGAAACAATCAGTCTGCTTTGGGTTTTACAATCGAACAGCAATCGACATTAGAGACAACCATACCACCAAAAGAAAAAGAAAAAGAAAAAGGTTATGTTGAAAAAGCAATCCTGCCTTGAATTTGTTATCAATATTAACAAATCGTTTGGATAAATTGACTGGAGCTATGCCTCAGCTCTACTCAAAAAAAGGGGGAAAAAAAAAAAACAAGAGAAGACAAGGAAATGGTCTATTCTACCTTTTTTTTTTTTACCAGAGGGCAAATAACAAGGTGCTGGCTGCATTCTTATGTAAGATCCCCGCACCTTACTGCTTGTGTATGAAGAGGATAGGTATGTGGAGAGCGATGCATATTCAAAAGCCCTTCAACCATTACACAGTCGCAACCCCCCAAGAGTCTGGCAGCAGACCGGTTAACATGGCGTGCAGCAGGCTTCACCGTTAAAGCTTAAACCAAGGACAAAGATGATGGTCAAATCCTCATGTGCAGGAATCCCTGTTCTCTGTGGCCAGCCTTTCTATCTAACGCTCTAAGTTTTTTTTTTTTTTTCTGCATGCCTCTTGCTTTTGATTGGCTTGCTCATTGATTGCGGAGTTTAATTCCAGGTTTTTGTTTTGTATGTTTCTTTTTGAGGGGGTTGGGGGGGTGGGGGGGGGGGATTTAGCGGTATTGTGCTGAGATTTGCGGTCCCATCATCCGGATTAAGATGCTGTGTATTGTCGTTGTTTCTCCGCTGCAGAAACACACGGGCATCTTTGCCTATTATGTCACTCCTTTCGTCAGATCAGGAAGATCAAGCCAAGAGGATGATATGCAACCGGAGCCGGGAAACAATGCAGAATTTCACAATACAGTCAGAGAGAAAGAGAGAAAGAGAGAGGGGGAGGGAGGGAGAGGCAAAGATTCACAGGAACATTTCATAAAAATTCTCTCAGCTTCCGAGAAACCCCTTACACACACACAAAAAGAAAAAAAATCTGCAAGTTTCAACATAAGTATGTTTAAAAATAAATAAAATACACACCATAACTATTCTGCAGAAAGCTACCTATCTTTGTTTCTGGAGAGAGGGATGTGGTTATGAAATGTTTGTTGGAACATGTCACACCACGATGACTTCTGACTCAAGGGGCTTGCACGTTTTGGGAAGATCCCCAAGGCGGTAGGTTACCGTGTCTGTGGGTTCTCATCATGCCCCTTGGAGGGAGGTGAGGCCTGACATTAACAGAACAAAAACAAAAACAAGCTAAAACCAAAAAAAAAACATCTTAATAACAGGTGTGTCTTCCTGTGTTTGTACACGTGGCTCATGTTTGTAATTTTTTCCATGGAGGGAGAGAGTATAAATTGCTCTGCTGTCTCGAAAGTGTTGTGTTACCTTGTGTCCATTCTCTGAAGACTTCATGCTGTCTCTTATTTATCGGTCATGTTGACAAAACCGAGCGAGTCCCCTTTTGGTCTTCATTACATTCATCCTTTCTTACGGCTTTGTCAGTCTGCCTTCTGCTGCTGCCTCTCTTTCTTCTGTTGGATTACTTCTTTTGTCATAATAAAGGAAGGAGCGCATTCTGTGATGTACAGAGGAAAGCCACTGTAAATGCCTGCCTTGTCTGTGGTTCTGTCTGCCTGTCCCTAAGGTGAAGAAAAGCCCTTGCACCTGGCCATGGGAGGGGAGAAGGCCTTTCACTACAGGAGGATTGGAGGCATTTCTTTATGCCCTCCGTCCTTCCTATGCAAACAAAACTCACAGAGCAAGAGGTGAGGACGTCAGAGAAAACCAAACATCGAGGCGAGATGCCTGAACTGGACAAAACCTGAGCAGCATGAGTTGGACACACAGACTGTGTACAGGAAATCAGTATTCAGCTCCTTGGAAAGAAACGTGCAAACGGAGTCATTCCAAGTATAACACTTAAAACAACCAACAAAAGCTAGACACTGACAGACAGATAGATAGATAGATAGATAGATAGATAGATAGATAGATAGATAGATAGATAGATAGATAGACAGACAGTGACAGGTTCAGTGACATGGATACACAGAGGGTCACCCATATGGAATGGGAGACAATGGACCATGTGGTGCTGAACTTGCCAGCTTTCAGTACAGTCTAATTGGCTCAGTGATGCTTCAGTATCTCCTTCATACAATCTGAACTGCAGAGACCTTGCACATCACGTTACTGCACGCATAACTGGAAGCATTTTCTCAACAGCATAATAAAATGTTTATTCATTAGTGCTCTCTTTTATGTGCAGATCATTCCTCCTGTCCCCTGGGGGCAGTATGTGTGTGTGTGTGTGTGTGTGTGTGTGTGTGTGTTTGTGTGTGCGTGCTTGTGCATGTGTCATAAAAATGACTGTCACTGCCACAGCTGTGTGAAAAGGAGGCATTGAATTACTGTGGAAGAGCTGTCACTGACTGTTGGAGGAATCACAAAGAAACACGGAGAAATGATCTGAACGATCACAAAGTCCGGTGCATATTAAAGAGTTATTATTAAAACTACAAGCCTTAATCAGCCGTGTAAAAGCCGTGTAAGCCGCGCAAAAGCAAGGCCAAAAACTTCTGCTCTGCTTCTGAATGTTTTCTTTCTTTTTTCAGCTTTCTCCTTTTCATTTTCCTTTTTTTCTTTCCAAAACTGAACAAGAGAGAGGACCCAAACAAACACCTGTCTGCCAGTACTTCCATTGGAGTTCAAATGAAAAGACTTCAGTTTGAAGAAATGGCAGCTGTTCTTCCACACAGTTTAAATAACCACCAGAAAATGGACCTGACTAGTTATTTTTTTGCTGGATGAACAGCACAACTCCAATAACACACTTAAATAAAAACTGTTTAAGAATGGTCAGGCATACATCGCATTCCGTCTTTGTAATGCTTGAGGGACTGTTACTCAATGAATAGGTGCTTATGATTCATAGCAGTGAGCTGGGAGTTCCAGTCAGATTATTGAAGGTGAAATTAGACCATTGATGGACAGTATAGAGACCATATAGATTTTACAGTACCACTCTGTGGCAGATATACCTACTGTAAAAGTCTTCCTTTCATTTTGCCTGTCTGTTTTCCTTAAATTCAAAACATTAGCCAGTGTCCTTGGAGGCACAGAGGAACAGCTAATCCTCTTCCTGCAAAAGGTGCTTTCATCTATTTCTATAAAAAGGAAAGAGCGGAAAAAAAGGAAAAAAAAGAGAAGCCTACATGTAGCCGTGGTGTTGATTCTGTGGAAATATGATACATTCCTTCATTCTTTCCTGCCAATGCTGTTGACAGTCCACCAATACATCTTGATATAGAGACAGATTTATTCCGTGGTCCTGCCAGCAGGGAACTGAATGAAGCCCCAGCCAAGCGAAGCTGAGAGACGCACTTGCTTTTTGGTGCTGTTGGAGAGAGGGAGAGAGGTGCACGGGGGGTCCCATGTGGCTCCTCGTGTCATGGGCATTCATCATCTATTTTAGATAGGAAATATTTAAAACATGAAAAATACAAGAAAAAAAGTAACTGAAAAATCCTGGTAAGAAATCACTCTCATCCATTTATTTATTTATTTTTTCCCCCCATTTTCCTTCATCATTTAAATTTAACCAAAGCCGTGCAGATGCCATCTCTGTCAGTTAAAAGTGTCACAGGCAAGCAAATTAATCTTTGGACTGGTCAGTGAACCATACAATTTTACATGAAATTCTCACTGTCCGTGCCTGGCTCTGTTTGCTATGGCCAGTGCAGCTGATGGTATGGATTTCAGGCCGTTCATTTAATGGTGGAATCAAACTGTGGCTTCTTCAGCCTTGTTTATTCCATTGAATAGTACAGTCTAAACAAGTACATGACCACAGCCTGTCAGGGTTACAACACAGCCACAATATAAAATGCAATAAACATGCAACCTATGTAAAATGCATACTGGAAGCAGCTCTCCACAGCTTTATTGACTCAGGCCTGACTGCTGCCCGTCTGCATGTGTGCTTTTGCTGGGTGTATGCCACAGACCATACACATTATTTAGGGTCAGGAAACACATCACCGCCTTGGATTCCCCTGCAGCTGATTCATTCTCCTCCAGGAAACGTGAAGTCAGAAAGGTTTAGTAATCGCGGTTTATTTTTAACCGATTTGACAATACAATCTCAGGGCTTTAGCAGGCTGTGAAAAGAGCCAGAGGTTAAACCACTTTCATCCCTGTCACATGCACGCACACACACACACACACACACACACACACACACACACACACACACACACACACACACACACACACAGACACAGACACAGACACACATGCACGCGCACACACACACGCACACGGACGCACGCACACACGCACGCACACACACGCACACACGGACGCACACACATACAAATGCACGCACGCACGCGCACACACACACACTCACACTCACTTGCACACACAGATTTTGAGATGTCTGTTCTGTATTTTTTCCTTGCCTTGGTTATTGTTTGAACATGAAAAAGGGCTCATATAGTGTTGCTTTTTACACAATCTTATTTGTTGAATGTTAAGTTCAAATCTGCAGAGAAGCAAAACAGATTTCCTGTCTCCTCCAGGCAAATTCCTAAAGAAGTCTGCAACCAAGCGTCTGAGAGACCACTTTTTTCCCCCACCAGCACACAATTACAAAAGATTTGTTTAAACTAACCTCGTTTGGCAAATGCAATTGAGAGGAAGTCGCTGGGCATCCTGTTGCAAATGATTTGTTTCGTACGCCCTTTGTTAGTTAGCTCTCTCTCTTTCTCTCCAGCATCTCTGTGTCCTCCGTGCTTGCGATTTGTTTATGATAATGCCAGCTACACTGACTCACACATTCCTGTGCAGTAACACCACTGTGACTTAATGACTGTCAAACGAGGGCCATCCGTATTCCACGCTAACGCTTCAACAACATCACTGTAACAGTGCCAATGCCATCACGTGCGCCACGCCTGTAATGGGTGAGATGCCTTCCTGCATGTGCTGGGCCAGCAAATATCAAATATCAGACTGATTCATTGTTGCATGCGTGTGTGCGTGCGTGCGTGTGTGCATGCGTGTGTGACAGATGTGTGTGCATGCATGCATGTGCGTGCGTACGTGCGTGCGTGCATGGGTGTGTGCGCATGCGCGTGTGTGTGTGTGTGTGCGCATGCGCGTGTGCGTGCGTGTGCGTGTGCGTGCGTGTGCGCGCGTACGTGCATGAGTGTGTGTGCGTGAGAGATGTGTGTGTGTGTGTGTGTGTGTGTGTGTGTGTGTGTGCATGCTGAAACTGTCCCCCCCCCTTTTGGGGATCCTCTCCCTCCCTCCACACTCACCCGGCCCCCCATTCTCTCAGAAAGGAGAGACAGTCAGAGCCGGTGCCTGTTCTCCATCTAAATTCATCACCCAATTCAGTGACAAGGGCACAGCAAATACATCAGATACACACCTCCTTCTGCGGTACCCCCGCCCGGATGGGGGAGGCGCTGCCGGCTGACAAATGGAGCCGCTTGTCACAATCCTCAACAACTGTAATCTCAGATCAAAGAATGGAGGGAGGCAAGCTACGGAAACGCCAATTCACAGCCGTGAAATATTAACCGCGGTTGTGCGCGAGGGCCTGCCGGGGAGAACCGGGGCCTTCTCTCAGAGCGAGAGCCGTCAGAGACAGACGGACAGACAGACAGACGACTGAGACACACAGGTAGCTGGGGTGATACGGATGAGCAGAAAGACACACATAATGAGAGGAGCTGACAAACAGACACACTGAGGCAGGCATACACAAAGGCATTCAAATCAGCTGAAAAAAACCATGAAAGACCCACGGAGTGACAGATGGACAGACAGAAAGACAGACAGACAGAGAAGCATTCCACGGTTCTGAGGGAATTAGCTAAGTGTCTCTCTTGCCCCTGCCAACTCTACATCCACAGTAGTTCTTGTCAGCCGTAGCACTAACACAAGCTTTGCGCTAACACAGGCTTTATGCTAAAACAGACTTCACGCTAACACACTCTTTGCACTAACACACTCTTTGCGCTAACACAGGCTTTGCACCAACACAAGCTTTGCGCTAACACATTCTTTGCGCTAACGCAGGCTTTGCGCTAACGCAGACTTCACGCTGACACAGGCTTTGCGCTAACACATTCTTTGCGCTAACACAGGCTTTGCGCTAACACATTCTTTAACGCAGACTTAACACAGGCTTTGCGCTAACACATTCTTTGCGCTAACACAGGCTTTGCACTAACACATGCTTTGCGCTAACGCAGGCTTTATGCTAAGACAGACTTCACGCTAACACAGGCTTTGCGCTAACACATTCTTTGCGCTAACACAGGCTTTGCGCTAACACAGGCTTTGCGCTAACGCAGGCTTTGATCTTCATTTCTGCTGCAATGCAGAGCAGGCTGGAACCCTCTAGCTACAGTTCAGACATCCTCATGTGCTCTCTCCCTCAGCAGAACCTGCAGCGGAGCTGCTACGCTCTCCAGAGGCAGCTGGCTGCTTTCACCGTGCCCCGCCCTAACGCGTCTTCTTTCAGCTGACACAGATATCACAGCCAACGAGAGAAACAGCAGGCTTCAAAACAGAACAAAACAAAACAGAAAAAAAAAGGTATTTAATATGCATTCTGCCAAATAGGATCTAACAAGCCAAAGAAGTTTAATTGTCTGGATTTCTCATCAGAGAGACACGCCCACACGCCCGACACAGGGTTCTGTTTGTACGGCGGGTGCGTGTTCTTGCTGTCTCTGTTTCCTCGTACTGCAATTCTCATGCCACACTCTCCTTCTCTGTCCTGAGAGGGAGTTCACCAAACAACTCAATCACTCTTCAAGGATTTCTTTTTTTGGATGGTCGACCATGACTTCTGTTTCCCTCTTCATGGTATTATTTTCACATCACCTTCCTCCATTGTGTGTGTAACAGTGCACCCTTTTTCACAGACAGAAATGGTGGAGCGTTACAGGCCAGGTTAAATCTTCACTGCTTTAAACATTCTGAGAAGAAACACAGACTGCCGCACAATAGTTTTAGGAAACAGATGGATTCCACAAACAACTACAACTAGTACAGTCCAATTCCATTGCGAGCTACAGCCTCTCTCTTCCTAGCTCACTCAAATAAAATGGGGGTTTGGCTGCCTCAGTTGGCTACAATGTAAAGATGGCTGTCTGTCACCTGCCCATCTTGGCTGTGTTTCAGCAGCAGTATGGCATAGCAAGGAGCATTGCATCGTAAGGAGCAGGGCTTGTAACTGAAAGGTTGCTGGTTTGATTCCCTGCTGGGGCACTGCTGCTGTACCCTTGGGCAAAGTACTTAACCCATGACTGCCTCAGTGAATATCCAGCTGTATAAATGGATAACATGAAAAAAAAAACTGTAAACTAAGTAAGTCGCTCTGGATAAGAGCATCTGCTAAATGACGTTAATGCAATGTAATGCAATGTAATGTCCAGGTAACCCCGGACAGGTAGGTCTGTAAAAGAGCCACACCTCCACTGAATGACGTTGTCCCTTTTCGTTTCCAGCCCAATAAAGCCGGGCCGACTCCCCCGCGGATTGCCTCAGTTATTGACTCGGGTCTTGGATGCGATTTGTGGGGCTCTGGGAGGGCGGCCGTGGCCGTGACGGTTGAAAGAGGTTTTAATACCTGCCTGCTTTATTGGCGCAGTGATCAATCATGCTGCCAGCCTGCCCCCGTGCCCCGGTGCCCAGAGGATCGACCACTCCGCCCCACAAACTCTCTCTCTTTTCATCCTGTAATCGCCCCGAGAAACAGGGGAGTCCAGCGGAGGCCAACGCAGCACGGACACACCGAGAGGACCGAGAGGGCAATAACCATCAGCACAGTATGGATGTGTGAGAGACCGTACAGGTTATGTGTGCTAGTGTGTGTGTGTGTGTGTGTGTGTGTGTGTGTGTGTGTGTGTGTGTGTGTCTGTGTGTCTGTGTGCGTGTGTGTGTGTGTGTGTTAGATCCTGTGTGTGTGTCAGATAGTCCTACTCGTGGTTGAGATGATTCAGCATGCATGTGAGACGGTCATATGTGTGTGTCTGTATAAGATGGGGCTCCTGACCTTTTTTTATGTTAAACCATAACAAATCAGCACATTAATCCTGTTTAAAATGGGCAGGGCGCTGCCAACAGTTACAGCACACGGTATGAATTTATCAAACTTCAGATTTCGCCAGTCGCTGTGCCAGTCATGCTCTGTCACGGCTTCACGGGCGCTGCCAGTGGCGAGGGGGGGGCAGACAGTGACAGATCTGTGTCACCGTACCCCCCCCCCCCACCCCATCAGTAAGCGGCACAATGGAGCCAATCAGCACGTCTGGAGGGGCCCGCCCGTGACCACACACGCTCTGCCTCCTGTCTGAGCACTGATCTTCAGCGGGCTTTAAAAAGTTTAACAACTCGGGGAAGGAAAAAGAGAGGAAAAAAAAAGGAGGGAGAGAAGGATGTTGAATGCACAGTAACTACCGAGCACTTGAAATATGAATGTGTTTAATTAAAGCGGCCCGCGTTACCATCTGGTCTTCAGATCCCGCATGTTTAATTAACGGCATATTTAAACGCGCAGCACTAATAACCAGTCTGAATAGCAGAATCTACAAAGGAAGAAAGGGAGTCGTGGAACACAATCCGGTGTTTGGGAGACGCCTGAAACGGCAGACCGCTGGGGCGGAGGGAAAAAAAAAGGCCAAAAAAAGAGAGGAAAAGAATAAAAAAAATTTAAAAGGAGAATCGAAAATAGCCAGCAGACAAATGGAGCTGGCTGTCCGGCTTTTTGGAGTTAGCCTGACTGGTGCGTTTTAGTGTGTTGTGCAGCCTTACTCTTAATGATAATATTTGTGAAACAGTCAAGCACCACGAGAGGTTCCATTTAAGACCCAGCAGGGGCTCCTCTCCTTGCTGCGACAGGTCCATGCAGCCTTAGTCAGGAAGCTAATCTCTCTTTCTGTCTCTCTTTGTCTCTCTCTCTCTCTCTCTCTCTCTCTCTCTCTCTTTCTCTTTCCCTCTCCCCTAGCCCTCTCTCTCTGTCCTCCTCTATCCCTCCCTCCCCTTCTCTCCTCTCCCTCCAAACTGAGCAGGAAGTGTGAAAATGTAGGCCGGGTGATAATATTGCTTATACAGTATGTAGGCCACTGGGCGAATGGTGTCATCTGAGGCCAGTGTAAAAGAATACACTTCCTTATAATGACAATATTCTTGAATCAATTTGATGACACAGAGTTTTGCCTTGTGCTATTTTGGCCACAAGTAATCTCTAGCTTTCCTTTCCAATCTAACAGAGGGCGGTCGTTGTAAATGAAAGTAATGGATTTTCTTTTCTCGGTAAGGAAATGCATCACAGCCACATATTAAAGTTCAAAACCGAAATATATAAACGATAAACAGCTTCCAATCTTCAATTTTCGCTTTGTCAGGGGGAAGCATTGTCTATTTAACAGTAAAATGCACAATCGATGTCATTACAACAAAGAATAGAAGAGAAAAAATACAGTTCTGTGTTGAATATACAATGGGCAGGGAAGAAAATGGAAACAATTTGACTGTGCTATCTCTGAAACCCGAAATGAGTTATCGGAAGAGCACGCAGTGTCCTGAATGAATATACAGATATCATTCCTCTATTCCTTCCTCTCTGCTTTACCTTCTTCCATTTTTTTGTTCCTCTGGCGGAGAATTTGACATTTCGGTTATATAAATAAATAATAACTGCACAGCTGCGGTTCAAGTAAACGTTTAAAGGCCTCTCGCTAGTATTTACACATCGGGACGTTAAACAGCCCTCCACCCCCAACACCCCCACCCCCAAGCCCCCCCCCCCCAGGGCAATCTAGTCCAACTGCCGACCTTGACCGGCGTTAGACGGAAGGGACACGTGCCATTCCATCACCTCGAGTGACTGGAGGAGAGGGCCGACGTTGGGGAGGAACAGGCCTCGTTCAGGACTGGAGAAACAAGAAGTCTGTCTGCACATTGATTTGGCAATTATCGACTGACAGCGACCAAGCAGAGGAGCAGGGAGGGGGACTCCCGCGTGAATCGGAGAGCAAGACCAGCAGTCCCCACCTAAAAAAGGCAACGGGGGCACCGAGGACATGGCAAGGGAAGGAAGCAGCAGCAGCAGACCGAATCTGCCATCTTCCACAGAGAAATCAGAGAGCACTGCCTGGTACACAATGTCTGGGCTGAGAGACCTGTCAAATTAACAGACAGTAAACGCACACACAAATAAATACACACACAAACACACACAAACACACACACACACACACACACACACACACACACTACCCATCGCTCATTTAGATCCATACTTCGTTTAAAGTGTCATTCTTCCTCTTTCTTATCCAGCACGTGCCTCTATCCGCGGTAACTGTCTGTAAACTGTTTATGGAGCTGGGTTTAGGAGGAGAAAGCCTCCACTCAGAGGAGCCGCGATCCCAAATGCTGTGTCTGTTCCACTTCACACCCTGCCCTGATCGATAATAAGCTGATATCTGAGATCAGAAAGGGAGAGCCGTGCAGTTCACCATCCTCTCATAGTGCACGACGCACTTCAGGGACAGAGCGCAGTTTTCAGTGCGCAGTCTGCGGCGTCTTCATTAGGACACGCCCATGACACCCTCCTGACCCTAACGTTGACCCCGCCCACTCCACAGAACCCCCCTGCTGCGCCACCCCACTCCCCCAATCACACATCTTTCACACAGATAATAACCAGAATTACAACCGGCTAATGATGCTTTCTGGAGAAATGGCATTTCGCCCATCTGCTAAGCTCCTCTTCCCCCTCTTTTTCACATTTCAATTGACTTGGGGGTGATCAGAGTGCCAGCATGGCACACAGGAACGAGACAAGACGACAGCCGTGGACCAGAGCGAACTTCCAGGTGAAAAATGCGCCAGGTGATGTTTGGTTATATATTATTATTACTTTTTTTTTGCTATCCTTTAACAGTGCTGTAAAATTGTTCTTATCTGCCAGTTTCCAAAGGAACACCATTTAAAGACAAATCACTTGTTTAATTTTCATTTTTTTGCTCTGCAGAGCATTAAACTGGTAATTAAAATCTGACGGAACTATCCAAAGTGGTTGCTCCCAACTGTTAAGGTAACGAGTTTTATTGCCAGCCAACGTTAAATTCTTTCCCTAAGTAAACTGAACACATGGGTTTTAAAGAATCGGGTGCCCTGCGTTGCATATGGACAGACAGTCCAATTAAAGCTGTGTGTGATGGAACCAAGACAATTCTCTCTGAATTCTAAGTACCATCTCGATACCCAATAATGCTGGTGCTAGACAGGACATGCACTTGAAAATGATTCAGATAGGAGCAAAATGTTGTCTTCTAACATTGTTAACAATACAAAAAAACAAGCCATGCAAACAAGCCCATCAAACGAAACAGTTTTATTAACCCCTTCAGTCTGAAAGCACCAGCCATGGAAATCTTTAAAGAATTACAAAACATGGATTTCATCCAAATCTTGCATGTAGCTCTCACCACTGCAGGCAAACCGCCTCAAAACCAACAGTCCACATGTAATAGAGAGGGGGAATCAACTGGTGCTTTCTGACCATGGCCCTGAACCCCCGCGCTACACAGCAAAAGACACTGTTATCTCCCTGAGCTAAAGACCAAGGTCTCCAATTACTGAGCAGCGCTGCGTGTTTGTTCCAGCTGCAGGAGGACTTCAGAGCTCTTGCAGTGGGAGCTCATGGGCTCATTCACACTACCACACTCGGCTGTGAATTCATACGACGTCTGAACCACAATCAACAAAACAAACCTGACAGCTTCCATTTCCTACAAATCTTCAATGGAGAAAATGCCCTATTATTCACAGCATATTTGACTTTTTTTTGTGATTTATCAGTGTATTTTTTTTTTCCCTATTTTATTAAAGATTTGTTCTGGCTACAAGAGTACCAGCCCTGCACTGGCTAACATGTACGGCGCACAGAAGATCGAATTCCCCTTGATCGTTAGCGTGATTCAGAGCGCCGTTCTTATTCCATAAAACATGACTCATCCAGCGGACCCACATATCCAACCTTGAAACGTCCTTTTGCAAAGACCGAGAGGGCAGGCAAAAAAAACCATGCGCACTTTTCAGGTTTTCATACTTTTCAGCCGCACGAATAAAGGAGCAGGGAGGATGAAAAAACGGCGATGGCACTGCAAACTGGTCATTTAGTAAATAAATAAATAAAGTTACACAAGAGTTGTAAAAATGATAGGACCCACTATGGTATTTGGATCCCTGTGTTGCTATTGTTGTCGTTATTTTGAAATTGGGCTAAAGCATTATTTCAGGATGATTTCAAGTTAACAATATAAATCAATTACAATAGCAAGTACATACTCTATAAAACATAAATAAACAAACAAGCAAAAGAACAGCAATGAAAAATTAGAGTTAGTGAAAATAAACTTACGAAGGGCCCTAAAAATAATGTTTCTGATAAAGCTGTAGGACTTTTCCATTAGTAATTCCCCTTTCACTTAAGAAAGAGAACCTACAATGACCAGACTGAAATTCCTCCCACTTTTCCTAGAAGTAGAAGTTACAGGCAATGGCAAGGCTTCCAAGCCAAGTGGATGGTGAGCTGTGGTCAGGGGTACAGTACATTCTTGAAAATTTTGTCAAATATTAGCTGAAACAGGTGGAAATAAATCACCTCTTGTCCTTTTGTACATAATGTATACTCAGTGTAGAGAGGAGAATTAATCAAGACAGTGAACCATGTGGTACATTTCCATGGGAAAGCAAGTGGCACAGACTCTAAACAAATTTCAAATGGCATGGAAACAATGCAAAACAAACCACAAACTGAATCAAATATAGTGTTTTACTATGTCCTGATGCCATGACGGACAGTCTGGATAGCTGTCCTAGACTGTAATTGTAACTGGAACAGGCAATAGGCTTTATAGGGGACTTAGTTTTTCTACCTGATCTGCACACATTCATGGATTTCCGAGAACTGCTACTCACCCTGTTAACAGGTGAGTTAACTGGGATCTATACATTACACACACATCAACGTATCTATGTGTCATATCATAGCATTGCTTCAGGTTTTAAAATGACCATGAATGAGCCAAGTCAGAATTTTGTTGGAGAATGTCAAAACAAGCCTGTGGACTTGACATATATGTGATTATAAATATTCTGAATTTTGTGCTTCTCCTCCAGGAGGTGCTTCTGCCGAGAAGAAAGGCTGGAGAAAAAGCTGTTCGGCCCCATCGCAGCGCGGATAAAAGGGACGAGCCGAGGCCGCAGAAATGTATGGAGACATCAACGATACGCTCTCAGCAATCACACCGGCGACCCGACACAACAAACCCACGGCCAGGCTGTCGCCGACACAGGCCTCCTTAAGATGTCCTGCTTAAGTGGCATCACTTCCAAGTGCGTCTCCCTCCAGGTCCACTCAAGCTGCCACTGAGACCGCGTTTTTGATCGGCGATATTTTGGCTGAATTTAAACTACAGAGAGCAGTTTTAAAACGGAACACATAAACAGAGTTTTACGATTTCACAGGGCAACTAAATAAATAAATAAACAAATAAATAAAATTCCTCTCAGCTTCACGAGAAGCTGCGCAAATCCATCTTCTAGACAGGAAAGCGGGGTTTGAAGGCAGGCTGACAGTGAAGACGTGGTGAGTAATGAGACATTTGATTTCAGTGTGACAGGACCTCCTTCTTGAGGAATCCGTCTGAACCTACGTTCACCGCTTCACCGTCTCGCGAGCGGGAGGGGCTGGTTCAGACGCGTTTCGTTAAGCAGTTGTGTAATCACAATTTTGATTTAACAGCCCTCCCTCCACGCGCCCACCTTCCTTCTACATTGATTTCCTTACTCCAATTACTTTATCCACAGACCCAAAATTTTGAAGCCCTGCTTTAATTGGGCTTAATTTTGCTTGCAAATGGTGAAGTATGGTCTAAATTTGCCACGTTATATGGCCCAGAGGAGCTGCTGAACCTACGCAGAGTGGGCACAGCTCTGTAATCTGAAAGAGTTTAATCTACATTAAAGCAACGTGTTCAAAACCGCAAGGTTAAGAGTCCGCTTCTGCCCAGGAGAACACAAACCGCCTGCTTCTCGTCTGTGGGCCACTTTCACAGCCCACTTTCTTTTATTAATTTGCTTATTTGTTTCTTTTTTTCTCAAACAAGGGATAAATGCACACTAATGAATCTTCCAGAAATCTCACAAAAAATCCAAGCATCTGCAAGATGTGACTGTTTGTAACTGTAGTGTCCGAGGATTCTTCTACCCATACAACATTACAACCTCACTTAATGCAACTCTTTCATAAATAAATAAACATGAAATGAATGTTTCATTTTTATCTGAGATCATCATTGAGGAGAGACAAAAACAAAGCAAAACAGAGACAGGTGGCAAGTGTGTCATGAGTGGCTTTACGAAGAGTGAGGGCTAAATTTAATATGCAACCGACTGGACATCTGATGCCGTTACCATTTTAGCACAATTTCTTGTGTCTGGAAATTTATCTTTTTACCAATTTCCAGAGGACACTCCAGCGTAAATGAGTGTTTCATTGTAAATATTAAAAAAAAAAAAGTCTGCAGGTACATTCAGAGACAATAAACAGTTCTAATGTAAGCAGAGGTGACTGCAGAGTGACATTAAAAAGAATCACACAAATGAAGCTATTCTGTGGTTAAAGTCTTGATTTTCACAATGCCTGGATTTGGCTGTCTTCAAAGACCTGTGCATTGAATAACCACAGAGAAACTGGCTCAGCTCACAGACTGATTTTATCTTCACACCCAGAGAAAATACTGAACATCAAAGAATACGCTTGTAAGACTAAAATAAATAAAAGGATACAGTCAAAGTTTTAAAACAAGATTAGAACAAAGTATTGCCCTGAGGATAAAACATCTTCACATTAAAATGTCTTTTTATAAGGCTGTGAAAAGAGGAAGCAGGTCTAGAAGCAGTGGTATCACTGACTGACTGACTAGCTGAGTACCTAAGTGGCTCCCACAGAAGTGAGCGGCAGTACCCCACCTCAACACTAGATGGCCAAAAAAATCAGCAAAGCAGATTCGGTCCCTGAAATGAGCCTATGTACATCTCACCTTAAATGCATTATGTGTTTCACCACTGTCACACGACCTATCAGACAAATGGGATCCAACCACAGAAGGTGGGAGAATGTAACTACATTATTGAATGCTCATACCACAAAGTATCTCTTCTAAGCTGGTTAAGTAAACCAATTAATTCAAAGGGTCACTGATTTCAGCAAAAGTCCGAGAGTAACCGCAGCTACAAAAACGGAATACTATGCCAACTGTAAATGTAAACTAAATTAACTGCCATCCTGCCACTGTTCTGGTTGTATTGTATATGCTTTCATTTCACCAAGGTTACACAACACAATGCCGGGGTGCACTAGCACTACTGATGGGTGTTTCCATGGTCTAATGGTCGTTGTAACTGTGTGTGTGTGTGTCTGCATGCGTTTGTCTGTTTGTGTGTGTGTGTGTGTATATGTGTGTGTGTGTGTGTGTGTGTGTGTGTGTGTGTGTGTGTGTGTGTGTGTGTGTGTGTGTGTGTGTGTGTGTGTGTGTGTGTGTGTGTGTGTGTGTGTCTCACTGTGTCTTGCCCCTACCATTTTCCATGTGTTCTCCCTCACCGACACTGCCATCCGGCGTGGTCCTCTCGTAGTTGTCCTCGGGCAGGGGCAGGGCGCCTAACCTGGGGCCGGAGGAGCTCTTGCTGCTGGGGGTCTCGGATTCCTCCAGCCCGCTGTCGTAGCAGCTTTGCAGCGATCCCTGGTGCGGGTCCTGGGGCTGGCTCACCACGGAGAAGGTCACACGGCGGAACGGCTACAAGAGAAAAGAGTCTGGGGGTCACCATTCAGTACCACCGCTGTGCACCCGGTGCAGGGGGTCACTGCCACAAAGCACACCCGGACCGGCACCGCACACCTGGAACGGCACCGCACACCTGGACTGGCCACACACCTGGACCGGCACCACACACCTGGACTAGCCGTACATCTGGACTAGCCGTACATCTGGACCGGCACCACACACCTGGACTGGCCACACACCTGGACCGGCACCACACACCTGGACCGGCACCGCACACCTGGACTAGCCGCACACCTGGACTAGCCGCACACCTGGGCTGGTACCCCTCTGCACACCTGGATGGGAGCGTGTTTTCCTGATTGCCACCAGGGTTAACAGAAAAGGTCCCACATTTATAAGGGGTGCTGCTCATCTGCTGGGGAGATCACAGCTGGGCATCTATGTAGGGACACATTCACTGCAGCCGCAAGGGTGCACCTCTTTCAAGGGTACGAAAGCATGTCCCCAGTCTGGGAATCAATCTGGCAACCTCTGATTACAGGGAAAGACCTGTCATGGCTACATCGCACCACCTCCCCAACAGCAAAACCCACCATGCGGTGGTGAGTCCTGGAAGACGTGGAGAACAGCAGATCCTGAATGCTGTTCAAAATAAGAAGGGCTATCAGAGGCAGTGGGCAGGGGGCACTCTCTGAGGGGGATGATGTTCAGCAAAACGCGATGCTTTTCACTGCGGTTTGCGCAGAGGAACGATTGGGAGAAAAGTAACTCCGGGGGTGATTTTTGAAGTTGCAAGATCTTCTATAAACAAAAAAAATATATATTTTTTGTTTCTCAACTGATCTTGTCTCTGTTTAGTACAAGAGGACTATGAGATTCTGGGGGCTCTTTTCATGAGCCGCCTGAGAACGCGTTATTGTGCATACCAAAAGCACATACACACACACACACACGCATACACACACACACACACACACACACACACACACACACACACACACAATGTATGTACACGCCCGGCCAGAGGGGAGGAGACCTCCACCACTGCTCTTCAGCATATCCGCAGTGAGAAAGCCCTAGAGTCACATATGAACTTGTGTTAGGTTCATACTAAAAAAAAAAGTGCTGGGAAGCTGATCTGCAGGTTGGAAATGATTCACTCTGCTCCCTAACAAGCCGAACCTGTAGCAATACAGAAAATACAACCGCAAATTAGCCAACCGCTAGTGTACCCTACTGTGCATCTGTGCAAGGATACAACTGTAAGCCAGTCCTCGATGTCAAAGCACTATGACAATATCTCCTGCGTTGATTTTATTTTCACAAACATGTTAAGAAAAAGGAACAAAAAAATGAAAATAATAATTAAAAACCTACTTTGATGCCAACACTTCTTGGAATTTATCCACCATGATAAATAATGCTATATTAATAACAGCCAGTATAATTCACAGCGAAACTTGCCAGACACACTGAACTGGAGCCATCGAGGTGTTAGGGCTGCAGTCTGTCGACTGTTTATTTATATTTAAGTGCTAAATATAGCTGAAAATGAGTGAAGGGCAAACAACCCATCCACTTCAAAATTACTAAACAGGGCAAGGTTAGCAAGCACAGATGCACACAGACATACACACAGACACGCCTACATACACCACGCGCATACACTCAGTATCTCTGTCTCACAAAATCTTGTCAAGCTCAAATAACTGGACTTCCACACTGTAAGTGTTTCATCTTTATGATCCTACATTTTCATCTCAGGTACATGAAGCAGAGTTTTAACTGCACCGTTTCCCCTTCAGTTTGGCAGGATTGGAGTGTAGCAAGCTCACTCAGTGAAGAAACAGAGAGGGACAGTGGGAGTTTTTCTGACTTTTTTCCGCAGTGGAAAGGAAAAACTGGAAATGAGCAGACAGCATGCGGGAAGTAACTATGCCTGTTTGTAATGGAAGAAGAGGGTTAAAATCACAGAGGTGACTAATGAAATGGTGTTTGTATCCTGTGGGGGACAGGTGTTTGGTCCAGGGGGCAGTCTCACGGTACGAGGGACCCCTCTGACACACCTCCTTGTCTGTTTTCAACCAGCCACACCACACACCAGCTAAACCCACGAGCACCCAGACTCAAACAGTCTATAGCACGGCAGTGCCTAATAAAGCCAGGCTATTCCTCGCATTTGGCCATTTTAAAAGGGAACTATCGGATTGACATTTACACCAGTCATTCTGGACCCAGAGACCAGATTCTCTATCATCCAGCACAAAAGGGAATATATTCATGATTAGGCTTTTTTTTAGATCTGTGTGATAAACTTTGGTGGAAAAGTATGCGCACCCACACACACACACACACACACGAGTGGTGAAACAGAGAGGGGGAACCGCAGATGAAAAGCTAGAGCTGTGTACTGTATCCTCAGATAAATATGCACCCGGGACGGAGTTAGGAAGTAAACGCTGGCGGCAGAGATGCAGTCTTACAGTGAGAACAGTGATTCCCGCAGTGCTGAAAGACTCCCCATCCCTCACGCACTCGCGCTCACTCCTGTGAACGGTGGGGCTCCCCCCCACCCCCCCTCCACCCGCCCCCCTTCCACACGCCACCTGGACACGTTCTGGCTAAAGGAGCCGATTCGCAGCCACGACTGAGAATATCTGCAAACAGATAACCTCTGCCATCCTCATAATGGGATCCAATCAGTTCAATTAAACATCCTTTTAATGATCCTCCACCTAATACCCATTTATCATTCAGCACCATCGCCAGCGCCCCTGCTCCTCTCAAACACAGCGGAATTTGGCTTTCTTTTATCACGTCCCTATAAAAGGTAATCATGGCAAAAATTGGCCCTTTTTTGCTGTAGGAAACTGCACATACTCAGGCATGTACTGTGGCACGCTTCTTTGAAATGAAGACCACAGAAGGAGAGGGGAAAAAAAAAAAATCATAGATTAGTATACTGCTGAGCTGAACTATACAAACAGTAGGTTCAAAATAATGAGCCCATTGCTAGGCAATCAGCTAAATGTCTCCTTCAACTCCTTTATATTTAGCCTGGATTTCAATTTGAGAGATAAAAGTGAGGACCTCTATTCCGGCATTATAAGGGGAATCTATTAGTGTGGACTGAATGTACACAGTGCGGCTCCTGCCTCTCTCTCTCTCTCTCCCCCACTGCTGGCTTTGAAAAAAAAATAAATAAAAAAGCAGCAGAAGAATGAGGAAACTCAATCTGCATGTTGCAAATGAAATTCCCATGATTTAATAAGCATTGTATCCACTTAATTAAATCTCAGCTCTGAAACTGTGAAGCATTGGAGGTTTTTAAATAGCAGGAGACAGAGAACAGCAACTTACCACCATGCAGGGGTGCTTCTTCATTTATTTATTTATTTATTTATTTATTTATTTAATTTTTTATCACTGTCACTGTGTTGCTCACAGCACAAAGAGGAGAGTTAGAGAGGAGGAGCTTCCAAATAAAAGCTAAATATTAATAAAAAGATAATGATCATCATCATTGGGCAGGTACACACACGTGCGCGCACGCACACACACACACACACACACACACACACACACATACAAATGCGCACAAACGCGTACACACACACCCACAGACAAACACAGACATACGAACACACACACGAAAACGCAGCACACACACAAACACACACGCACACACACACCAGCGTGCATTACCCCAGTTAGCTGCCCAGACGCATTAGAAATGGGACACATACGATGTCTGTACATTCCATCAATAAGCTTTTATGAATGTACTTATGAATATATTCACACGCCTCAAGGTCAGAGTGGCGGTGGGGGAGCGGACTCCGTTGGTTATGAAGAACAGTACAGTGATGGTATGGATGAATGTGACAGAGCTGTCACTCTGATGTCCCTGTCTGGTACTGAGAACGTGTCCTGAAATAAAACACAATTCCTTCCTACCTGCAAAATAAACAACACACAACAGGAAGTGCTCCTAACGAAGACACGGCCTTTCTTGCCTGCTGCGTTGGGGGTCCAAACACTAATTCTCTGGCACACACGCATGTCCATACACACATGCACGCACGCATGCACACACACACATGCATGAACATGTGCGCACAAACTCTCCCATCCGCACGCCTACATGCACTCGCTGCACAACGACCTTGAGAAACAGGTAGCGAATCTGAGCATGACGTAATGATGATGTGATTTCTGGATGCCGCAGTGGGCTCTCCTGATGGGCTATGCCCCCCCTCACCCCCCACCCCCCACTCCCTAATCTCCTGCATGGTCACGAGACGGGGGGTTACAGGGGAGCGGGGGGGGAGTGGAGGAGATTGCGGGGGGGTTTGGGTCTTTTTCATCCCCTTCTTTTCTTCTTTTTTTCCCCTCCCTCTTTGACGGTCCGCTGCTATCAGCTTTTATCACTATAAATTACACCTGTAATTTGACCTGGTGCTGTCACCCTGGAATTTAAATTACACCTGCAGTTTGCTCCGTTTGCCTCCCTGGAATATCGCTCGTCCCGGCTGCCGGTCTGTCATCGCTCAGCAGATCCCCGGTCCGACCGCCAGGCGAGAGGTTAGCGCACAGACGCGACCATCTGTGTCATTCCCTTCTCCCACCACTCTCACTGTTTATAAGCGGGGAACGTTGGGAAAAAAAGACTTTTCCAAGACAAGCTGATCCCCAAGTCACTGGGAATTAGCAAACTGCATCCGACACACACCGCATGCTCATTTATTTTCCCCTTTTCCCTTTCTTTCTTTCTTTAAGCGAATGCAGAAATCTCTGTAATAAATCGTGTATGCATGTAATTACAATCAACATTCAACAAATGGATTGAGATAATTATTCATTGAAATTTCACTTGGATAGTCAAACATTTGTAGCCTGATTAGATTTAACCCTGGAGGGATTCTGTTTTTTTAATGGGATAACATTTTAAATGACGTTCAGAAATCACGTCAGAAATTTTTTTTTTCTTGTTAAACTTGTGAAGAAGCACCGTTGTCAGGGAGCGCATAACATATTCAGATGAGCATGTTATTTGCTCTTCCTCCAGCAATTACTGCACACGCAGAATGTACCTTGTAATTCTGGGTGTATCTGCCAAATAGTAAATAATAAATAAATAATAAACATACTATTTCAGACAGGAATGATCTGAACCTCAGACAGATTAGCCAACTTGCAAGCGACTCTATGAATTGACATGATTTTTAATCATGTAAATAATCATACCCACACTTCATCATTTACGTGTTGTATCTGTGCCCGAAAAACAAAAAACTTCCCTCACATCATTAGAAATAATGGAAAATTCAGCCCGTTTTAAGAACTGCCTCCTAACTAATCCATTTCGCCTGTCCCCAAAAGGAATGCTTTAGAAAGAAGATGAAAAGAGAGGGGTTCATTGGTACCCACCCCCCCACCCCCACACCCCCTCAGGGGTCACACACCTGGACTTTGACCTCGGCTCCACCTCGCCCCTTTTCAGAATGACCGGTCTCATTAACCCCCACCTTGCCCCTAAGCAATGAGCTTTCCCTAAAACAAGGGAGACAGAAACCCCTGCTGTGAAAAAAGTAATAAAAAAAAATAAAAAGGAAAGAAGGAAAAAAGAAGTGAATGCAATTACTTTCAATTCTATTTATCATTTTTATCTCCTCCAGACGTGTTTCCGGAACTAAGAGGTCCTGATTAAATCGATGACAGAGTGATTGAATTGCAGGATCAGACAGGCGTAGCTCATTAAGCATTGCAGTAAGTGGTGGATGATACTGTGGTCAGTGGTAAACAGGCTGAGTGGGGCGGGGTGGGTTAGAGTCAGGGGTGGGAGGGGTGGAGGGTTGGGAGGGGGGTGCTAATTGGATACAGGAATTGGGGGGAAGGGGGTGTTTTCCCTCAACTCTGATTCATTTTTGCTCATTTCAAGACTGCTGAACCAGTGACTTATTTAGGAGATTTTTTTTTTAAATTTATTTTTGTAAATGATGCAAAACATGCTTCAGTTGGTCTCTCAAAAGCTGAGCACGAATCACCACAGTGGTTAGACTGAATGTCCCTGCAGCCCAGGTATTAATACTCTGGAGGGGTTGCGTGTTGCGTGCGATTTCCGTGGAACATGCCTAAGGCTAAATCACATGACCTCAGTGGCTCCGTGCACAGTCACGGTGACCATCTCCGCTGCTGGAGGGGAGTAAACGCCAAACTAAAGCCTTGTGTTTTTGAGACAGAGCTCTCTGTAATTAACTCCTCATGTTGAATATTTAATGCGGAAGCGGAGAGGAACCCACACCCACCACATATAACGCAGCACGCGGTGGCCCGGCCTGGCCGCCCAGCCCCAGAGAGGGCCAGCGGTTTCCGAGGGAGGCAGCGAGAGACCGCGAGTCTGGCAGCTTCACTGGGTACTGCTCTGCAAGTATGGCCCCGAGTCAGCTCCTGCAGCATGCACTTACACACACGCGCGCACGCAGACACACACACACGCGCACACACACACACACACGTGCATGCACGCACGTACACACACACACACACACACACACACACACACACACACACACACACACACACACACACACGTGCGCACACACACACACGGAAACACACACACACACACACACACACACGTGCACACACACACACGGAAACACACACACGCACATACACACGCACGCACGCAGACACACATACACACGGAAACACGCACGCACGCACACACACACACAAACACACACGCACACACACACACACACCTCCTTGTGTGACCTGCTACAGGAAGGTCTGTGGGTGCTGCAGGGAGGCAGGTCAGTCTCCCCAGTCTGGTGGAGCTGCTCTTAGGGGCCACCTTCACCGCATCCCTGGGTCTGAATTTCCTTTTTCCCAGAAGCCCCGGAGAGGAGCGCAACTACACCGACATAAAAGGAAACAAACAAACACAACACAGACCGCACAAGCCGAACCAGCATGGAGTCCTGTTCCATGAGGATCTGACCTCATAATCAATGACCACGAGATGTATATATATCTTTTATATATATATATATGTATATATGAGTGTGTGTGTCTCTGTGTCTGTGTGTGCACATACATACACAGACACATTTATATAAGCAATCAGACAAGAAGGAATGAACAAAGATCACTGGTTTCACACATTCTCCATTTTGCCAAATGGCCAGCTTTTAACTTCTTTTTTTCCCTGCTTTCCCGTCATGCGGCATTTTTATGATTCAGCAGAGAACGATCAATCCGCTGCCCTTGAACTCTTTATTAATTCCACTGGTGTTTCCCCCAAGGGTGTTTATTGACCCTTTATTGGCCTCGTTTAACAGGAAATAAATAAATAAATAGACTGGGTGAGCGGGCTTAACCCGTGAGAGCTAACGGCAGTCACGCAAACAGGAGGATCCTGCTAATCTGCCATCTCTGAGTCCCCCTGGAGGGGAGGAGGGTCCCGGTGGGACCTCAGAAATCCCTCGCTAAACCAGCCTGACGGCTCAGCCAATGGCTGGCCGACACGCTGTCCCATCACAGGGTGTCACTGCTCATTTCTTCCTCGGTGCTAACATATTTTCAGTAACTAGCCTCCAACAATGCGGGGTGAGAAAATGAGGAACAACACTGGCGTTGCTTATCCTCACAGGCCACCAGACGGGCCTCGTCTTCTCTTTTATTTCATTATTTATCTCTCTTTTTTTGAGTCTTGACAAAACTTTTAATTGCTATTCAAAAGATGGATTAGGAGGCAGAGTAACAAAGAAGGCTTCTCCAGAGGGACATCTTTTCACCCTCCAAGCTTCCTCACCCCCTGACCCTCGCTCAGTTTAAACTCACGATCATCTGCGGGTCCTGTGAGTGGCAGGGGATTATAAGACAGCTCAAGGCGCTCCTCACAAATTTTTAATCGTTTTGAAAGCAGGCAAAAAAAAAATAGCTTTGAGTTTCCATCACCATGGAGAGTAACAGGACAATCATTCTCCTGCTAACATCAGAGGTAACGCTGTCTGCACTCGCACTCATTTGCCAATATACTTCACGCTGATATCAATAATACCTGCTATTTTATCCCCAGTTCTTCGGCTCTTCTTTGTGAATATTAAGGAGACAGAAAACAGAAATTGACTTGTTTTTCTTTCGTTTTTTTCCCATTTAGAAGCATTTGAATAGTGATATCAAGGTTGAATATTTAAATAGTCAAATATTGTATCTCATCCTCGCTTTAATCTTTCTGCAAACAAGCTTACGCAGTATAGAAAAAAACAGCTATGTCCCAGACCAAGGTCTCGACATAATACATATTTCATCTCTGGATCATATTGATCATAGGGCCAGAGAAGGAATATTAAGGTCAGTTTGTGTCCATGGACTCAACTCTAATACAGTAAACATGTACGGCACAACAAGGAGCCAATAAAACCAGTAAACATGTGGCTAACACTGACCTACATTGTGGCAGCAGTACGATGCACGGCAGAGAATGTACCAAGGTGGAAATATCTGTCCATAAAAGACCAGATAGATAGAGCGAGTGCAAGAGAAAGAGAGAGGAAAAGGACTGCATTCAAAGCACATTTTTCATGTTTTATACGTCTTCCATGAAAACAGGTACATGTATATTTAGCCCACTGATTGGCTGAATAGCTGTAATTTAGCTTGAGTGGCTTCATTGCGACAAGAGTGCATTACGCTTAGTGCAAAACAGCGAGTTCTCGGAAACCAGCCGGGTCCACGGGATTCAGGCCCAGGGCGGAACCAGCGACCGATACAGCACTGACACCCGTTTCCTTTGGCCATTTCCACTTAATTTAGGCGTAAATGAAATGACACTTACCTAAAAAGAGAAAGAGTATAAAAATAACATAATGTAGTGTTTGCAAGAACGTATAAATCTTGATGGTTTACTGAAGGCCAGACAGCAGACTGGTGAAAAAATGGAGCTAGCGAATGTCTCTGATTCTTCACTGCCATTTAACAGTATGGCTCTAATAATGTTGATTATACCTCTTTATTTAGAATCTGGTATCACTCTGGGAAAATAACCATATTTTTTATTGTACGGCTGAAATGCAAGAGGCTATCCAGAGAAATGGCTAAAGGCTTTTTTGATTAAAAAAAGGCTGTGTGCACAGTGCATTCTGTGTGTGTCCGTGCGTGTCTGTGTGCAAGTGTTTTGCGCATACTGGGAAATGTTTTTTTTCAGCTGTACTAGTTTTTTTAGCCTTCCTCTGAGAGGATTTACCACCAGGGGGCACTTGTCCAGACTCAGTCAGTGCACTTTTGACAGCTGGAAATCAGTGTTATGAAAAAGACTTCTTTACGTTTTGTTACTGACACATTGTCTTGTATTGGGGGGAGCTGGGAGGTTGGGGGGTTACAAATGTGCCTATATACCATAACTATTTGCCCTGAGGTGGACTTTAATATTTATATACCTAAAGAAATTACAACTCTGGTTTCTGGTCTGTTTCTCTCAAACTGCTGACACAAATGCATCACACAAAATGTGGTACTATATGGCGTGCACACACACACACACACACACACACACACACACACACACACACACACACACACACACACACCACATATATATTCTCTTAACTACACAATTACTCAATTGTTTAAAAAAAATAAAATGCTTTAAATTCAATTTCTTACAGCTTAGAGCCTCAAGACAATTATGATACAAGCAATTAAGAGAACAATTATTTGAAATGAGTAATTAAGAGCTAATGTTTTAGGAAACAAACAGAAAGAGAGAGAGCCCTGGGCAGTGCGGGGGGGAGGGGCGATTAGCGCTGGTCTCACACCGCCCGAACTCTCTAACCGCGGCGAGTCCCACTGATTTTAACACGCAAGCGTATCGTTCCCTCTTCCAGGGAAAGGACACTTCAAGGTCTGTCCCCCTTTTCTACCCACCAAGGTCAAGCAGAGGTCAAGCGCTTTATCACAAAAGACTTAGCCTTGTACAGCTTTCTGTGCCGCAGACTTGTATTTATTTCAAAAATATCAAAATGTGTAAAAGAGTGAGTAATGGTAGCTGTTAAGTTGAAAATAAATGAATAAATAAATAATATGTCTATACATTTGGCGTGTGCCCAGCCAAGCCTCCTGGAGTATACCCAGCCCCCAGGCGGACAGAAAAAAAAAAGCTTAAAAACATTAATATCATTTGAAAGAAAATACAGAAACAGTGTCTTTATACTGACAGGGCTGATTTTCAGATAAACGCGAAGCAGGAGAAGGAAGATTGAACAGCACACAGCGGCTATATAAACGCAATTTAACAGAAAGTTACAGCAAATTAAGTATGGCCAGAAACCCTTGTGATTTTGAGGAGGGGGTCCTTGACCCCTCCCTGCTCCCCACGGAATCATTTCATCCCGCAACAGAATGCCTCCGTTAGCCGAACAAATCACAGATATATCCTTTAATCTGAGATATCTTGTTAGTATAAAATTTAGATTGGTATGCCTTCCAGATCCTTGTCTCCGCAGATAGCTGGCCAGATAATGGCAAGCCGCGTCAGACGGCATCAAAGGACTGCTATCAGAGAGGATATCATTGTCTGCTGATGAGGATACAGAGCCTAATCCCCATGTAAAACTCTACCCTTGAAGGGCTTCTTAGAGTGCACCTCGCACATGCTGCGTCTCCAATCAGCCAAGGACACCCGCCAATATCACTGAGGTTCTTATTTTTGCTTTTTTTTGTTTTTTTTTTTATTTTAATTGCACCGCCATACAGTTTTAGAAAGGAGTGTGTGTGAGTGTCTGAGTGTGTGTGTGTGTGTGTGTGTGTGTGTGTGTTAGAGATGGTAAGATCCACCGATTTGCATCGGTGCACCGGCGTAAAGTTCATGATGCGATTGCCGCGATTAATGAAGTGTGCACCGGAGACAATTTGGGATGAACTCGGGATGCATCGTTTTTGAACATCTTTGCATCAGTAAAATCCGATTTATTTATATATAATTATTAGTAGGGGCCCTATGCCTTTATTATTTAGAAATGTGACCGATAATTTGTGACCAATAATTTTATATTTAGATTGATTCCTCCTCTCTAAACTGTTTCTCAAGCGTGCGCTCCCATCTCCACTGCCAGTGGCCGATCCTCATCAAAAATAATCATCATCATCATCATCATCATCATCATCATCATCGTCGTCATCATCATCATCATCATCATCATCATCATCATCATCATCATTGTCACCATCACAATAATAAACAACTTTGCATATTGACCTATAATAATCATAATCCAAACCATCAGGACTTAAACACAACTGGCCACATGTATCCTTTTCTAAGTCATTAAGTGTCTGTCATTAAGTGTTCTCCAGTGTTTACTGGCGTGATCTATCTGGTAGGAACAGGTTAGCAACGAGCCAATCACAAATATACAGGGACTTTCTGAAGAGCATTAAACCGTTCCTCCTGGTTATCAAGGTTAAAGGTTATGAATTAAAAAAGGAACAAAATAAATAAAGGATAAGTGGATCTTTAATGGAAAAAATAAACAAGTAAACGATCTACTGCAGTGGAGGCAAGCTTAAACACGAGCCCTCCAAGAGGTATCAAATATGTTCTGTATGTTTTTTTAACCTACCAAATGTCAGGTCAAGCAAAGGTAAAGGCTTGATTACTGCGCACCTGTGGCCAGGTGAAAGCGCTCATTAATCCTTTTCTTGCTCCGCTCGTCTCGTCATGCTCAGTATCAGCTTACTGGCAGCTGCGAGGCCGGGACCGAAAGGAGGGCCGGCAGATCCTGGGAGATTAGCGCTCAGGTGTCAGGTGTCGCGCTAGCCACCCTGTACTGCGCTCAACCTGCCATGGAAGCAGCTTCATGTTCACTATTGTCTGACTCAGGTAATCAGAACACAGACCGTCGCACCGGGAAGTGACTGACACCTGGAGAGTAGAGCTGCAGTTTTTCAGACATAAAAATCATGCGTATATTTTTAGATGTATGTGCGTATATATGTATATATATAAATATATACATGTGTATTATGTGTATATACATATTGTATCTTCACATACATATATATGTACTTACTATTGAGTTCTACTCTTTTGTATCCATGTCTATTTATGTCTCTGTTTGTGTACTTCCTGTTTTCCAGCCTTGGAGATAGCCTTGGAGATACGCTCCCTTCTTTAGAGACGTGTTTCACCTCTGGTGAAGTGGTGAAACAGTACGTAAGAAAGTACAATTTTAATCATTTGTGTCTTGGCCTACAAAAGCTTAAAGCCGTGCAATAAAGTATACGAGTTCTCTTGATTATTATTTGACCTCAGAAGTATCTGCATCTATAATAACCCGAGAGAATCAAACCCACACTCCTCAGTTTTGAAGCCTCATTCCAAACCCACCAGGCAATGCCGCTCTCCACTTACCACAGGGCTCTGAACGAACGTGCGGTTCAGACGGCAACAAAAGGAGCCGGGGGGGGGTCAGGGGTGTGAGTCGGGGGTGTTGTATGGGGTGTGTGTGTGTGGGGGTGGGGGGAGGGGGTGGCGAGGGGGGGGGGGTTTGGTGCTGAGATGCCACATGTTCAGCGAAGGTTTCACAGGCCTTCGGACGGGACCATCAGCCCTGTTTGCGGTGACTGTGCTGAGCAGCACTGGGTAAACACAGGGAGGCCTTTGTCATGAGGGCGCACTTGTGAAACACAGTGACTGCGTACCTGCAAGGGTAAGAGCAGGAAACAAAGGAGGATGTAAATCTGAAGTAGGCTCTCAGCCTAGATCACAGCCCCAGCTAATGTGTGCCGGCTCCCCAGCATTTGTAGGCATCACAGGACTGGGTTTGCTGGGTTTGAGTCTTGTTTCTGCAAAATGGCCTTTTTTCCCTAACTGTATATGAGTGAGCTGGGATTCGTGCAAAACCACTGTGCTGTGCTAATGACTCCATTCACTCAGCTGGCTAATTTAACCCCCTGTGTAATTGTGCACGAGCCACACAAAACAGCCAACTTGCTGTTAATAATCAGGTTACCAAATCAATTGTGCTCCACATTCAGTATGCAAATTAGAGCATGTATGAACTTTATTTGGAAGAACATGTGGCACCTAACTATAATCATTAATGTAGATTTAAAGATGATGTTTTTTTTAAATATTTGATAAAGACGGATGATAATTTCCAAGCGACAAGTTTAAAACCCCAGGCATAAATCATTTATATATGATATAGTGTATTTTTTAAGGTTTTTTTTTTACAGATTAAATTTCTGTTTACTTATTTTTAACAGCCACTGTCTCCCACCATCCTTCCTTTCTTTTTTTTGTTTTGAATGCTTTAATGCTAGGGTTGCAAAACCAGCTCGGCACAGACACACACTGAGGTCCACATTTGAAGGAACGGCACAGTAGTTTGTCCTTCACTCCGAGGCATGACTGGATGCAAATGACTCGTAACATGTGTCAGTTTCTGAAACTGTCACTTTGTACATTTTAACTAAACTGATTTAACTGTCTCAAATATAATTACTACACAATACATGACCTTCACCCAGAACAAGTACAGACTACACTAGCAACTACTGCAGACTGCACACCAATCAAAAACACTCACACAAGAGCATCTACACTCACAGCACTTACACACACCAACCAAACCCACAGCACTTACACACCACACAAACCACACTCACAGCACTTACACACACAAACCACACTCACAGCGCTTACGCACACCAACCAAACCCACACCACTTACACACACCAGCCAAACCCACAGCACTTACACACACTAACCAAACCCACAGCACTTACACACCACCAACCACACTCACAGCACTTACACACCACACAAACCACACTCACAGCTCTTACACACACAAACCAAACCCACACCACTTACACACACCAACCAAACCCACAGCACTTACACACACCAACCACACTCACAGCACTTACACACCACACAAACCACACTCACAGCACTTACACACACCAACCAAACCCACACCACTTACACACACTAACCAAACCCACAGCACTTACACACACAAACCACACTCACAGCACTTACACACCACACAAACCACACTCACAGCACTTACACACACCAACCAAACCCACAGCACTTACACACCACACAAACCACACTCACAGCACTCACACACACCAACCAAACCCAGAACACTCTGGTATAACTCCAACCGTGGTCAGGCATTCATTCTGCTCTGTCACTCCCAGTCAGTGGATATGATGTGCTCCCTCCTGCAGAAAGCACAGCATCCTGCCCAGACTGTTCATCTGCACCGAGCTCGCTCTGCTAAATATTTCATTCGGAGGGGAATTTTCACATCTGGAGGTCAAATTACTGGTTGGGGCAATTAGACTCTCAAACACGGAGGAGGCTGCTCGGAGTTACACACACAGCTTTTCAAAGGGAAATGAGCAGCTCTGATCCGTTTCAGCTTCAGTGTAACTGCGTTGCATGATTCTGAGGAGAGGGCATTCAGCTGATTCCTGCAACTTTCACCCAGTACCGGGACCACAGAGAGAACCTCTCCAAAAAAACGGCGTCACTTAATGTGCCTGGTACACGTATACCGCACCCGTGAACTTAAACAGACTGCAGTGGTGCCAGGCTCTGTACGCATTGGGCTGCTTTTTTAGATAGAGGAGCTGGATTAGCGCGCTTTAATTTGATGTAAAGACCTTTGATTAGCTGCTGTCGTTCCCTGGGAGCAAATAGGGATTTACATTAATAAAGGAAGCGG
Organism: Megalops atlanticus; assembly: GCA_019176425.1. NCBI lineage: Eukaryota > Metazoa > Chordata > Actinopteri > Elopiformes > Megalopidae > Megalops > Megalops atlanticus. The sequence continues at coordinate 29,818,075 of CM032891.1, forward strand.
CGTCTCGCTGCATTAACGGCGTGAAAGCGCTTAGAAACGCCAGGGGTTAAAAGTGCAGCGCACTCTCACGTCATTGGTCCCCGGCGGCGGTCCTGTCCCCGCCCCCGCCTGGGCGTTGGGGGGCCACATGTTACATGTTGTTAGGCAGACTGTGCCTCAGACGTTTGAAGCGAAAGGAAAATGGACTTGTCACTACAGGGTTGAAGAGCTGAAGTATAGTGCCCATGAAGATGGTTTACTTATCTTCACAAAAGAACCCAACTGCATAAACAATCTGGACTCATGATGGTATACATACTACCTCTAAGCTGCAGCCCTATATAAGAACACAGAAATATAACAGCGATAGTCCTCCTTCCTAATCTCTGACAGTATGGCCTCATGATGGGGCCAGAAAATTAGGAGATTCATTGACGGGTTGGTGTGTTTTTGCATTAGATGAGTCCAAATACCACTTGGCTGCGTATGTGATTGATCAAGCACACATTACCCCCAAACTGCAGATCTACAGAGCGCTCCACATGACATCTGTTGTCATCTGTCATCTGTCAACTGAATCTTTAAAACACAAACTCGCCACGCTTGTTTCTTTGTAGGGACTATAGTCAACGAAGACGTGCTCACACACACACACACACACACACACACACACACACGCACACACACAAATCAGAAATGCAAATCTGTTTACCAGGACACCCGCGCCATTACCCAAGGAAAAAAAAAAAAAAAAAAAGCTGTCAATCAAGTATTAAGAGAGCTGACATCAATGAGGAGGAAGATCAGCTTGAATGCTTATTAGAAAGTGTGAAATTCCTCCTTTCATATGCAAGTACGGGAGAGCCTCCCCCTTTCCTGCCAGCATGCCCGCTGCTTGGGCATTCATGCGGCGCGGTTAGCGCTCGCTTGTCTCTGCCGCTCACACTGCGCTCTGCCTCCGACTTTCCTTTGCGCTCTTCAATCCGTCATTATACCGGAACTGTGAGAGCGCAGACCTGTGCCAGCAAGCCCAATAATACACCCCAGCAGCTTCCTACACCGCACGCTCGGAGAGAGCCACACACACACACACGCATGCGCTCACACACACACACACACACACACACACACACATACACACACACGCGCGCTCACACACACACATACACACACACACAAATGCACACACACACATGCACACACAAACACACGCATACACACGCACACACACACGCACACACACACACGCATGCACGCACATACGCGCACACACACACACACACAAGCACGCACACACACAGATACACACAGTCACACATGCACACATATGCGCACACACACACACATGCACGCACACATGCGCAGCGCTCACACACACACACCAAAATTGTGTGTGTGTATGTGTACATGAGTGTGTGTGTGACTGTATGTGCTCTTTACACATTGCTATGGAAGAATGCATCACAAATACCATTAGCTGGATTAGGTTTCACATGAGCATGTCTCAATTAATGGTCAACAATTACATCCGTGTCCAGCCACAACTCCTGCAGTAACATTAGGATGATGCTTTTTTCTTCCTCCTGTTCCCTTCTCAGTGCCGTGGGGGTAATTATGCGACCTGATATGTACAACACAAACCGTGGGGGGTAATTATGTCCTGCAGGATCTGCGGCAGGTTGGCTGAGCCCTGCCTCTTCCCTGACCACATCGCCCGCGCGCAGGTGACACAGCGGGGGGGGGGGGCTTTAATGAGGCAGCGCTGCGGGCCCTCAAACCCGTGCCCCATCCGCCGCAGGACACGCCGCACTGTGCGTTCCCGCTCCTCTGAAACCGGGAGGAAAGCGTCGACGCCCGGCCAAACCGGCCCCCAAGATCCGGCGCCCCTCCGCCTGTTTCCATGGCGATTCTCACTGATATTGGGCTCGGTAGTGGAGCAGTCTGGGAACCGGGCTTGTAATCAGTGGGTTGCAGGTTCACATCCCTGCTGTACCCCTGAGCAAAATACTTAACCTGGATTTCTGCAGTGAAATATCCAGCTGTAGATGTAAGCACTTTGTAAAATGTTCATTATGATGATCCTCCTAGATGGCATCTAGATTATAACATAAAATAAGACATTAGGATAATGCTAATAATCATATCATTGACCATCATGTAAAATGTGATCATATTTTTGATATTTAAATTTTCAAGTATTCAAGAGAGACAGAAAAGTTTTCTGTTTTGGTGATCAATGCTGTCAGCCTCTGTGTTTGTGACTGGGACAATTTTATTAGGGGAATACGTCTGCTTGTTTGTTTAGATTTTTTTTTTTTTTTTTAAATGATCACAAGTTTGACAGTTCAACGTACATGCGCTGCTGTCATGTACAATGCATCTCCTCTTTGATCACTCCATGTCAAAACCCCGAGAAGAAATAACTTATCTTACAAAAGAAAAAAAAAACAAGCAGGCAGAAAGAGAGAAACAGCAGGGCATATAATTAGAAGCATTAATAATGGAAGACAGATGGAGAGTCGGATCCCGCTCTGACTATGGAGAGGTGTCGATACGCTTTGTAATGCCATTGATTAGGGACGCTGCGCTGGAGGAAACATGGTGATGTCATCCGGCACTTCCCCCTATCGATCCCGGGAGAGGACAGTGGCTCTAACTAGCCCCCCTGACAGAGTGAGGTTCGCGGTTTCCCCCCCGTTAGCCCGTGTTTTAGCGTGATCACTCTGCTTCAGCCATCAGCTACCATGAAGAACAAACACATGGAAGCTCAAAGGAGGTTTGACTGTAGCATGGCAGAATGCAGAAACCAATCATGCCAAACACTGCATCTGTCGATATACTGCGCATTGGCGCATTGTGTTGAATCACAGTGTAAGAGTATCGATTTATTCATTATTATGATCATATTCATATTATTGTTAATATTATTGGTGTTATTAGCGTTACAGTGCGATGCTGCCGAGTGTGGCTGCAGGCAGTGGGTTATGCCGGTTCGCTTGGTGACACACTCTCTGCATGGTGATTGAGATTTCTGCTGGGGTCTCATCTTGCAGGCGGGAGAGTGCAGGTAGACAGACCACCTGAGGCTACAGAGACATGAGTAACTGCGGCCGCTGCCACACAGAGCGAGCTGATACTCCAGCTGCCTGAGTTGGATCTGAGGCTGAGGGGGGAAGGGGATACGCAAGCCCCCGCCCAGGGCGGGGCCACGCCCACTGCATGGGGATACGCCCAACCCCCTGCCCAGGGCATGGGGGAAAGGCCCATCCACCCCACCCACAGCAGGGGCCACACCACCAGCTACGCCCAGAACAGGGAGACATCAGCCCCGCCCACCTTAGGGGGCACCAGCCACGCCCAGAGCATGGAATACACAAGCCATGCCCGGAGTAGGGGTACACGCCCCTTTAGCCCCACCCAGAGACGGGGTGGGAGGGGGGGGACACGCCCATCAGCCACGCCCGGAGCAGGGTGCGGAGGTGGTGAGGGGTGGAGGGATGGAGGGCGTGGGAGGCCCCCAGCAGAAACCACTCTGCGCTTCTACATCTGACACCGCTGTGTCTTCAAACAAACAACTTTCAATCCGTGCGCAGCGCTAATCCATTCAAGGTACAAAGCAATTTTCATTATTGACTTTTGAGAGAGAGAGGGAGGGAGAGACAGAGACAAGGAGAGAGGCAGAGAGAGGCAACTGGAGAGAGAGAGGCAGAGAGGGAGACAGAAAGAGAGAGAGAGAGAGACAGAGAGAGATACCATCATGGTCTTTAATCCCAGTTCTGAATTCAGATCCTCTGAACTGAAACACAAGGGGAGTGACTCGATGTTACGTGACCGAACAAATATTTCCCCTCAGAGCTGCACCCCCTTTATTTCCGTCCTGAAAGAGGGGGTGCAAACAGACCGCCCAGAGGCCCGTGGCCAGGCGGCGGGTGCTGGCACGTCACACCGCCGAGCTCCGCCGTACCGCGTTTTCACTCGGAAAGACACCAAAAACAGGGGGGGAAAAAAAGACATAAAGAGAGGGCGACCCGCAGGTTCTCCTCCCGTGCCTGCGGAGGAGAGCTCCGGCGCGGGGTGATTAATGAGGGAGAGAGGCACTCTGGCTTTCATTCGGCTCCCTCCCTCCTGTCCTCAGCAGCCCGTCAGCTCGCTGCGCGCGGGAAGCATACTAATGCAGCGCGGCCGCATCCGTCAGAGCCCCAGCACGCGTGCGTGAGGGAGGCCTGCTTACGTCCCGCCGCAGGGGGGGAGAGGGACGGAGGCGTGCGGGCACCGTTTCGGCGGCGTGCGGGCACCGTTTCGGCGGCGTGATTCGGCCCGTCTCCCACCCTCCGCACTGACGCTGAGGTGTGGCTGCTGTTTAATGTGAAGCACATGCAGCACGATCACACAAAGGGCCTGTTTCTCTCTCACTCTGCGACACAGCCACAGGCAGAGAGAAAGCACACACACACACACACACACACACACACACACACATACACACACACACACACACACACACATACACACACACACTCACACACACACATACACACACACACACACAGGCAGAGGGAAACACACACACACACACACACACACACACACACAGGCAGAGGGAACACACACACACACACACACACACACACACACACACATACAAATACAGGCAGAGGGAAACACACACACACACACAAACATACACACACACACATGCATGCACACACGTATACTTGCATGCATGCACGCACACACAAACTGGTGTCCGCACTCACACACGTACAAACACACACAGCTCTCACTGTTGAGATGGCTACAGAGATCTTCTGGAGGCGGATAAAAGTAAGTGTTCACGGATATAAAATCTTGCTTTTGATTTCAGACAGGCAGTGGATTATTAGAACAGCACTGCTGACTGCACTTTAATTTCCATTCACACTGAGAGGAAACTCGCTCCTCAGTCGCATTTCTGTCTTCTAATGGGCAAGCAGAGGCTTTCATCCACTGTCCACAAAACACTGCCAAGAACAAGCTTCGCCTTTCTCCTCTCCCTCTCTCTCCCTCTCTCTCTCTCCCTCTCTCTCTCTCTCTCTCTCTTTCCTCCTCTCTCTCTCTTCCTCTCTCTCTCCACTGCAGACATTTGGGGAAAAACAGGGGGAAGAGAAAGAAAATAAAGAACAGAACTGATGGAAGCTTCTAGATTTCTGGATAAGAAAACAAGAAAATGTTTGGTTTACTTGGAGTTGGAGTGCAGTTGGAGAGGGGCAGGAAATGCATGCAGTGTGTTTAAAATTCATCTGGGGCTGTGAATAACTGCCACTAAGCCCCATCTTTTCCAGCAACACCGGTCCTCTCCGCCTCCTTCAATCAATACGTTTCATCGACAGCGCAGGGATGTGGCGTTTTTTTTTCACACCGTTCTCATTTGCATGGTCTTTAATCGCCGCTGTAAGTGATTTATGACAACAGCGTGTAAAATTACGCTTAAAACACTTCAGAGGCCTCAGACGAGAGGGCTTCACGCTTTCTGGCGGGAGAGAGACTAGATGGGGGTTTAGCCCTTAAATGAGATTTCAGGTACGGCTCGACCGCAAGGCGCTACCCGCGGAACGCGGCGCAATTGAAAGGGAAGCATCCCTTCATTTTCAGAAGAGGGAAACAATCTCCTCCACGCTCGCCGTTTGGCGGAGGAGAGTTTTAACCGAGCCGAGCGGCGCCCGCATTACACACGCTACTGCTTCCCCAGCTGTGGCACACATCGCCACTCGCACCGCCACCACGGGAGCAAAGCTGCCATTTTGTGGATCACGCCACACCGGAGTGTGCGTGCGTGCCTGTTTACCTGGTGCATGATGGGAATATAATATCCATAGACAGCAGGCCACGCTGTACATTGCTGCTTGTGTTCTGCGCAGTCTCAAGCGGATTTTTTTTTTCTTGTGTGTTTTTTTTTTCTTTCTTCAGTGATGTCATAGTTGCCGTTCTCCAGGCATTGGTTATGCTGCAGAAAAGGATTTGCAGCAAATTAAAACAGCGAATCTATTGCTTGAACCTGGTACTATTAACCTAGTGCTGCTGTACAGAGGAAATGCTCCTGTACACAGGAAGCATAAAACTCTAAACATAAAACTCCCAGAATGACAACTACTTTTGAAGAGAATGCCTCCCACCACAGTCAGCTGCAGTAATGACATTTCAACACTAGAGGATCTAAATGCCAGCAAAGTAACTGCATTATTTCTTTTTTCTTCCTTCCTTCTTTCTTTCATTTGTTTGTTCCTTCTTTGTTTATACTCTTCAGAAAACGCATTAGATACAGTGATCACTGTTTTGCCTCATTCCCTCAGTCTTGGGTCTTCACCCCATACCCATTGTATTTTAAGCTTTTCATGCTAGTGGTTGCAGACACATGCTTACTAAAACCCGGGATCTCCCTGACCACAGGTGAGCAGAAAGTCCCATGAGCTCATTCCCCTCAGAATCACCTCACTGAAGCCCAATTCACAAAGGGCTTTGTACTCCTGAGGAAGAATCCAGAGACCGTGGGAGACCCCGATCAAGTGCGCTGCGTTCACGGTAACTGCTAAAGGCCGCTAAGGACGATCCCTGAGAAACTTGATATCCGTCAGCATCCGTGGCGCTGTTAAGAGCCTCTCTGGGCCAATTGAGGGCAACAATGAACCGCATATTTTGATTTGTGAGTTTGTGAAAAGACAGGATAGTTTTACAACTTTTTCTTTTTTCTTTTTAGCTTGTACAGTGTACGCTCTTATTTCATATGACTGCCAGGCTTTAACTACTGTTATTGTTTTCCTGCAAACAAAATAGTAAATAGATGAAAAGCTAATCCAAACTAAGCAAGCCATACACAACAACCACAACACACACACACACACACCATCTGGAACCCAGAAAAAAGAAGAATAAAGCAGGAAACAGAGGAGGGCCGTATAAAGCCAGCAGAATACAGGAGACAGGAGGCCACTCACAGGGAAAATGTGCCCAAACAGGGCCGGCGGAACCGCAGCAGACACAGGGAGCGGACCTGCAGGCGTACTCAGCTGAGCTGACCCGCTGTTCCCCCTGCGCTAACCGGCTAAAAAACGCAGCTGTGGCATCATGGGTAAGGGCTGTCCCCGGATGTCTTCACACCCGCTCGCCGCACGTTACAGCGAATCTTCCCTAATCGTTCAGGCCTCTTTCTTTCTTCTCTCTCTCCCCCCAAAAGCCCTCCGGCAGGGTGCTGCGGGACCCCCTGCCGGTGGAAAAAAATAAATCCCGCTCTCTGACTCATGCCATATGCCGCGCAGCACGGCCGCTGTGTGCGTGCGGTAACGCGTTGGGGCCCAACACACGTATGTGTAAGAGGCTAGTCACCGCCGGCCCCGCCCGCACGCTGCGCATGACCCTCACTGCTTCCCGTAGGGTGTGCTGCCGGGGCGGCACCTCTGATGAGCTCCTTAAAAGGCAACGTAACCAACCAACCAACACCCAACCACATCCTCCCACCACCCACGACAGCATCCCCATGGAGATCCTAAATCAAAGCTTCTCTGACGGCACCACACAGACGTGGAAATGTCCATCATCTCAGGAAGGAGAGCTGACGAAAGCAGCAGAAGAAAAAAATCTGATTAATACAAAGGTCTCAGTGACGCACAGTGCTCTCACAGAGCAGCTGTAGCACTGTGTCAAAGTCACCTGCCAAATGTAAGCAGTGACGTTGCAGTAACGTTAGAGAAACGTTGTGAAGGCATTACCAGCTGTCTGGAATGGGCACTGGCCCTGCTGCAGCATAGTCTTTCCCATGTCTATGTCAAACCTTTCACAGACTTCGCATTCAGATGCCAGGCTTGCGCAAGTAATTACAGTGTTATTTGCAATGCGGTACATAAGAAACAGAAACAGTGCATCAGAGACTCCTTTAACTACAATGGAGGGCAAGTGACATTTTCATATAAATGTCAATAGAACTACAAAGTCCTGTACTCATAGGACTTTGTAGTTCTACTGATGTTTATCAAATCAAATTTAGCCCAGACGTCGATCAAAGTCTGTTTCATCTAATAGAGATGTCTCTCTCTCTCTCTGTCTCTCTCTCCCTCTCGCTGTCTCTCTCCCACACACACACACACACACACACAAAGCTTTTGTTGAGGAAACTTTACCAGTTCTGCATGAAGGGGAAAGGACAGAAAAAATCAAACAACACAACATCAGCCGATCTGATACCCTATCATTAATGTCAGTCTGAAAGAACATGTTCCCACCAATAAACACAATGACTGAAACTACACAAACACATGGACTGACCTTATGAGAAACTTCATGAGAACTTGCACACACAAACAATCATGGCCACTTCTGCAAAATTATTCCAAATACTTTATTTTTCTTCAGTATCCATCTCTCTTCCCTCTTCCTACCCCCATCAGTTCTCCCAAGCTCACTTTCAATACCCCCTTCTCTACCCTCCCTACCCCCTTAACCCCTCTCCCTCTCCCCTACTCTCCCTACCCCCTTAACCCCTCTCCCTCTCCCGTACTCTCCCTCCCTACCCCCTCTCCCTCTCCCCTACCCTCCCTCCCTACCCCCTTAACTCCTCTCCCTCTCCCCTACTCCCTTTACCCCTCTCCCTCTCCCCTACTCTCCCTACCCCCTTAACCCCATTCCCTCTTCTCTACTGTCATTACTCCATCACCCCATTTCTGTCTCCCCTACGCTGTCTATCCCCTTAACCCCTCTGCCTATCCTCCACTCTCCCTACCCCCTTTAACCCCCCTCCCCAACCGCGCACATGACTGCAGTGTGCGAAGGTGTGCGCTTAAAACATGAAGCGTTTTTTATTGAAAAGCTCAGCAGTGCGGGGCTGTCAGCACAATAAGACCGTATAATGGATTGTAATCATTCAGCACAGAGGAAGGCCTGCTCCAGCAGAAAGGGCCTAATCCCGCCTAATGGGTCCTACGGAGTAAGTAAAGGGCACATACTAATAAGGAACTGGAGGAGGAAAGGGGGGGGCGGCGGTGACAACACTCGCCCTGTGCGGGAGGAGGAGGAAAAACGCAAGCTCAGCAGCAGCTCACAGGCTAATAGCACCATTACTGCACTGCAC
>CM032891.1:29829650-29889650 GCA_019176425.1 Megalops atlanticus
ATTCAGAAGCGTAGAGCCGTTCTCTCCCTTAATTTTACAGTAGATAAAAGAAACTTGAATGCTGTGTTTCCTTTCCCGAGCCTTTTTTCCCTCTTTCATTCAGTGAGGAGCAGGGAGAGCAGGATGCCCTGGGGGCGACACGTTCCCCCCTCTCTCTCCGCCCGCGTGTGCGTGTGTGTTGTGTGTGTGTGCACGTGTGTGTGTGCGCGTGTGTGTGTGTGTGTGTGTGTGTGTGTGTGTGTGAGTGTGTGCGTGTGTGTGCGTGCGTGCGTGCGTGCGTGCGTGCATGCGCGTGCGTGCGCGTGTGTGCGCGCGTGTGTGTGCGTGCGTGTGTGTGTGTGTGTGAGGGGAGGGCGTGCGCCGGGCGTCCCCAGGCGCGGCGGCTTTGTACTGCAGCGCCTCTCTTCCTCCCACTCAGCCGCGACGCTGCGCTCTCGCTCTCTAATAACTCCTGCACGCCCATTTAGAGGGGATCGTTTACGCCATGAAAGCGCCCGCTCACCCCCTTCGGTGTTTAGGTGCCGCAGCCGGAGTAAACAGCGGTAATGCTATCACCGCGGCGACAGCGTGGCGCTTGCCGGAGTGGCAGCGGGCCCCCTGCCAGGAGCGCCGCATCTCTTAACCTCTCCTCACCTGTCCGCGGTGACCCCTCCGCGGTGACCTGTCCGCGGTGACCTGTCCGCGGTGACCCGTCTGCGGTGACCGTCCGCGGTGACCGTCTGCGGTGACCCGTCCGCGGTGACCCGTCTGGTGACCCGTCCGCGGTGACCCGTCTGCGGTGACCTGTCCGCGGTGACCTGTCGTGGTGACCTGTCCGCGGTGACTGGCAGCTGCCGCCAGAGACCCCCCTGCCCTTCCCTGCATGCTCCACTCTGGCTCAGACGCTTGGTGAATCAGGACTGCATCGTTTATCTGTGTAATCTTTCTTCTTCCTCTTCTTCTTCCTCTTCTTCTTCTTTTTTTTTCCTCTTCTTCTCCTTCTTCTACTTACTTATTTTGTTGTTCTTGTTGTTGGGCAGCAGTGTGGCATGTTGGTAAGTAACAGGGCATGTAACCCAAAAGTTGCTGGCTCAATTCCCAAGTAGGGCACTGCTGTTGGACAAGGTATTTAACTCAAACTACCTCAGTAAATGTCAAGCTGTTCAAACGGGTGACACATAAAGATTGTGAGCCATATAAGTCACATATAAGTCTGGATATGGGAGTCTGCTAAGGAAAAGGGACATGGCCAGGTGACATTACCACCTGACATTACTACCATTTCTGTAACCTGCAAGCATAAGAGTTTAAGAGTGAAGCAGGAAGTGGACTTCTTCTTCCTCCCTGTGACTGACAGCATAGGAGGTGAACTTTGCAGAACATGAGGATCACTTGTTTTTCCACATGCAGTGTTTAGCTTTTATTTCTGTGTAAGTGACAAACTAGTGCAAATGGGCTGATGTTTGTCACAGTCCCAATCTGCACCTCCTCCTCTTCTTCATCCAATCACTATAATTTACAAATTCTATGAATAAAACAATGAATGCCACATGATAAATCATGCATTTTATGAATTTACGAGCGTATCACAACCCAAAGAGCGGCAGGTGCTGTTTCAGACACAGCTCTGTGGAAGCACACAGCATTCCTCTGCAGAACATGCTGTGGCATCAGTGAGTCTCCATCACTGCAACACGCAGCTGAAAACCAGCGCCAGCAGGATGTTCGTGAGATATTCAGGCTGCTTATATTTCATATGAGTGAAACCTGTCTCGCTACATATCTCAGATCATGCTACTATACAGTGTTCTGTCAGATGTGTAGTGCAACACAGTTTTTTTTTTTTTTTTTGTTCTGAGAAACATAAGGCATATGAATGCTTCAAGTATGGAATAGCCCTCAAGTATTTTTCTGTCTTTCTTTAATTCCTAGTAGAATATTAATGGTTAGATGTTGCATAAATCTATTGCTTTGGTTGTTTACTTCCAATTCTCTATAGCTCAAGGCTTAAAGCTTCACAACAACACCGGACTGCCAGAATAATTCATCAAAGCCTATTTCTGGATCCCAATACCCCTAAGATTTTCCAAAGTCAAAGGACGTCTTCTTCAGCCTATATCCAAGAGGGCTTCTGTGTAGACGTGTGGATCCATACTACCCTGACCATAACTTGGATTGCCTCACTGAAAAATGCACAGCTGTGGTACTAAACACTATTTTTTCCTGTAGTTTTCTTTGTGGTGTGTGTGTGTGTGCATACACGTGTGAATGCTTTTGTTTGTGCGTGTGAGTGTGTGTTTTGTGTGTGTGTGTGTGTGTGTGTGTGTGTGTGTGTGTGTGTGTGTGTGTGTGTGTGTGTGTGTGTCTGGTTGTGCGTACATGTGCATATACACATTTGTGAATGTTTTTGTAAGCGTGTGTATGTATATATGTGTTTGTGTGTTTGTGTGTATGTATGTGTGTGCACGTGTGTGTGTGTGTGTGTGTGTGTGTGCGCACATGTGTCACAAAGGAATCATGTTTTCACCCTTGGCGTGAGAGATCTATCAGTGCTTGTTTGTGGTGGAACCCAAGGCTTGGCACACATAATCCGGACTCCGAGTGACAGAGTGTTATTGTTTCTTTGTCCTTGAACTGTTCCACACGACAGCGATGTGATGACAACACAGGAGGCCAACCATGACAAGCAGGGAAGAAAGAAGAAGTGGCCTGCCTCACCTAAGCATTTTTTTTTTTTTTTTAATAAAGTTTTTTTTTTTTTTTTTTTTTAAATGGGTCATGAGCTATGTGTGGAATCTAAATATAGTTCTATAAATTTGGGCCCATGTCTCAGTCTTAATATAATTATGTGCTTTATTCTTAAAGTCTTAGCCTGATGCAATCCATTTAATAACACAGCATGCTACTAAATCTGATCTCATGCAATAAGAATCTACAGCATCTTAGCTCATGTACCGTCCCAGCTCATCGCAAATAGAGGGTTTATCCCGTTTGGGTAGACACAAGCTGGCGTCTGCGGAGGTTTTCGCAGGAGGTCAGGCCTGCAGACCGGGCAGGGAGCTGAGGCGGGCGCGGAGCACTGAGACGCAGGTTCAGTCACAGTGCGACGGGGGAGAGTGTCAGTGGCTCTCACACGCCACGCGGCACAGGATGCCGCAGAAACGGTCTGGGAGGAGAGCAAACGGTGAGAGAAAAGCAGGCCAATACCGCTTTAAATGAGTTACTAATTTTAACATATCGAGAAGGTTCACGCTGAGTGCGCTGGCTGCACTCAACCCACAGACAGACGTACAAACAAGGTTGATGGATAGGAAATGCGTCGACACGCTCAACTCAAACCCAACCGGAATAATTCCCAGCAGCTTCTCCAGGTACCCCGAGCCCCCGTTCTGTTGACCCCAGATTTTTTTTGAAGAACCAGAACTGAGCGCACGTCTCCCGTCCTGACGTGAAATACGAAAGCGGTGAATGTTTTGCTTTGGAGCAGACTCATGACGTGTTTATAGGCTGTCAGGATTTCACTACCATGCGATGTTAAGACATGCCCCGCCCAACCCCCCACCAGTATCAGAACACACACCTCATTACGCCTTTCATCTTAACACAGGCACCGTACGGAAGTCACCTGTGGGGACCTGCGTGTGTGAGGCAGACGGTCCTGAGGTCGTGATGCCCATTGATGTTCCAGAGCCTTCATCTTAAGCTTCCGCGTGAATGCCAGTGACCTCACCTGTCTTTGCAGGAAGATTAAGGGCTCTTATAAATAGAAGGAGGAGAAGAAGAAGGGAAGAAAAGACCTGTCATAACTCAATGTCATTGTGTCTCAAAAAAAAAAAAAAAAAAAAAAAAAAAAAGAATGAGGCTCCAAAGAGAATTTGTAATTCTTCGGAAAAGTGAGTGAGAGAGAGAGAGAGAAAGAGAGACAGCGCTGGCCTAAACCCACATTATGACAGTGGAGCATGCTGAAGTCCTTCCTGCCCCAGGCACTGAAGGCGAGGTCCACAGTGCTTCTGACTTCCCAAAGTGCATGAATTTATAAAAGGTATTGATGTCAGAGAAGAGTGCAATGTGAAGGCCATTGTTCTTCTTTCTAAAAGGGAGCGGAATAGCCTTCTGCACAGCAAGAAAATCACAGGCTTGCAGAAATGACACAAGCTGAATAATTGAAATATCTTGGCGGTGTGCCTTCAAAACGGATGTTTCAGGTACCAAAAAAAAGGAAAGAGAAAAGTAAGACAAAAGTCCCAATGTGAACTTAAGAGAAGAAGAATCAGGTAAGCTGAAGAGCTGAGACAGAATTCAACATGAAATCATTAAATCCAACGTTTATTCTGTTTCTTCTCCAAGTTTAAGTTTAAACAGTCGACAGTGTCTTCAAAAGACAGACAAAGGAAATTGAAATAAAGTCACAAAGGAAATAACTGCCCCCAGTGTAAAATAACCTTCAGGAAAACTTAATGGCTGTCCATGGGTTTTTGATTCATGTGCCTTTGGTACAAAAAATGGAAGTGCACTACACTCTTCTAAAGATGGATCAAAGGATATACAGGTATCTGCTTTGAAGAGGTACAGCACATGCAGTCAGCTGCAGAAAAACCTCAGCTGACCCCAGACACTCAACAGTGTGGGTCAGTCTCACTAATGCACATAAACATGAGAGAATATGGATGCATCCTTCTGAAAAGTAAAACAAACTCCGAGATCACTAGGAATCACTGAGTCATCTGTTTACGGAGTAGACATGAACCCCACTGAACCCTGACAAACCCCCAGCTGCTGTGAACACAAATCTGTAAAAAATGCACAGCCTTATTTTCTCTGTGTCCCCTTAATGCGTCTCCTTTCGGAATTTTAAACTTCTCTGGAAAGAGCTCATTCCCTGATGGCGATATCATGACTTATTAACTATTAAAGTGTACATTAAAGACAACTTCAGCACACCAATTACCAGCACCTCACCAGCTGAACCTCGGAATTCCAGCCAAAAATAAAGCCTGAATGTGGCATGAAATGCAAAAAGTCACAATGAATATTTCAACATGGACAAGTATGAATGACACAAAATAAATAATGAATTCTAATATTGTACAATTGTCCTAAAAGCAAGTAATTCTCCCCTTACTTTCAATTCATTTTTTTGTATCAGATATCTTGAGAAAATATATAAAAGTTTACACTTTCAAATTATTTAACCGTATTCAATTTAAAGCTCAATAATTTAACCTCAAGTAAGGCATATCATTCCAAAAATGACTTTTTTTTGCAATAAATATTTAAAGATGTGCAAAACACAAAAAGCCCTCCAGAAACAGCCATGCATGCATTTCAAAGAGGAGATTGCTCTTGCCGTTTGCATTTTGCCAGGATTTGGGGAGCAGTAAGAGGAAGAATTGCTCGGGGAAAAGGGCTGAGAGTCCGTCTACACCTCCAGGCCACAGAGAGTCTTTTCTGGAGGCAGTGAGAGGAAGCTGTTTAGGCTTTCCATCAGAACCAAATGAGGACGGCTCTGATCAGGACTTATCACTCTGCAGTTCTCTGCCTCAGGTTAGCGGGCACTAAAATCAGCTATAGCTAGAGGGAGCTGTTTCAAGGAGGGGATCTTGACAAGGTCATGGTCAAAACTAATTGTGCTTGTTAATAGTAGGTTACCGACATCCTTTGTCTATTGCCCAAGACTACACTTTGACAACATCTTAAATACTTTAAATATTTATAAAGTTCCATATACTGTTAGAGCACAACATACACACCCACACCCACACACACACACACACACACACACACACACACACACACACACGCTCACACAAACAAACTTTTAAATGAGTAAATCTATCTGCAAGACCCACTTCAAACTCTTGAATTAGAAGGTTCTGCCTACAATTGTGGCCTCCTTAATAACCCCCACTTAAGTGTGTACCTGGTTCTCGATTGTGTGCTTGTGTAATACCTTCAGGAATATAAATCCACAGGAGCCTAAAGGATCTCTGCAGGAGAGCACATGCTTGCGTTTGATCCGATGATAATGACACGGCGCCCCGTAATCTAAATTCCTGAACCCTAATCCAAAAATTCAAAGCACCACAAGAGGCTGCAAGAGGCTTGCTGGGTGTGTCCCACCAGCGCAAACCCCGACTTGTCTGGACGGGACGTCTCCTGACAGAGAGGGGGGGCTGCGTTTTTCGCAAGTCTGCAGGCTGCACACCCCCGCCCCTGAGCCAAACCCTGCCCACCTCTCCCCAGATCAAGCCTGCCAGGCATTGGGTAACGATGCACACCGCAATAAGCACGTCCACCGTGCTGGCTCATCTAGAACGCACAAAAAATACTTTTTTTTTTTTTTTGCTAAGGAGGCTGCATTTGCATCATGTCTCTAAACCTCAAATGTGAGTTGAGTCTGACTTCATCTCCCCCACACCCCCACACAGTGTCCACAGGAACATGAAGCTGCCAGTTGCCCCAGTCACATTCCCCAGAATGAGGGGAGTCTGAGTAACCATGAGTCCGGGTTGAGAATTCAGCATGTTCTGGCGAATCTGAGATTCTTCAGAAATTCCATTTAACTTCTCTGTCCATTCCGCTACATTCCAGCTGGGAGTTTTAACGTGTCAGAAGAGATCTGCTACTCTGAGTATGCCAGTAAATATCCGGAGAACAGTGGGAAGAGAAAAAAAAGTCTTCACCAGTACGAGACACAGGGAAACTGCAGAATGTTCCAGAAATTCCACCAACGCGAGCTGTCCGCTGATAGCAGGACAGCCTCCAACGCGCTGTAAAGAGACTCAAGAACAGCCAGGGTAATTAGCTGTAGCTTGTAGGGAGTGCTGGCTTTTGGCACGGAGCTGAGGGCCTAACAAACAGCCAGCAAAATGAGCACTTTCAGCAAGGT
This sequence comes from Megalops atlanticus, assembly GCA_019176425.1. Taxonomy (NCBI): domain Eukaryota; kingdom Metazoa; phylum Chordata; class Actinopteri; order Elopiformes; family Megalopidae; genus Megalops; species Megalops atlanticus. The sequence goes on from CM032891.1 coordinate 29,836,519, forward strand.
AGAGAGGGGGTCTGCTGACAGAGGGAAAATACAGGACACTATCAGGGGCTGTGTAGGCTAGGCTATGCTAACCTAGGCTCTGACAACACATTAACACAGAAACAGATATATACACCAGTCACTAAACAATATATCAATATTTATTTAACTAATGAGGAGTTCAGCCACACTTTGCCTACAGAACAGCTTCAATCCTTCTTGGAATGCTATTAAACCAGTTTTGCACTGTTTCTAGTGGGAAAGTAGACCATTCTTCAAGAATGACAGCCTCCAGTGGAAATGTATTCAACACTCTGTGTTCCACAAGCTCCATGAAGGTTCAATGACGTGTAGATCTGGTGTTTGGTGAAACCAGGAAAGGTTTTCAGGACTTCATCCTGGTGTTCTTGAAGCCACTCTTGAATACGTAGAGCAGTGTGTATAGGGGCATTATTGTCGGAATATGGGAACATCTTGAGGAAACAATATTTACCCCTTAGGGTGCACCAGACAATGAGGGTTGAGGGCTTCCTCTGGCTTTTTTTAAACATGAACCCACCCAGATATTGGAAAAGAGTAAAAGAGGGCTCATCAGACCACATTAAGATCTTCCACTGCTCAGAAGTCCAGGTTCTGTACTCATTAGGTTACACTCAACATCTTATTAGTTTTAGTTACAAGTGGTTTCTAAATAGTAGCTCTACCAAACAATATTTGACTTTCGAAGCTCTTTATGTACAGTTTTTGTTGAGACTGGATTACAGAGATGTAGATTCAAATTCAGATAAATTCTGAGACCACTGTTTTATGTTTCTTACCAACTATCCTGTTATGTGTCCATCTATCCCTGCTGATGAGGTTTGGCTTGTGACCACTGTTCCTCTTTCCTGATGCATGTTTGCCTTCTTTAGTGAATGTTGTCATGGTTTTTCACACTGTTCCCCTTGACAAATTAAAAAAAAATAGCTATTTCTGACACTGACACAGGTGCAATTCGAGCACCAACTACATGACTTTGTTCAAAATCTGTTATCCGTCTCCCATGTTGCTTCAGAAACTCATTAAATAGAGTGTTGATTAAAATGTCTTTTATAACAGAAACATATTGGTAACTAGTATCAATATTACTGTGAAACACACATGCAGACTCATTTTTAATTGTGATTTAGTTACATCTATTACTTCCTTTTCCATTTGCCATTTCAAACTTTTTGTCCACCCCTGTTATATAAAAGGATAACATGGGCTATCATTTTATATTAACACTTCCTGTAATTGAAATGCACCATCCTGTGATCCCCTTATGCTCATTGGCTGTCCACTGGGGTCCACACGAAGGGCAGGACTCTGCCCACCCCTTTAACTGAACACCGCAGCGTAGTACCAGATTTCTCATTAACAGGCACGTATGGGGTGACGTCCTCAAATGTGCATTTTTTTTTTACATGCTGGGTAAAGTCCAGGTAATCAGGCACTAATGACAGGGGAGTTATTCAACCTCTCTGTGATGTTGCTGAGTTCTTGACTTTGAGAAATCATTTTAGGAAAATACAACTTCATTTTAGTTAGTTTTTTTTTTTCAACTAATACCAATCCACACGTTCACTGTTTAACAAAATGAACAAAACCACTGGATCAATATTGACTACCCAGGGTTAAACATACTTATTCCACTATCTCATCTATGCTAATGTAAAAATCTGTCAAAGTGAATGCTTAGAGTCAATGAAAAAGCACCAAGTTAGCTAGAATGAAGCTGGGAAAACATTGCTTTTTGGGGTATTAAACGGTATCACGCAAACACAACTTTGAAGCATCAGAGTAAAAGGTTGGAAAAGGAGAAGCGGCCCTTGGCAGTCTGAGAGGGGGCCGCTAACGACCCGCGAGGAGAGAGAGTGAGGGCATCCAGATGTCTGTCTCGGACGAAGCCCCGTTCAGCACGGCGGCCGTCGGAGGAGGCTGGATCCCCCTGCATGGCTCCGCGGACCTCGTTTCTCCGGGAGGCAGCTTTGCAAAGCCTCCCTCCTCCGTTAACTGGCTTTGATTAGGCCCCTCGGCTGCACACGCACTGGCTGCCGCTCTGATGAGGCAGAGAGAGGCCATTATCTGATCAAGGGGAGCGCCATCTTTCTCCTAAGTCGCTGGATTTGCTTGTTTTCTTGAACGTGTCCGCCACAGGCAGACACAGGGGGGGGGTGGGGGGGGACGGGGGGGGGGGGTAGACTGGGTGTTCAGCCAGTGACAGGGGATCGGGTTCTTTCAGCCATTCCAGATATCAAAAATAAGCAAATAAATAAATGCTGAAAAACCACAGACAACAGAGAGTAATTGCATCTGGGCAGACGATAATAATTGAACCTAACTGCTCCGTCCCTCTGAAGCACCACAGAACTTTGGCTCTGAATGGCAGCAGTAGCTCTGCCTGCCCTTTGCTTTAATTAAGCAGACCGTGCCACTGCCACAGACCGGAGATAATGTTTCTCTCTTTGAAGTACAGCGGTATCCTCTCCTTAATGCCATTTTGGTTAAAATGATACTCAGTCGCCAGGGATGGTTTAACGGCATGTTGCCATCGTAAAAATCCGCAGTGTCTCAGATTTGACAACCAAAAAAAAAAAAAAGTCATTGCAGTCCCTCACGCCATACTCTCAGTTGTCCTACCATTTCAAATTAAAACCTCCATGCACTTATAAATATCTCTCATGAATATGCATAACCTTTCATTATGAGCAATCTTCATCATTACGAATTTATGAAGTTGATGGAAAAAAAGGAAAAACAATGCGAGGGAGTGTGTATTTGAACAAGTGAAACTCATTAAATGACAAGAGATGCCACCAAAATGGCTGGACTTGCTGTGCTTGTTTGTACTTTTTTTTTCCTTCTTTTTATTGGCACACCTTTTTTTGAAACGAGCAGAAGAAGAAAATTGCATTTTTGAAAACGGTAGAACATATCACCCAACAAACCCCTTGATTTGGAGGACCCTAAGAGAGACTGTGTTAAACTGGAGCCAGTGTGGTTATCTAGTATTCAAAAGGTTAACACTCACTCGGTGAAGAGGAACTTGAACACACACGCAGAATGTGGAATGAATCAACAGGAAGGATTGGGACATTGTTCTGAGTCTCCACTATGACATCACGTTTAGAACTTTCCTAATAGCCATAACTTCAAAGCACCCCAGGGCTGTGAGTAGCTCTGCTTCCCTTCCAGAAAAGGCTCCTCTTTCTCCAGACTTTTTTTTCTCCCCAAGGTGAGTTGTGAAATATAGACTTGTTCCACGTATTAGGTACTTATTAAGGTTCCACAGTGGGGCTTGGAGAAGATTCCAAGTACTGCTTATCACAGAAATGAAAAACGATTACAGGAATATTCACCGAGTCCACTCTATTTTCAGAGAGGCGAAGCACATGAATCACTGGTCATGTGGAAAACCTGACAGCTAAGGAATATGACTGCGTAAAAGTTAACCTTCTTCATTTCTTTCCTCTAAAGGAAGTATATCTAAACCAAGAATGACGTGTGTATACCATCACCAGAGCTGGTGGTGATGGTCTGAAATGTAATACTTTCTGAATTCAGATTGTACCGTGACACACACGCACAGCCTCAACGAACAAACAGACCACACAGAAACGTTCACAGAAATGCCCCTTTTGTGTCCTGTAAATGACTGGACCTCATGTAAACCCCTCCCCATAAAATCATCTCACTGCTCTCTGTAAAAGGAGCCATTCTAATACTATAATGAAAGTCCCTATTGTGGCTGATAATATGACGTCGAATCAGAATGTATGGAGACGTCTGGGGCACCTTGCACACAATGCAAGAAGGAAGCGAGCAGCCCCTTGTGTGTGTCTCTAATTATCATTTGAGAACAGAAATCCACAGCCCCAGAATGCCACTAAATGCCACTTTATGCACATGCGTGCAAAGCCATCACACTAAGCACACCCGGAGAGGACGCAGACTGTAAAGTCTCGATTCGCCATTCTTACATTCTACATATTTCCATTAGATTTAATCAGATGAATCCACGTGCAGATTCCCAGCGTGGGGAAGCAGAGGACACTCGAAACAGTGCGCTAAAAGCAGAAAATACTGTGTGTTTCTGATTGGACACTGGGACTACTCCAACAACCTTGCACCAAGGTTGCCCCAGTTAAAACCAGGCTACAATACTACTGCTCGTTCCACGTGTGCGCAGAAATTCCATTAATACAGGCATCTATTCTCTCCTCGCAGACAAACAGTGTGAATTGTCCCCTAGAAGACCGCCTTGTGGCTGGAATTCTCTCCATAACCATGGCAATATTGCGTGTTTACTGCCTCTCAAGTGCTAAATTTATATTTACCCTCTGCGTGTGAACTGGAGCTGAATCACCTGATACACATATACTTTATCATAATTGCTTCCTGCTATTTGAGGACCAAATGAAAAGCACTCTGCTTTGCTGCTGCAGTGCGACTCCCCCCCCTCGCATTCTACAGATTTGGTCCACAGCCTTTATTTCACAAGGAGGCCCTGTTGGGCTCTAATTGGCTATCACTGAGCAGACTATTAAAAGACCTGAACCACTTGTTTTGTTCTTTGTTGGTCTTTTTTTTTTTTTTGTATTTTGGTTTTCGTTTTTCTTTTTTTTTTAACCCTCAAAACAAAGAGCGGTGATGCAGGTCCAAAATGAGAGCTCTGAGTAGATTTTCTTCTTTTTTTTTTCTCAAATTACCCACAAACCATTGTGCTGCCCAGACACAGAGTGCAAAACGTTTAGGTATCTGGTTCTCCAACCATTCACAATATAAATAGTAATAGTGACACGGATGCAATGCCACTCAAGGCAAAGTGAAATCACAGGGACAGCGTTAAAGCTGTAGTGAGAACAGGGTTAAAACCTCAGTGTTTGAGATCTGATGGGCAAGCAGGGGTGACCAGGGTGAAACTATATAAATGCTCCTGTCAGCCCAGTCCATCATACCATCATATGTGCAACGTATGGCCCACTTGCATTACTGTTATTACAATGATGATCATTATCATAACGTCAGGAGGATGTTAGCGTGAGTGAACCCGCTGTTGTGAGTTCTGTTGTGAGTTCTGTTCTGATTGCGCTGCAGAGAGGCCGATCGAGGCTCTCCCGTCGGTGTGCCAATGAACGTCAGCGTATGCAACGAGCATCGGAAGACGGGGAGGCCTGAATTATTTAGGGCCGCTACATACATGCAGTAGCATGAGCTCCTGGTGTTCTCAAGACGGCAGCCGGCTGCCCGCACACAGGGCTCACGGATCCAGCTGTCACACAGTGTGTGAGGAGGGGCAGCTGCTGCCTGCCTCTGTCTAAACCTCTCTTTATCCGGGTGCTTCTTTTGTTTTTTAATCATTCTTCGGGCAAGTCCAGACCCTCGTATTCGTAAACGTCTCTGAACGCGCAGCCGCAAACACGCACCCGCCCTCGCTTTTCCCTCCGCTGTCCCACGTAATCTCGCCCAGCGCGTGCAGAGGTGTGAGGAAATGGCGGCGTGCGGCCACTCGGATCCGCCGCTGTCAGCAAACAGCGCGCGGGTGCAACGCACACAGTGGCAGTCTACCAATCGGATCGCTGCGCAGGCGCAGTGACATCACAATAGAGGCTCGAGAGAGTGCTCTCATGGCAACCTTATGGAGCTGGAAAGAGTCAAAGTGCTCAAAAGTATGAAACCACTACATGGCACGGTGAGAGGGGTGTGTGTGTGTGTGTCTGTGTGTGTGTGTGTGTGTGTGTGTGTGTGTGTGTGTATGTGTTGGGGGGGAGGGTTCAGAAGTCAGAGGGCATGTTTGACTTTTGCACTGGATTATCTAGTGATTATTATCCCGGGAAACATAAACACAGAGAAAACAGCAGTTTGATTTGTTGAAAGTAAGGCAAAAGGAGAAATGTTTCAGAGCAAAAGAATGAATAAATAAATGGAGAGACTCCGGGGCTTCATTATTTGAGAGCTGGAGCGAGCGAAGAGACAGGCGGCCAGACAGCGGCGATGTCAGCCAGGTGTTCTCTATAAACACTTCATTATGGACACCCTGCTCTGTTTGCATTAGTGTAAAATATGAATTGTGGTGTTTACACATTGATCAGCCCCAGACTCCGCGTGACGGAGACACGACGGTGACTGTAATTAATGGAAATCCATACGTGATGCCTTCCCCATTATGGAGGTCCGGGAAACGCGTGAGGGCCACGCCCATCTCGCCCCGGGACGGGTGCTCCAGATTGAGGAGCAGCTCCAGCACTGGCTGATCCTCCGCACCCCTCGCCAAAGACATCCTCCGACTCAAAACGCTGACAAAGCTCTCTTTTCCACGTTCTCAGTGCTTTGTGCTTCGAGCCGAGACAGACAGACATAATGAACAGACAGGGCGAGGCATGATCGCAGCCTAATCTCCAACACCCTGTGCAAGCATAACGAGGGAGATTAAATATTATATACATCACTGAGCTGCACAACTCCACATGAATAACATGCATGTAGATGTGAAGGCTAGAAAGAGGATTCATTTTACAGGAGGTTGGCTGTTTCTTAAAGGTCTGCGATCTTTTTTTGAAGGAATGCTCACTGTTGTAATCTGTTGTGTGTTGTGTGTGTGTGTTTGTGTGTGTCTGACAGAGGACTTGGATTAAGGGTGGATCATTTGTTTATCAGTGTATTTAAGGAGCTTCCAGTGCGATCGGGGCGACACCAACATCTCATACAATGCCCGATTATGTTGGTTGTGTCTTCCAGAGAAAATAAAGCAAGACATCTGTCCGGACATGATAAACATCATTCTCAGACATGGCTCCAGACCTTGGGTTTAGAGGGTTTTATCTACCAAAAACATAGTTTTGAGAAACCAAAAGTTCAAAGTTTTAATACACCATCTCAGTCCTGTTTTCTTTCAGTTTTCTCAATTATTTTCCCTCACTTTAGTGAATCTTCTTTTCAGGAGTTATAGACACATCTAATCCTAAATTTAAACTAGTCTGAACTTTTTTTTTCAAATTTAAATAAAGAAATTCACATTTATGAATGTATTAACATATTGCATCAGTAAAGGACAACACATGTCAATAACTCATTTTGTACAGAGTTTATGATTTGACCCTTTCTCATATTGCCATGTCTATATTCTCTAAAGAGGAATGCTGTGCAGTTTATGCTCCACTTAAAAGCAGCAGTAAACATTAAACATATATGTAGTCAGTGCTGTTTTTACATTTAACATACATATAAACTCTAATACATTCATGAATGTACACCCATCCTTTTCGTACATAAATACCAAGCTAAATGATTCATAAGTTACCACATAAATAATGATGAGTGAATCTTATCTGAAAGTTTTTCTTTAACTTTTTTTGGTAATCCAGTAAACACACGTTTCAGTTTATTGTCTTAAATTATGGTGCAACCTATTTCTGCCCTGCAAGTAATATAAACAAATAAATCTGTTATTGAAACCCTTTTTCTGACCCACTGTATAAAGCACAGAAGCACACCAGCATCTGCATCTGATGCTCAGCTTCCAAGGAAACTGATAATGTGCTACCTGTAAATGCAGCAGTAAAGTTCACCTAATGTTGCCATGACAACTAGACCTGGGGGTAACACTAATTTAACATTACAGCAATGCTGTAAAAAAGTTACATGCTCTAGATATTGAAAAAAAGCACTGACATGTAACTTGCTAACAGCACTGCATACCAAAGGAAATGTAAAAAAAAAAAAAAAAAAAAACACCACGCAACATTAGAATAATAACCAACAGAGTCATAATGCTAAAACACTCTCTGTGCTTTTTCCAAAGTGCTCAAAGAATGCTGAAACTAAATATGATGATTTAAAAAAAATTGAAGAACAACAGAAAAAAAATGTTAAAATGAAGAAATGAACTACATAAAGAGCAACAGACATACACAATTTTAGCCAGACCAAAAAACAGACAAAAAAATGCAGACAAAACGGATGATATATATGTTTTAAAATTTCTATTCAGTCAGGAAAGTAAGGCACTTTGGCAGTGATTTTCCTCTCAGTTCTGCAGGGTCCAGACCGCTGTGTTGCAAGGGGCAGCGTGTGGAGTCTTGTCCTGCTCAGTGTGCATACCACCGCGCCCTGCGTTCAGCCAGCGGCATACCTATGCCCCCGGGGCGCGGTGCCTGTTTTTTTGGGGGGAGGGAAAGCTGGGAGAGCATCCCAGGAATGTCTTGCGTTCCTTCCTCAGTGGCCGCACAATACTTTGGAGAGCTCTGAAACACACAGTGCCCCGCTCCGCTGCGTCGGTCGTCTCCCTGTGAGAAAGCGCAGTAACATAGATCACTTACACCTAAACACGCAGACTCTCATCTGCACTGCCCCGCCGGGGGGTTTTGGGAACAGAGCGGACATAAAACTTGCACAGAAGTATACGGTACGTGCCACGGACATCGTCAGTATGTGCTACACTGAGGTTTCACCCAACCACCTGCAACAGCTGAACTTCTGATGGTGATTATAGCTGCTAACAGCTAGCTCACGGGTCAGTGTTCCAGAAACTGTGATGTCACAAAAGGTGGAGAATGCGGGCAGAAAAAGCACAGCAATATCTCTCACTGGCTTCCAAAGAGCCTTGACCCCGGCTGCCTGCTTATTTTTCAAACCTGTCACTTCCTGTAAATCTCCTGCTCGCAGAGAGACGCGTGTTTGGCCGGGGCGTAAACACGCTCTCTGAGGGGAACCGCTCCTCCCCACGATCTGGGGTCAAGGTGTCACCGAGCCAAACGCGCCCTCGCGGAGAGCACGGGACGGCTCGAAGGGCGGGTCCGCACCCGGGGGAGAGTCTCGGGACTCATCCCGTTTACGAGCCAACATTCCAAACTGCCCCTTCACCACCAGGGGCGGAGCCACCAGGACCCACCAATCCTGGACAGAGAGCCAATATAATCAATTTCTAACGACTTTAACGCTATTATTGGTTCTGATACGTGATGGCTCCACCCACTATGGGGGTTTGTGAAGCCTCTGCCCCTCACCACTAGCTGGCTTCATTAAATGACATGTCGTCTCCGCATTGTTCTTATGAAAACAGATGCTGATAAATGTGACCCCCGGACCTAACGTGATACTGCAGAGAGAGGAGAGTGCAGTCCTCACCCCGAGTCAGAGTCGCCAATCAAACATCATCTGCCGCTCTCCATGGCCACGCCCCCTGCCGTGACACTCAGGTGAGGGCTGCGGCGGAGGATCACACCTAAACCGCCACGTTTTCACCTCCACTTCTTTACAATGCCCACTGAGCGCAGCATATGGAAAATATCCGTCTTTAACAGTCGCGGAGACAGATTTCTTCAAAGCAGCGCAGCCCGGCTGGAAATTAGGCTGCTGTAAAGAGTTTATGAGCTGGAATTCAGGGACCGTGGACGCTGTTCCTCCCACTGAACACCGTGCGGCGCAGTGTTGAGTCAAAACACACTATAAAACACTGTGTGGAGTAACAGCACACTCTACAACACACTGTGGAGTGATACTCATATTATACATTCTCTGTAATTATCTTTCTTTATAATTACTTTTCTTTATAATATATAAAGAAATATATAATATACCTTTTACTGATGTGAAGTATTATTACACTTAAGCTGCTAAGACACACACACACACACACACACACACACACACACACACACACACACACACACACACACACACACACACCTTTCCATTTCAATGGTATCCATTTCAGTTATAACTCCTACACAAAGACATGTTGCACACAAGTTCTTTATAGAACATGACCGGGCAAAGGTCTTCTCTGACGTGTTATTCAGAGATCGTTATTCATGACATTTCCTGTAAATCAGCTCAGACTCCAATGAACTTTATCACTTCTCTCAGAAGCAAACATTTCAGAAACAAACCTGAATAGTAAGCCATTCACCTTCCATGAGACTACAGACCTGCTAAACAAGCAGGTTTGATACACAAGGTTGATATATCTAGTGACACTGCAAGGAAAGGAAGCCCTGGCATTACAGGCTGTTTATAAGACTTCTGTGCATTTTCAGTTTTGTCCACATCAATGAGTAAAAGTAAACTGCATGGCAGCATAACTGTATATCTTCAAAACTGTGCTTCAAGTGTAAAAGGTTTATTTTTTGTGTTAAATGGTTAACTAGCAACTGCGGCCACAGGGAGCAGAAGCTAAAAGGTTAGACCCTTCCACAAAGAAGCCATGAGTTATGGGCACCCTTGGAAAGTCGCTGATGTTCTTTCACCGGCTAATTTAACCTCATGAATCAAGCCAGCTCAAAAGAGGGACACAAATTACCAACCCGCAATGGCGGGGGCACTCGTACCCACTGCAGCGCAGACACGACACAACCGGACAACTCTGAGAAGAGGGGTCAAAGGTCAGAGCGCGCTGAGCTTAGCCATGGATCACAGTGAAAAACACCATCACCCCCGCTGACCCCCCCCACCCCCAGCTGAGGGAACACAATGTTCAAACCGCCCGCAGAGGAGATTGAAACAGAAATGTCAACGTTGTTAAACTGTCGTGGCAACATTGTGAGGACGTTTCTTGGAGGGCTTCCCCGGAGCCAGCATGAACCGAAACAGAGTATAAATGGACGTTCCACTGCAGAGCCAGCGGGGGGCTATCGGAAGAATTAAGAGAGAGCATTACCATAGAAACACAAAGGAGGATGCAGCCTTTTAAAGACCCCCCCACACTCTTAAACACGGAGAGCTCAAATGCAGATGTGGAGACGCTGAGGATCCCCATTCAAGCCCGGTCGTGTCGCTGCCGATAACGGCACAGTTTAAAAATAAATTACAACACTGCCAATTGTAATGTCATGTCCTCGATTCACATGCAGCAGAGGCTGCGGAACACCTATTCACAGGGATTTAAAGAATAAAGAGAGCATGCACACACACACACACACACACACACACACACAATGCCATAAATCTTTTAACGTATACACGGGGGCGAGGGGGATAAAGCCTTGAGTTAAACAGCAACTCCGCAACTTGGGTGTGAGAGCACTCGCCTATCTCACTTTTCACATATACAGCATGCATCCACAAGTACTGTTCCATGAGCATCCTCTTAAGCATGCAGAGTTTACTGTGAAATATTTATAATCCCCCCCCAATGCCCCCCACCAACTCCAAAGAAAAAAATTGTAATTAATCCAAGCCTTTCAAACCTAATCAAACAGGAAGGATGAAAGCATAAATATATGCACTTTACGGGGTTGCTTAAAAGTTAGCTACAGAATGTTTTGTCTCCTTATGTCTAATTAACCACAGTTGTACTGACATGGGTGTTACACCGAAACATGTAGCCGCTAGCTAATCTTATATTACCAACTAAGTGATGCTGACTGCTTAGTGCTGTTTCCCCCAGGGCTATGAGGCTAACCCTCTCCTGAAAGCAATCCCACCATTGGTCAGGCTCAGTAATCTGCAATTGGTTGTTGAGTCTAAGTGTTGGTTTTGCCCACAGTTAATGGACTGTGGCAAACACCAATACTTCTGCTAGTGATTTCCTTTTTTAAAAAGCTGTTTGACCCTAGTGCCATTCTCATGCTCTGGAAGCAAAGGAGTAAGACACTCTGATAAAAGTTTAATAATCACCTGTGAGCACAAAGGGGCCCCTCCCTTCCACTATACAATGAACAAACGGGAAAGCAAGACAACACGACAGAAGTTCTCACTCAATTCCCCTATGTTAGCGTCCAGTGACATTGTGTTCTCTGGTAGAAGAATCCTACACAGAGAACACTCACTGCCACACTGAGATCCTTCCTCACAGATATGGCACTATTGCATCACATGTGACATCATACCCGCTCTGTCCAATAAGGCGTCTGCAGAGGTTGTGTTCTCAAGCTCCTAATTAAACCAAAGCAATTCCTGAGCTGTAGATTTAAGACCTTTTTTTCTGCCCCAATCTGACAAGGTCACAGAGCTTGTATAAGTTCAACTGTTGCTTTAAATGGCATGTCTGTTCCAGTAATGCATTATACACATTCTCTCAGGAGCAGCTTACTCTGTTATATTAGCCTCAACAGAGTGAACATGTTGGCAAACTGGTAGAGAGCAGAAAGGGTTTAGGTGCCAAACTTCATTACAAAGTATGAAAATCATTATGATGCCACTGATTAGGTCTATGAAATGGGATCTACAAACAGTAATAAAAGGATGTTTACTAAGTAAAAAGGGAGTAACAGGTTGTTTAACATGAAAATTGTTTATTCTTTGTGTATGAACTGTATGTAGGGATAACACATCCTTTTGTTTGACATTTGAATCTGTATATGTCCCTATGGTAATCTGCAGGAAAGAATTAATTTTCCCTGTATAATTCAAGGACAAAATGTGACATTATTTGAGATACAGGCTCAACGATGAGCTGAGATTGGCTGAAAGGCCTGTTATCATCAGGAAAAAGTCCTCTTCCTCTGGTCATCTGCTGTGCTTTGTTTGGCTTGGCCTTTTATCTGCTCTTTTTACATTTGTGGACCATACAGCTCATGTGTTCCATGAAAGTACCGTAATTCTGGCAAAATTAAAACGATACCGTGACCATTACAAACGAAAATTAGCATGAAAAACTTTCCTCTATAGGCAAATTTCCATTTAAATAAAATAATGAAAAGAGTTGTGCTACGAGCAATGCCTTTAAATTACTGCATGCTCTTTTTAATAATATGATAGAATGCATAACTACTGCGAAAAGCAAAAACCGGGTGAGGAAAAAAAAAAAAAATGAGCATTCCTGAAAATGCCTACAGGACTCCATAATTCACTTTTTTTATAACGTCTAAGCGTGTATCCCATAAAGTACAGCCTACATGACCTTCATTTTTCATAAGCCACAGAGTACGGCACTCTTTGACAAGATTTATCGGCAGACACTAATAGCCCCTGCTCTCACAGGTGAGGCCGGATCAAGATGGAGTTTCTCTTGTTTTCATAAATCTAATGAATATTCTGCACAGGAGATGGAGATTCTTTTTTCCTCTATTTCCTTTTCTTTCTTTGGTATAGACACACCCTTATGCCCACACACGCACACTCATGCACACAAACACACATAAAAACACCCTGTAATACAGACTCATTTAGACACCCACATACAGACACACTCTCACAAAACGACAGACACACATATATCCACACGCTCTCATCCACACACAAAACATGCAAACAAGCACACAGACTCTCTCACACTCACACACACACACACACACACACACACACACACACACACACACACACACACACACACACACACACACACATGTATGTGAGAGAGAGCATGACTGAATCATGTTTAGACATACTGTGCTCTTTGCCTCTTTGTGTTTGATATATATGCTGATGGAGTGGTCTCCCCTCTTACTCCTTCAGTGATAGAGTGCTCCCCTGCAGTTTGATGGATAGCTATTGAATGTCCTGCCTCCTGTTTCATACACTGATAATCTCATTTAGGGGCTCATTCTAATGAACCATGCAAAAAAGCCTAATGCTAACATCAGCTTTGTGCCAGGCACCCCTTGTTAAGACCAAGCCATTTTCTCACAGAAGCAGCAGCTAAAAAATGTTAATGCACTCAGTTTATAAAAAGGAATGAGCGCATTCTTCAAACGCTACCACTTTGGAAGCTCATGCTGCAGACCTGCGTTGTTCACTATACCCCAGTGTATTTTCCACAAACGTAGCCAAGGGAGCAGACATTCAGCAAATTCCCCATATGCTCCACATGCACACTGAATACAGATTTTACACCTAACAGGAAGGCGACAGCAAGAACGAGACTGCCGGACTGGTTCTCTCTCTGCGCTAAGAGGAGATAGCACCGTCGGAATTGAAGAGTCTTGGAATTTGCATGCAAAACCGGGTGGATCCCAGGGTTCGAATCACAAACAGCTTGCTGTAAATACAGTCAGCTCCTGATAACTGCCTGTGGACTGAGGACTGCACTGGCATTATGCACTAAACTAGAGTATAAAAGACGTAGAGCCTGTGGGATTAAAATGAGACCAGCTCCACAAAATGGAGTATGCAATTATCAAATGTGCAATTATAGGGAGCTGGCCTTTTGATTTATGACTTACCTGACACCTGTGGCATACTGTATAATAATAACAATGAAAGAGTTTGCAAATGTACATAAATGATTGAGCCTGAATCCATGGTAATCTATTACAGCAGCACTAAAACCGACATAAAAATGTTTGTATGGTGTCTTTTTTTCCCTCCATTTCCACAAAGGATAAGTGTGACAGTGTTACAGGGAGACATTTCAATCCCCCTGGGTCTAGCGTTGGAGGTCCTGGCAGTTTCCCTGACACAACTGACAATGCCGTGGAGGAGGAGAACGTTGACTATCACCTTTTCACCCCCACCAGGGGTCTCGCGCCCCCCCCACCTCCACCTCTCTGATGCTCCACAGAACGGCACCACAATCAAACGCCCGGCTTCAAAAGACCAACCCGCCACAACAGGCCGGGAAGGGCCTCACTTCAGAGCAACAGACAACAAGATCTTCCCTCCATCGCGATCTGAAAAGCTGACAGCTTACTATTCCCCTGTGCAGCACAACAACGTGGATAAGTGATGTAAGATGTTGTCAAGATTAGTGTAAAAAGAGAGCAAAGAGGGGAAACAATAATATTAATAAAAAAATAGTGTGTTTTCAGCAGGGGGGGAAGTGCGTGCGACGCGTCGGAGTGACATGAGGAACACAGCGCGTCAGGCGAGTGTTTTCCTCGAGATGACATCTCAACGAGGAGGCTCCGATCCTGCCGAAGAAAGTGCCGCTCCTGCCACAAAAATGACACCTCCTATTAAATGTGAAATCTCAACATTTGCCACTTACAATCAACCCTGCGCTGAGCAATCAAGGGACGTTTGAGGGGTTTCTGGGTGCCACCTTTTGATCGGCGAACTGTGACGTGCAGGACGTAATGAGTGGGCTCTGTGTGCTTTGCCCTCCATCATACCACCCGGCATTTTTCTGGGGCTACTCGCTGCTGATGCACAGAGAGACGGAGATAGATGCAGGATGGGGAGTGTAGTGAGGTGGGTGGGGTGGGGGAGGGGGGGCGC
The DNA here is from genome assembly GCA_019176425.1 of Megalops atlanticus. Taxonomy (NCBI): domain Eukaryota; kingdom Metazoa; phylum Chordata; class Actinopteri; order Elopiformes; family Megalopidae; genus Megalops; species Megalops atlanticus. The sequence goes on from CM032891.1 coordinate 29,851,615, forward strand.
TAAAAAGAAGAAGAGCGTTAAGGCCATCTCACATCTGCAGTTGAAAAATTACTCTGGGGATGGATTGTTCTAGAAGTTGCATTCCCAGCCTTTAAATCAGTGATACCAATTAAAACAGTAAGTAATTATTTAAATGTACAGTTTTTCATTTATTTATTCCTGTTTCCAGACAGGAGTGGATAACGCTAATAAGATTCATAGCCACACACGAACATGCGCATGTGCGCACAGACACAGACACACACACACACACACACACACACACACACACACACACACAGACACACACACACACACACACACACACACACACACACACACACACTCCCCCTCTCCAGTTCATTCCTTCCTTAGGTGGTGAAGTGCACCCTTCTCCTCTCCTCATGGTGAAGTAGCTGAAATAACTGAAACAAGTCATCACCCTTCAGACTAATGTATTTAAATTTCTGCACCGTATGCAGGAATTTGCTGGCCGGGGCAATTTGCAGGGGCCTTGCAGACTGGGGCGCTAACAACAGCGCGAGCGCGCTAAATCACAGGCACAGCCAATCTGATCAAATTAAAGACATTCAGCAGCAAACAGGCCACGCAGCCGCCAATTCTCCCCGCTAACACAGTCATAAAACCAACGCCCGATAGGATAAAATAACACCACGCAGTCCTACTTATTGTAACATTGAACTGTAGATTTGTTCATTTTTTAATGTTTGGGAGTTGTTGCATGGTATTAAAGGCATGCCTTTGGTGCCCAACTCTTTCAGCTTTTTAGACGGCAGAAACAGTGCGATCAATACTCGCACCTCCTTCACTCAGGCTGCATGTCCGTCTATTATGCCAAGCTGTGATGCCGTGTGAATACCAGAACACATTTAAAGCCGCCTTTTCTCCAAGACACACAACTTGCGTCACCTGCATTATAAACGCAGGTAAAAGCTCTCGGTCTCCGGAAAAGGGCAGCCCAAAAGACTGGTTAACTGCCTTGTTAATCCGGAACCTGCAGCCTGCAAAGTGAGTGTGTATGAATCTCCAGGGGCCCCACACTTCAACACGGTGTAATTCGAACGTTCACAACCCAAACGTTCACAACCAGCTACGCTGCATTTCAGATGGTGGCAGCTGAACAGTTTAGAGTATTCCATTATGTTTGCTACAGGCGCATTAATCAGGGCGGGGTGGGTGTATGGGTTACAGAAGCGAATGCAGTTTGGTGGAGAGGATGGTTACCGTCAGGTGGTTTTAATTGGAAGCAGACACTCAGAGCTAGCCGCCAGCTCTCTGGGGGTCCCATACTTGCTAAGTGAGAGCCAGATAATTTACAGCTTCCAAACCTCTATAACATTACCTTGAACCTCAGGGATTCCAAACCAATCTCATTGGGTAGTTTAAACACCACAGCCCAAGTACAAATAAATAAGGGTACCCAACAGCAACCCTCAAACCCTCAAGTCAAGTAAACCGTGCGCAAGACACGGTATAAAAAATAATGAAGCCAGACAGAGTTAACTGTAACCTAAACCTTGAAGTAGAAGCTGTTATACCACCATACAGCTCTTAACACTCTGTCTTTTGTTTTGGTTTTTTTTGTTTTTTTTTTTTTTTTTGCTTGATGCTATCACAGAATTTGCAATTCTGTTCCTACAGACTGCAAAGCTAAACTGAGGTGGCAAAACAGTTCTATATTTGGGAGCCAGCTACATATACATCTGGATTTAAGAACTCAGCAGGACCTTGTAAATCAGTGCTCGCAGAACAAAGGATTTTAACAAAGGCCACCTGGAAAAAATGACTTACCTTCAACATACCTGGAAAAAAAGAAAGAAAAAAAAACATAGCCCATGGCGCCAAACGCGCTTGCCACAGTCTGAGTCAGCTATCCTACGCACTGCCACAAAGTCCCAGAGAGATGCACTCACACCATGCCTCATTCATGCTGTCACCAGCGGTCATCATGTGCAGCTGTGACACGCTCCTGAATGACTCCTCACTGCATGATCCGCTCAAAGGCGCCCCCGGGCACACGTCACACGCACGGGAGAGGCCTCACAATGGACTCTGGGAAAACGCTTATTGGCTTATTGTTTATTGGATTGCATGCTTTTCACTCATATTCGGTGCTGTGATATTGCCCTGAACCACCCTGCATAAGGGCATCTGGTAAATATACATCACTTACAACTTACTATACAGGCCTACAACAGAAACAAACAGTTACTGCTACTACAGCTGCTAATGCAGCTGCTACTGCAGCTGCTGCTGCTGTCACTAATGTGTGTTGCTTGTAAGAGTAGGGATTTAAACAAGAGAAATGTAGTACCATTGTAAAGGCAACATTGTAAGAGGTGTCTCCTCATGAAGGGAGAAAACAAAACAAAACAAAACAAAAAACACCTTGCCTCATTTATCACCATGCAGCTACAGTATAATATATGCCATAAATGCAATACCACAACACTACAATAGCCACTGTGTTGGATGAAGTTCTCTGTGACGCTGATCCATACAAATAAGTGTTAAAGTAAAAACTGCAGTTCCAGGTAGCCACAGAGAGGGCAGTGTTGTGCCCATAGGAGAGAAAATATCACCATCAGTTTTCTAAACTAGAACTAGATCATCAGGCACACCAGTGAAGCCTTGGGGAGGTGACCGGCAAAAGAGGAAGGCCGCCAGTTTAGAATGGCCACACAGATACATTTGCGTCTGGTTTCAGCAAATTAGCGCCAGGCAAATGAGTGTTTTTTTTTTTTTGCATAGAGGAGTTGTGATTGGGATAACAAAGGCACAAAGATCATCCCGCAGTCTCGGCCTTCCTGTGTATCAATTATCACAGCATAGGCGGCTGTAATTTGCATCAGGGCTCTGAAGGCATGCTGTTAGTGATGCTGCGCTTCCCATTCAAAGCACACGCCGCACGGTCACTGCTCAGCCCAGAGCACCCTCCAACAGTAGGGACAGAACCCCGGGCTCTGCACCAGAAGGCTACGGGCTCCAAACCCATCGCGGGCGACACCGCATCCCTGAGCTGTGGTTGGCTCGGGCAGACGTTATGAATACAAGACGTAATAAAAGAGTAATGCAATGAGGATGAATCAGAGGATAAGCACATCCACAGACATCTGTGTCTATGAGTCTGCTGTTCCTTTACCCTGAGGGCAACTGAGAATCCTACCGCAAATCATTCCATCTCACAGGATATATCTTGCTTTCCCTTTCCTTCTATATGCTAGTCAGTCATTTAATTTCAGTGCAAAAAAGACTTGATTCACTGCAAAAAAAAAAAAAAGAACAAAAAAATGCCTGGGGTTTGATTGGCTGATGGTAATGGTTACCTGGATCAGCCCATTCGAGACGCCTCCGCCACGCGCTTCCCTCCGTCCCCCTGAAACCCGAGACGCTGGCAGAGGATCGGAGGGGAAAACCTGATGTCTGCTCTCTCCTTCCCCGCCAGAGCCACTCCGCCACACACCGGATTCTATTTCTGCATCCAGTTACCTTAATGACGACTTAAATGTCTAACAGGTAGAGACTTGGCACTGCAGTTGCCTGGATACCTGTCTGTGCAGGCAGTGTTAATAATAAGCCCCGACTTTCAAGTGGGCTGAGGTGCAGGGGAGAGGGGTAACCTGAGACAGAGAACGCAGGCAGGGGAGAACAGCGGGGACCTTTCTGTCCCAAACGAACAGGGACCTCTTTATTCCTCTCTGCGCATCTCTCTCTCTTTCTCTCTCTCTTGCATGCACGCACGCAAGCATACAATCACATGCACAAAGACACCCACACACAAAGATAAAACTGCCTGAATCTTTCTGTTCTTTTCTGTTTTGTGTACTGTATGATCATTATCATTATTAATTATTATTATTATTATTCATAACCTGAATCAGAAATGTGTCCAGGCTGCATTACACTTGCACAGATCGAGCCCAGCATGCAGTGGTGTCTATAACATTCACATTATGGACAACCTCTTGGGCTCTACAAGATTGTCAATAGTCTTCTCTTATTGACCAAGTTTACATCACTGTTCACATCTGCTAAGCAGACGCCCTTTCAGGGGATGCTGCATACGGTTCACATTCAGCGTTTCATCCATGCATACAGCAGGGTCTTTACTAAAGCAGTAAGTGCCCAGCTGAAGGGTACAACAGCTGTGCCCCACTCTGGATTTGAATCTGCAGTGCACACCCCCACCCCCACCCCCCACCTATGCCCCTGCACCGTGTTGCTTGTGATGCCGAACACCATTCACTGCTGCTGTATACGTCGCCATTTGCAGATTGCAAATGCAAATGAGGTTTTACGTGCTCTGGTTTGGAAAGGTCTGGGGGCAGCGAGGCAGGCGGCCCTGGAGGATGCGGTTAACAGCGCCTCGCTGCAGCGGGGGGTAGTGGGAGAGGGATGTGTCAGAGGGCAGAGTCCACCTCCACGGCCTGGCCTGCTAGCGGAGGGGAGCATACATTACCCTCCTCCTGACCACAGCTCAGCCAGGCCGCACCAAGTACAGCAGGAGTCCTTAACTTTACTCATCACAACCACAGTGACTAAGAAAAACACCAGGCAAGTTCCTTTTTATTATTATTATTTTTTTTAGGATCTCAAAATGGGCACTTATGTAACAGAAAATGACTTTTTAATTTAATTTAATTTTATTTTAGCTGCGTAGGTGAAAGAAAGAGAAGACTGGAGAAAAGAAAGGAGTGATTGGATTTTCCAAAAGAGTGTGAAGATGAGTACAACAATAGCTGATGTTTGTAAGTGTAAAATGGTCCACATGCACCTAATTATTTTCTGAAAAACGCATACAATGCAGCCAGTAAATGAGTTACTTCCATGGTATATGGCAGTAGAGACTGCAACCATTAAAACAATTCTAACCATCACACACTGTGTAAAGAGTAAGGCTGTAAATAGTGAGTGATGCATATATATGTATACGTATATGTGTGTGTGTGTGCGCGTGTGTGTGCGTGTATGTGCGTGTGTGCATGTGTGGTGTAATTGTATAATACGGTCACGTTCAATAAATCAATAAATTATATATATATTTTTTTAAACGCCAACAAGGGTAATGCCCTTACACTGCTACGTATGTGCAACATGCTTAACCGCACCACAGGCATATTAAGTGCTCACACCAACAGTCAGGTGCAGTGTTGCTATGTTCAATAAGTAGGCGTGGATGAATAATTGAACCAATACGCACACAATAAAAATACTGCAGCACATACATAAACCTAAATATATAAATTAATAACGGCGGCATTCAGACACACAATCCACGTAGTGCACCAGCGAATAGAGTACTCCGTTAATTATGCATGAGACATCCGTACAAAACACAGGCAACAGCACTCCTCGCACTCAAAGCAACAGCCTACTGAAATACTTTATTGTTGAGCATTAAGGGCTATTCAAGCAACCTGTCCATTACAGAAACCCGGAGCGAGAGGAGAGAGAGAGAGAGAGAGAGAGAGAGAGAGAGAGAGAGGGGAAAGAGGAGGCAGAGATTGATAGAGAGAGTGTGTGTGTGTGTGTGTGTGTGTGTAACAGAGAAGGAAGAGGGAGAAAGACAGAGGGGGATTGATGGAGAAAAAGAGAGAGAGAGAGAGGGAGAGAGAGAGAGAACAGCCTGGCTAAAGGGACAGCACTCAGGAATGCTGGTGGGGTTGCTTACACTATGTAAGAAAATGATCAATAATTCATTAGAGCTCCACAGAAAACACATGAAACTACAGAGTAAGTGTTCTTTCCTGGGGAAAGCCGAATAAAAGGCCTGACTTCATAATGTATTAACCTTGGTTCCTTCACCCACTTCAAAAAAAAAAAAAAACATAAAATAATAATGATAATACAAATTGATTAATTCAGAAACTCCACAGAATACAAATGCTCCACCAGACCCACTCTGAACCCGTGGCAGCGATTTTTTTTTTTTTTTTTGTTGTTCGATCCTAATGAAGGCTCAGGGAAAAGAGCCCTAATTTGGCAGAGAGGTCAGTGAAAGCACAGGAGCCTAACGCTACGCCTGCCCTTCCAGATGCTGGCGGTCAGGCTGAATGAGGGCTGTTAAATACGACACCGGAGTTAACATTCCTTACAGGACCAATGCTGCAGCTCACTTTCAGGGTCTGTCTCTCTAACAGGGAAAAAGGCAGCTCTGTTACTGAGCGAGGACACTGCAGGTCCCAACCCTGCACTCACCGCGGCCGCTGCGTGTGTGTGTGTGTGTGTGTGTGTGCGTGTGTTTGTGTGTGTGAGTGTGTGCGTGAGAGTGTGAGTGTGTGTGTGTGTGTGCGCGTGCGCATATGTGTATGTGCATGCTTCTTTAGTCATGCATTTGTGTGTGTCTGTCTGTGTGTGCAGGTGTGTGTGTGTGTGTGTGTGTGTGTGTGCAATGCCTTTCCTGAGGGAGAAATATTTATTAACACTGTCCACTAAAAGTCTTCACAATATCACATAACACAATTAAAGTCAAATCCAAAACAGTTCACCACTTTACACATCAGTGACAGCCCTCTTTCTGCTACGCGCTGGTCTCTCTTTCTCACCCGCACATGTGAATGACACTCCAGAACAAAGCAGCCTCCTGATCCCGACCCGACAGCCCATCATCTCAGCCAGCTCCACTGCTGAGCCTGCACCAGCTAACCTCAGACCGAGCGCGCGTGGACACAGAGAAAAACAAGTACAAAAACACTACATCCACACAGAGGAAGGGGAGGAGGAGGAGGCATCCTTACCTGTTTGTTGTACTTGTTGGTGGTTTGACAGCTGTACTCTGAGCAGTGGTCCGATCCAATGGATATGTTATCTCCCGTCCCCACGAAGGTGTTGGCTGGCGGGAGGTCCTGCACGGCCTGGTGCTTTTTCCCGGCCGTGGGAGACTGGGGGTGCAGCTGAACGGTGGGCAGCGGAGAGCTCGACTTGTAATGCCTGGCCAGATCGGGGCTTCCGGGGCCTCCGTTGACGGAGCGGTACCGGCCCATGCCGGGGCTGTCGGAGAGCTTCTCGTTGACGCCGTCATAGCGCTGGCCGTTGGGTTTGGATGCCTCCACGGTGACGATGCTGCTGTACAGCGGCTGCTTGGACTTCTTGTTCTTCTTGTCCTTCTTGGGCTTCTTGTTCTTGTCGTGCTGCTGCGGGGTGAAGAAGTCCTCGTGGTCCTTCTTGCCCGCCTCGTAGCCGTTCTTGTTCTTGGGCCGGCAGTAGCGGGCCATGACCACCACCAGGATGATGAGGATGACCGTCATGATGCCCGACACCACCCCGATCACGATGCTCAGCCTCTGCTTGCCCAGGTCGTAGTTGGGGTCGCCGGCGATGTCCACCGACAGAGGCATGCCCAGGCTGCGGGCGATCTGGCCCTCCACGATGGTGGAGTTGGACAGGGTCTCGTTGATGTAGATGTGGACCAGAGTGGTGGTGCACTGCGAGGGCGTGCCGCTGTCGTTGACCTGCACGACCAATCGGTGCAGGCCGTAGTGCTTCTGCTCCACCTTCCCCACCAGGGAGATGACGCCGTTGGCCGTGTCGATCTCGAACAGCTTGAACGGGTTCCCGCCCACGATGCTGTAGTTGAGGTCGGCGTTGATGCCGGTGTCGGTGTCAGTGGCCTGGACGGTCCTCACGACGGTCCTCACGTTGCTGGAGGGGGGCAGCAGGGTGTAGGAGCTGTTGCTAGGGAACGTGACGGAGGGAGGGTTGTCGTTCTCGTCCATGACGTACAGGGACACGGTCGCCGTGGCAGACCTGGGCGGGTCTCCTCCGTCCACGGCCTTCACCCGAAAGGTGTAGGTGGTCTTCTGCTCCCTGTCAAAGGACATGGTGGAGAAGATTGTCCCGTGTCATTCTCGATGGAAAAGATGTCCTCCTCCTCCTCGATGAAAAGGCTCATTTCGGCGTTCTGCCCCTTGTCCGCGTCGATGACAGTCACCATCCCCACCGGGCTGTTGGGCTGCAGGTTCTCTTTTACGTAGAAGGTGAAAACGTCCTGCATGAACTTGGGCTCGTTGTCATTTTTGTCCGCCACCAGCACCACCACCGTGGCCGAACCCTGAAGCACGGGGATGCCCTTGTCTTTGGCGATGACTTTAAACTCGTACCTCTCCATCTGCTCCCTGTCCAGGACGGTGTTAACTCTGATGTCACCGCTGTCGGGGTCGATGGAGAATATTCCATTCACGGAGGATTCGAGGGAGTAGGCAATCTCCGCGTTCTTGCCGCTATCCGCATCCAAGGCCACCACGGTGGCCACTGTCTCCCCGGGGGCATTGTTCTCAGGGAAGGACACCTCCACCACGTTCTGGCTGAATATGGGGGGGTTGTCATTGGTGTCACCCACTTTCACGATCAGGGAGTTGTTGCTGGACAGGCTGGGGCTGCCGGAGTCCACAGCTACAATGACGACGTTGTACTCCTGCGTGGCCTCGTAGTCCAGCGGCGCCGAGGTGTGCAGGAAGTACTTCTTTTTGTTCTGCTCTCCCTCAATCTCGCTGGCGGGCTTCAGCTGGAAGGGCATGTCCCCCACCACCGTGCACGTCACCACCCCGTTCTCCCCCTGGTCCCTGTCCGACACCTGCACCAGAGCTATGGGGGTGTCCACCACCACGTCCTCTGCCACGTTGGCCACGCCGTCCTTGAGGAATATGCGGCCGATCTTGCGGATGTCGATGATGGGGACGTTGTCGTTCTCGTCCTTTATGGTGAGGAGCACGGTGGCCTTGTCCATCTTGGGCGGCTGGCCGCGGTCCCGGGCCATGACAATGAAGCGCATCTGGCTGACCTCCTCGCGGTCGATGCGGTGCAGGACGCTGAGCCAGCCCGAGCTCTCGTCCAGCCTCAGGAGGCGCCGCACCGACTCGGTGGCCGCCCCGAACACGTACTCGATCTGCCCGTTCACCCCGACGTCCGAGTCGGCCGCCTTCAGCTGCAGGATGGGGGCGCCGGGCGAGCTGTTCTCGGGCAGGTCTGCCTCGTAGAAGCTCTTCTCGAAGCGGGGGCTGTTGTCGTTGACGTCGGTGATCATCACCCTCAGGATGGCCTGGGAGGAGCGGGGAGGGTCACCCCCGTCCCGCACGCGCAGGGTCAGCTCATAGGAGTCCCTCTGCTCCCTGTCCAGAGCCCCCTTAATGATTAGCTGCGGCTGCTTCTCCCCGTCCGTGGTGTCAGCCACCTGCAGCTCGAACACGCTGCTCCTGCTGGCTCCCTCAGCGTCGAACCTCCTCTTGCCCGAGTAAGCGTCCCCGGCGTCGGCGCGCCCCCCGGAACCCGACCCCGTCCGTCTGCCCGCGCTCTCGCCGCCGTCCTGCAACAGCTCGTACCTCTCTATGCCGTTCCTGCCAAAATCACGGTCGGTGGCCGTGGGCAGCAAATACAGAGTTCCTATGGGTCTGTTCTCCTCAACTGATAAAGTCAGCACGGGAGAGGGGAAGGAGGGGGTGTTGTCGTTAATATCTAATATGATCACTTTCCCTTCAAAGAGGTCTACCCAGCTCTGTGCTGGTCCAATCACGGACACTTCAAAATCTATAAAGCACTCGTTCTCATCAAATATCATTTGGCACTGCTGTAATTTTTCACGGTCTATCCGCCGCTCGTTAGTGCTGAGCTCCCCGGTGATATTGTCAATTTTAAAATAATCGGATCCTGACTCGAGGGTGAAAGTCACCTCGCCGGACCCGGCTGCAATCCCGAGGTCTGCGGCTACGTTCCCTATCCGCACGTCGGCCGGACCCTCTTCAGCCAGGCGGTATCGCAGGACTTGCTTAGCAGCAGGCTGAGTCAGCAACTGCAGGGTGAGCATACAGTAGCATAAATAGTCCACTGCACCAGTAGTCCTCATGGTTCCCCGTAGTCGAATGCCTTGCTTTTAGTATTTAAATCGTACGCAGATAAAGCTGAAATGCAGAGACCGATAATTAAATTGTTATTTATTTTCGCCTTTTCGCTCTAGTGAAGTCGTCCGTTTTCGACTGCATGCGACTTCATTCTCCGGATGCCTTCTCGCACCGTTTTAGCTGCAGTAAATTTCAGCCAGGACATAAACCACGATTATCTCCTTTTCGCACCGCGGCTCGGCTCACTTTTCCTCCTCTTTCAGCAAAAATCCGCAATCTGCCCACAGCAATACCGAAATGACCCGTTTCCTCGTGCCGTGGGTCACAAATTTCTTCATGAGAACTAGACGGTTTATTTACACAATTAAAAAATAATGATAATAAACTGTCCCGTCATTTCACTTCAACGAAAGGAGTCCACGTCTCTTTTTCCCCCTTGTATTACTCAATTTACAATGCAACAGCAAAAAAACACAATGGAGTTTTAAATCCTAGCTTCGTGTGTCGGAGACCCTCTCATTTGAAGATATTTCCCCAATGCGGAATAATATCAGTAAAAGCCCATACCGAATCCTAATAATGATGATACAGTACTTTACACAACTGTCCGTCTTCTTACCTTCCAACAGCGAATAAGAAGAAAATCAGCTGTCCAGCCGTCTTTGCAACCATCCAAGTGCTCAGATTTCTTTACGTCCAGTGACTTAACACATTGTGTTTTGTAGTTTTGTCAGTTGCAGAGGAGAAAAACCCGCAGCGCAATACATCTGAGAAGAAGCAGGCAACGAAAGAGGGCGAGAAGAGAAAAAAAAATAAAACTGTAATTCCGACAAAGTGCTTGGAGATGTTTCAGGCAAAATCCGGCGAAATGTGTGTCCCCGCGCCCCGCATTCTCAGCTTGCGCGCCCGTTGCTCACCTGCATTAGCGTTGCATGTGTTTGCTGCTCGTATCTGCGGCACTCTGAGAGCGATTCACAAATGATATTGCAGTCCCTCGCGCTCTCTCCACCCCCTCCGCTTTCCATCCCAGCGCACGTAACCACAGCTGAACTTGATCGCTCAGTTTAAAGGGTAGCCGACACAGTATTTGTTGGAAGGGGGGGGCTCTTCCCTTCTTGTCAATAGGGGTACGGTATTTTTTTCTTTCTTTTTTTTTTTTTTAACAAATATGACTCGGTGTCATGTGAAAGCAAAACGATTTCTATCCCTTCAAAAAAGAACGAACGACGGTGGTTATGATGTTGGGTATGGTGCGGCGGGGGTCAAATTTCATGGAAAATTAATGAGTAGCTCTATAGCTACAAACGAGTAAACGCCGCGTAACCGTTTACGGAATCAGCACAGATTTTTCAGCATGTCAAAGTGAACACATTCCATTGCAGCACATAACCATGTTTCCGAGACGTGGTGCGCGAGGCTCGGAATACTGAATCGGTCCCCTGAGCTGCGTGGTATAATTTCTTACAAAAGAAAAAAAGTTGGAACAATTCGTAGCTCATCTGAAGTAATGACTTGCTCTCCCTAAATACTGTATGTATTTCCAAAGCACCTTTTCCACTTGCTCTCGTGCCATCGCTTTTTCTTCCCTGTAAACTTTGCGCATTTAGTAGTCTGCGATTTACCCATACAGTTTCCCTCCTAGACCTAAACACAGTCCCGGGATTACAGAAATATTTAGATTACTCCGTATCCGAACGGGTCATTTTGGATGAAGTCCAATTCCCTTAAACTGTGAGTGTTTGTAGCCATTGGTTTATCGGCGGTTCTGATATAAAACGCGTGCGGTCGTTCCTCGGGCATTAAGCAAAGGGTCTTTGTTCTCCGTTTTTTTTTACTTTCATGCTCTGCATTCTAGGCAATGTACCTCACCCCTTAAAACGCAAATTAGCGACAGAGTAATCGTGCACGGGCTCTGCAGACACGCGCTGACTGCCCGCGGAGTCTGCCCCTTCTACACTGCGCAACCTTTCAACAGTACACGTCTCACAGAGCGAGCTGTATGCGGCATCCGCATAGACATCGTGTACCTATGTGCAAGTTTTCCACCGTCTTCCCACACAATGGACCAACGCGGACGGGAATTCGTTTAGCAATAGCGATGGTGGGCACAATTTGTGGAGTTCACAGCGGAACCGAGGCGATTGTCTATTTGTATTGTTTATTTTATTTGTTCTTAATAAATTTGAGACCACGAGAAAATACGTGTGATGTGCGCGTGTGATCTATTCAATCGGTGCATTCCCATTAAAAAAGGGAAAAGCCCATATTTGTACCGGCCATTGTATCGACACGGTGGTTTTTTAATGTGACCACAGCCACGCAATACAAGCGCGTTCCTTGATGCATCAAAACTTAATTCACGCGCGGGGGCTTCCCCTCTTCCCACTTAGCGTGGGAGAGCCATGTAGAGTCCTATCGTATCACGGAAGAAAAGGGACGGAGAAAGGTCTACCGCTGCTGTATCAAGCAGCCACTTGGCATTCGAGCAGTATCTGCATCCCTGCTCATCGGCGCCCTCTTTCGGTCATACCGCGTGTGTTTGTTTTATTTCCTCTGAATATTGCGGATTGAACTAAGGGCGATGGGAGGTCACTGTTTCTCCCTTAGGCCGTGCGTATTTTTAATGGCTATCATTGTTTGGTGTACACTTTTCAACAACAAGGGGATGAAAAACAATTCGGTAAATATCAGCATCTCGAAAATTAATAGCATATTAAGAGTGTCGTGAAAAACCACTAGAGGGTGTCACCCATTTCCGCAAACCTTAATTTAACTTGGAAAGCCATGCGCAGAATATGTTTTTTGCTAGGCATATGTCCTTATCAAGAGTGACGTAAATAATGAACATAATATCTGTTTATACAGCCAGGTAGTTAATAAAAATGCTATTCAGAATAAGTGTATTACTCAAATGAACAATGCCAGCACCCGCTCAGCATAAAACCCTTGCTGCTTTCAGGGTTCAAGGTTCGAGGTTCCTGAAAGGCTATGCCCGAGCCAATCCTGCAGGGCAAGTGCATCCAATCACCAGTTTGAAAATTATCTACTCATTTTATTAGAAGTAATCATCTATACAGAGAATGCATATGAGCAGCTTTGTGTAGAACAACAGAAGATTAACTTTAAAAAACAAAGTAGATGCTGTAATTACTTCCATTTCATTTAGAATTTAAAATCTTTCAAGGTCAGCAGAAAAGTCAAATTTCATTTCCTTACTGAAGTCACGTACAGTGGACTGACCACTCCCAAGGATTACTGTTGCGCTTGTAAAACCACTAATTATTGTGGAAGTTTGTGTCAGAAAGCAAGCAGAACCCCCGAGGGACATGACGCTGTTTTATCATCCGCATTTATCCATAATTAAAGACAGTCTTTCAATCAGAAAAGGGTTTAAGCAGCTTTGCAAACCTCACCGAAGGGGTGCCAGCGAGCGTCTCAGCACAGTCTCAGAGAACATTGTGTTCGTAGCTAATGCGTCAAAAATTTCCTTTTGAAGTGGAAGCCTCTCTCATCCCAAACACACGCTGTTTGTGTGTGACACTCTGCCAGGTGTTGAGGCTCAAGGTATCACACTTAATTAATTATGTGCCTGCAATGCAGTTCCTGCAGGCGGGTGAGGACTTTCACCAGCGACACCCCAGCGCAGCGCCTGGTTGCATCGATCGCAGTCACCAGCAGCGGAAGAAACCGCGGCGTCAGGTTTCAGCACCCGAGTTTTCTGATGAATTTAACACCACAGTGTTGATTTTCAGTCAGTCGGTTTGAGTGATTTCATTGCCTTGCAGTTGAATTACAAAATTACAAATAAGATAAAATATTGAATCATTTTTTAAGTAAATTATTATTATCATTATTATTAGCAGTAGTAGTAGTAACTGTCAGTAACAGTTTCTGGTAGAAGTAGTAATATTTGTATCAATAAGTAATCTGTACTGCAGTTCTGAAGTTTAGGGGTTATACACAGAAGTTTAAAGCGATTAACTAACTTTTACATTCGATAACCATTCAATATCTTTTAATAGTTTTATATTTTAACACACACACACCACAAAAACTGCCGCATCAGCACGGGGAAGTTAAAAGTGTGAGAAGTTTCTTTTGGCTGTGGTGACGAACAGACTGATGACAGGCTTGATCTCTGATACACTTGAAAAATAGCAGTATGAAATATGTTATTTAAAATATGAATTGTAATGTTTGAAATGCTCTCTGATGTACAGACAAGAATGTATTGGCTGCACTTTTAAAACATAAAATCCCTGGATTCCTGGATGTTAAGTTGAAATTTTGTAGTTACATTAACTGGATTCTGGATTCTGAGACAACTTCTTTATATGTTATAGCTCAATAGATAAATCACAACAGACAGCAGTCAAGCTTTTTCCTTCAACAAATGCTAGAAAGCGATAACATATGGCTTATTTTTAAACAAACACACTGCTATGAAATAGATTATTGTGGTACAGTTAGATGAGACTGGTCAGAAGTCATTGATCAAAAGATAAATCCATAGCATCAATGCACCATGAATATGAAACTATTCCAGAGTTACCCCAAACAATAAAAAAGAAAACTAGGTTACTCCCATGTTTTGACAGTTTGTATGTCTCAGAGCAAGGAAAGATTAAGTTGCAAAACTACAGAGACACAAAAAAAACATGAAGAAAGCAGTGAAAATCAAAGAGGGAGGAAAAGAAAGAAAAGTGAGACTCAAAGCAGTCGGCTCTCAGGCCTTGAAATGGTCAGCTTCCCTTAATTGACATTGAAAATACTCTGCTTACGGCCCAGCGCCAGTGTGAGTCTGTGTGAATGAGACACACTGGTAGGAAAGAGGCAAAAGACTGGATTTTAAATGAAGGGACCCCAGCCCTCAGAGGATATGGGTCTCCATCAGTCACACTATTGTTTGTCATAATTAGACATGGATTCGGAAAGGAGGAAGACATTTATTACAACTATGGGACAGCAAGAATTGGTAAGAATCACAGTTTTTGAATGCGATTTCTTCAGTCCCAACACAGGACTCGAGACAGGGTTTACATCTTTGGTATAGCACATCACCCCAGTGCTACACAGCACAGCATCTGATTCGCCTCTATGCCTGAATGCAAAATGAAAAATAGACCAAAGGGAATTCCACCACACAAACACTCTCCCGTCAGCGGTTTCAGAAAAGTAGCTGGCCAATAGGGTGACCTAGGCAATCACTATCCACCAACAGAGCAGTCATGATCGCACAAATGTTAACCATCTGTGGAAAATGAAGATGGCTAAATATCTTAGCATCAGGGGATTGTGCTTTTGTTGTTGGTGTTGTTTATGTGTCCCCTGCGCAGGCGTCCTGACTCAACGTGAGTGCTGCCTCTCTGGTTGTGTGTAATGAAATGGAAAAGCAGTGGTTCTGTACCGAGTCAGTCAGTGTCGGCTCCAGCTCCTGCCAGCCTGGTTCCAGCTTTGCGGCAGGACAGTGGAGCTAATCCACCATGGAGTCAAAGCTCCCGGAGATTACGGGAACAGTGACGCTTCCACAGGTGTAACGCACCTGCCGGCAGCTGAGCTTGACGGGAAGGCTGCCCCACCGAGCAGGTGTGGATCTCCCGGGCCTTATCATGGCCTCTCTCCCTCTCCCTCTCCCTCTCTCTCTCTCTCTCTCTCTCTCTCTCTCTCTCTCACCGTCAATACATTCGCCTTCCCTGCCCCTCCCCTCTCTCTGTCTCTCTCCCTCTGTCTCCCGCTCCAGCCCAAATAGAGACAGACAGTCATTACATTAGGCCCACTCTCTCCTGTAAAGAGGGGGCCAAGCTAGCTGCCACAGCCAGGCTAATTTGTTGTGTCTGTGGATGGTGCATGGGAGAGTTCCTGCTGACTGCGTGCGCAGGGCAACATTCCATCTGTCCAAAACGGGAGGGGTGGGCATAGGGGGTTGGAGGGGGAGGGTGTTGTGCATACCAGACTGTCACTGACTGATGTCTGCACCAGCAAATGGGAGAGCACAGCTACCCGGTATGTTGTGTGGAATCGCAGCTGCAGAGTACCCACACAGAGCGGCTAAGTGCCACTCTCCTAAGAGCTATTCCACCACAGCAGATGATAAATTATACATGAATGTGTTGCTGTATCATGCTTAACACATTCCAACACTTTTTATTAGTACCAGCTGCGGGTCAACAAAGTACAGCACTGCGAGAGACAACGCACGAGTCTGGGCTTATGAATTTCTTTTACAGACTCAGCTTTCATGAAAGCCGCTGCCGTCACGCCAAGCCATGAAGCAAGTGAAAAAGGAGGGCTGATCGAAATGATATTCAGTTTGAACAGCTCCCTGAAGATGTCTGTCAGGCAGCAGATCCGCACATATTTCATGTTCTCTTTCGCTGGTGTGCATTTGAGAAGAGCGTTTAAATAATCCTGCTCAAACTGCTATTGTGAAATGCACATGTGTCAGGCAATGGGTTGATATTTTCAAATATATTTTCAAATATGGCAGCGTGAAAGTAAATTGAAAAATTTTCACTATGTGTTTAGAAACAAACAGCAGACACTAAGCTGAAAAAACAG
Organism: Megalops atlanticus; assembly: GCA_019176425.1. Lineage (NCBI taxonomy): Eukaryota > Metazoa > Chordata > Actinopteri > Elopiformes > Megalopidae > Megalops > Megalops atlanticus. The sequence continues at coordinate 29,868,006 of CM032891.1, forward strand.
GCTAAAGTGGTAATGGGCTAATATTTCCGCAAAGTTGTTTCTCCACAGGCATATGCATTATAAACGTGATATGGATTTTTGAGCCTCCATTTGACCTTACTTCTCCCAGTGTTCCAACAGAAAGCTTCCTTCCACAGAAAACCGAGAGGATCACTCTAATCGTTCTCTAATGAGTGTCATCAGATATCAGTGGTAATATCTGAACAAATGGTTTAGGCAGCAGATCAGTAGGGCATTTCAGAGGGAAAAAATGCTGATGAGATATGCCAGTCCAGAGAGAACCGTACCACGGCACTCCATGGTAATTTGAGGGTCATCTTCAATGGTATCACAGCTGCTGTTGTGACATTATCATAGTCACCATGCTGTCAATGATACCCAATTACAGACACTTTTAGACACCAAAATACAGTGGTAGTCATCCCATAGTCATGAGTAGCCGCGCAATACCAGACAAGACCGGATCAAACTGAAACATTTTACTGATGAAACGATAAAAACAGTTGTTTTAATATTTGGTAGGGCCAAAATATCATGGGCATAATGTATTTCAGTTATTTGTATTAGGGAGGAGGGGAGAAGGCAGTGTAACATTATTATTTATTATTATTATTATTATTACTATTATTACTATTATATTCCAGCCTCAGAGCCTCCTGTGTCCCTTCATTCCCATGTAATTGCATTTTTTCCCAGCACCGTTGTGGTATTGCAGCTGCTTCGTTATCCCAGTCCGCCAAGGTCACTGTGATGATATAAGAATGTTAAGCGTGACAATTGCGTGGGAAACCCTTCACAGAGGTGGGGTGATGGACTCTGCTGATTGGGAGGGGCACTCAGTCTTTAGGGAGGTCACTCCTGCTCCACTGTGACTTAAAGGAGCACTCAGTCTCAGTCACTCCTGCTCCACTGTGACTTAAAGGAGCACTCAGTCTTTAGGGAGGTCACTCCTGCTCCACTGTGACTTAAAGGAGCACTCAGTCTCAGTCACTCCTGCTGTACTGTGACTGAGAGGAGCACTCAGTCTCAGTTACTCCTGCTCCACTGTGGCTGAGAAGAGCACTCAGTCTTCAGTCTCGGTCACTCCTGCTCCACTGTGACTAAGAGGAACACTCAGTCTTCAGTCTTGGTCACTCCTGCTCCACTGTGACTGAGAGAAGCACTCAGTCTCAGTCACTCCTGCTCCACTGTTGTTGAGAGGATCACTCAGTCTCAGTCACTCTTGCCCGACTGTGGCTAAGAAGAGCAGTCAGTCATCAGTCTCGGTCACTCCTGCTCCACTGTGACTGAGAGGAGCACTCAGTCTTGGTCACTCCTGCTCCACTGTGACTGAGAGGAGCAGTCAGTCTTCAGTCTCAGTCGCTCCTGCTGCACTGTGACTGAGAGGAGTAGTCAGTCTTTTCTCAGGACCACTCCTGCTCCACCCTGCCTCTCTGCATCTCTGATTCACTGCAGAAAACGCCCACTGCCAGAACTGCAAAAGAGCCTTTTGTGAAAGGCGACGTTTTCGTCCATTTTTTTTTTCTCGGGGAATGGGGTGGGTGTTAGCGTCATGCTCCGGCGCGCTGATGTCAAGAATCCCCCTCTCATCGGATGAGCTGTCCTTCTCTCTCTGTGTCACCCCCAGCTCGACTGACACGCTGGTGTGCTGGAGGAGCAGACCGATACAGAGCCCTGCTTTATTACACGGCCAGAGAGGACACACTGCTGTGGTCCAGCGGTGCCAGCCTCCCTAAATGCATAATGGAAGCAAAGCCAAATCCCCTTCCATGGACTGAATGTATGCGAAGCAGACTCGACCTTCGTGCTCACATATCCTCAGTCTGCTAACGCTGCATTCCAGGGTCCTATATAGCAGTAAGAATGATGGCCAGCACAGTACGTGTGTCCCCTGCATTCAGGGTCTTTCAGCAAATATCAGAGATGTATGAACAGGTACTGAACAGGTACTTGCTTATTTGTGTGTGTGTGTGTGTGTGTGTGTGAGGGAGAGAGAGAGGGAATAGATTTCAATCAATCAATCAATCGATCGATCAATCAAATTTTGTTGTTACGGGTATTTTGCACAATGGTACCGCCACAAAGCACTAGACAGAGCTTGTTTTCCAGGGGAGAAATAGATTCCGTGACCCTTGACATTTCTACATTTTTTTCATGCCATACATCAAATTGGACAGTGCACGTCTCATCCTTCCTTCATCTGTCATAGCAAAACCCTTCACACTGCATGATGGTAAGATAATGTGAAAGTGATATCAAAATAACAGTTGTTTATCAGCATCTGTTACAGAGGACACCGCTGATAAAACTTTCAGCGGGCTAAGAGTTTCCTGTCAGAAGTGAGAAGAAGGTGTCTGTGGACATGTCTATTCTGGCTCCTGTCACAGGTAGGAACCTTCAGAAAGGTACCTGGCATCGCCATTGATAAGGCTTCCCTGTCAGCGTGTCCTTTAATGTAAAATACAGCCTTCAGTGTTATCCCCTTTCAAGCTGTCCTTCATCTCATTTTTTTTCCCACAGAGCCATCAAAGCGGGGTTTCTGGTCTGTGTGCTTTTCTCGGCGCCTGACAGCACACTCCATCTCGATTGAGGTATCTGGCCTCCACGCGAGGCCGTGTTCCTCACCGAAACGATGGCAATCTCCAAGGGGCTGCGCTCAGGTGAGGGATACACCTGGAGCAGGGCTGCGGTTCATCACCACGGCAATCGCTGCAATGTGCCCGGTAACTGTAGGAGTCAGAGACCACGTGCTGTAAGTACTGGCTATGAAAAGAAAAATTTCATGATAATATAAAAATAATATGCACAGATTTGTAAGTAACTTTTGAAACAATTTTAATGTATTGTGACCCTCAAAGGATCATATATAGATACAATACAACACAAGTGCTGAGTTGGATAATTTTCGGAAGCAAGTGGGATTTTTTTTAATCACCTAGGTTGTGTTGAAAATTATCACCAAAAACGAAAGAATAACTAGTCGTAACACCACACTTTAGAATGATTAGCTTGTCAACACTGCGCTTGGGAACTATTAACTCGTCCTTGCACTTGTTTTTTTTGAACTTCACGGCCAGAGCATCTAGTAGCTGTCCACATCCCAGTGATGTGCTCTCTGCTCCTTGTTTTCTCATGACTGAGAGCACTTTCTGGCTCTCTGGGTCAGGTGGCTCATCACACGTAGGGGTGTCTGACCCATAATGCTTCTGTGACACCTCCATTCCAGTTGTGTTAGAAATTCTGAGTGAAAACTTTTTTTGGTCCTGATTCTGTTATGCTATCAGCTAATGTTGTCCCTTTCGCTCTGCTGTCAGGTCATACACAAACCATTTTTCACCACTTACTATATTTCCGGTACATGCTGTGGAGCTAATCCTCGTTTGAGGACACTGAAGTGTGCTAATCTGATATAATCTAAGTGCATCATATTGAGCTGGACCAGGTGGCCGAAGCCTGGGGAGTTAAATGGAAAATCCTCCATGCCTTACCAAACATTTTTGTAGATATGTATATTGTAAAGCAAGGAACCAGTTTCCATAAGAATGGCCAGCTCTGAAGTCATCTTGAGACCTTGAGACCCTCACGCTAATGACTGAGTCATGAATAGACACTTGATCTTTAACTCTTTGCTACAAGTTTTTTTTTTTCTTTATATCTTTATATGAGCCTCAAGCCTTTGCCCCTGAACATTCAAGACATTAACTTTTTATTGAAATGAGGATGTTTCTTAAATTATGATAAAGTTTTAGCTGATATGATTTGTTACTCTAATAACTTCCTGCCTGCCTTTACTCCCCAGACTACACTGGTGAAGCTGGTGGCATTGTGTCTTCCTGTTTGCCCACAGCTAACAACATGCAAAAGTGGATGTGAATTCAAATTCCACATGATAGGATAAAAACCAGATTAGCATACAAAAAAGACAATGGCTACAATTTAGCTCAGCATTTGGAATCTGTGTTTAAAGTTTAAACTTTTGTCTTGAAATAAGAGTAACAAGAACACAATTTGCAAATGTAATTTGCACAAAAAGGAGATATGGAGCCATGGATTCCAGGCTTTGTATGAGTGTCAGATAGTATAAAGAGGGTTCCATTTTGGTGCAATGATCTAAAATTATTATTAAAACAAATGAAAAACTTATAACAAACGCATACTATAGTGAAGGTACTGAAGAATATATCATCTTCATGATTTCCAGTGAACTACCCTCAAACCACCCTTTGACAGACCTGAATAAGCAGTCGTGCAGATTCTGCAAAAACGTCTAAGTGGATTTAATTCTGAACATCATGGACTGCACAACATCAGGACAATCCACTGGCTGCCCAATCTGTCTGGATGAGGGTGTATTCAAATCACATCTGTTTCCCAAACAGATTCATACACCCTTATCTCTTTCTCCCTCTACACACACACACACACACACACACACACACACACACACACACACACACACACACACACACACACACATATACACTATATGGCCAAAAGTATGTGGACACCTCTCCTAATTATTGAGTTCAGGTGTTTCAGTCACACTGATTGTTAACAGGTGCATAAAATCAGGCACATAGCCATGCAATCTCCATAGACAAACCTTGGAAGTATAATGGGTCATACTGGAGAGCTCAGTGACTTTAAACGTGGCACTGTCATAGGATGCCATCTTTGCCACAAGTCAGTTCGCGAAATTTCTGCCCTGCTAGATCTGCCCCAGTCAACTGTAAGTGCTATTATTGTCAAGTGGAAGTGTCTAGGAGCAACAACAGCTCAGCCACGAAGTGGTAAGACCACACAAACTTACAGAGCGCGGCCACTATGTGCTGAAGCGCGTAGCACATAAAAACCACCTATCCTCAGTTGAATCACTCACTACAGAGTTCCAAACTGTCTCTGGCTGCAACATCAGCACAAGAACTGTGTGTTGGGAGCTTCATGAAATGGGTTTCCATGGCCGAGCAACTGCACACAAGCCCAACATCACTATTCGCAATGCCAAGCGATGGCTGGAGTGGTGCAAAGGACTCCACAACTGGACTCTGGAGCAGTGGAAATGCGTTCTCTGGAGTGATGAATCATGCTTCACTATCTGGCAGTCTGATGGACGAATCTGGGTTTGGCGGGTGCCAGGAGAGCGCTACCTACCGGAATGCACAGTGCCTACTGTAAAGTTTGATGGAGGAGAGGTAATGGTCTGGGGCTGTTTTTCAGGGTTTGGGCTAGGCCAGTTAGTTCCAATGAAGGGTGACATTAATGCTACAACATACAAAGACATTTTAGACAATTGTATGCTCACAACTTTGTGGCAACAGTCTGGGGAAGGCCCTTTCCTGTTCCAGCATGACTGTGCCCCTGTGCACAAAGCAACGTCCATAAAGACATGGTTTGACGACTCTGGTGTGGAGGAACCCCAGTGGCCTGCACAGAGCCCTGACCTCAACCCCACTGAACACCTTTGTGATGAATTAGAACGCTGATTGCGAGCCAGGCCTTCTCGTCCACCATCAGTGCCTGACCTCACAAATGCTCTTTTGGCTGAATGGGCACAGATTCTCACAGACACACTCCAAAATCTTTTGGAAAGCCTTCCCAGAAGAGTGGAGTCTGTTATAGCTGCAAAGGGGGGTGGGGGGGGCAACTCCATATTAATGCCCATGGTTTTGCTCATATAGGTATGATGGTCAGGTGTCCACATACTTTTCGCCACATAGTGTATATATATATATGTGTGTGTGTGTGTGTGTGTGTGTGTGTCTGTGTGTTTGTGTGTTGTGTCTCTGTAATCCAGGTCATCCGGGTTCTGTCATTGCTGTACCCACTATGTTGTGCTGAAGAATCAGCTTCCAGCCCGGCTGTGTCCTGTCCGGTTCCAGCCGATTTGCTCTTGCTGTTAGGTCTCTAATGCACTCACGAAAATCGAAGTGAAAAATCAGTCATACTTTCGTAGGCCCTGATTGAGGGCAGATAGGCACAGGTAGCAGATAGTTTCTTCAATGTATCCCAATTCTCCGGCAACCCATTCTGCTGCAGGCAAAATCATTTTAAATATTTCAAAACGCGCTTCCCTTTTGCAGTGTGCATTTCAAGATTATGTCTCCCGTTTTTTTTTTCATTCCACAAACAATACCGTAATTGCCGTTTTTATCTCATAATTGGTTGTCTTGACATTTTGAAGCGGATATAGGATTTGTTCATTTCATTTGTGTGAGGCGTTAATTAGGGTCTGTGTGCTGAGCCCTACATTGCTGGAGAGATCTCGGGAACATTTGACATTTGAGGAGCATGTCTGTATGTATATATGTATATATAGCAATAGCATAATCTAGAGGGTAAAACCATGAGAGACCCAAACTGCATGTTCATTCTGGAATAAGAATATATAATTTCATTATATATAATATACCAGCTATAATTATGTATATAATAATAAGAATAAATAATAACAAGAAAATGAATATGAAGTCTTTATCTTATTGTAACAACCCTGACAAAGCACTGGGATAAATGCATCAAAGCTGATAAATGAAAATCTGTTATGTATTGGCCCAGACACTTGAATTGCCCCAAATTTCTTGTACAAAATAATGCCAACTATGTTAGGGTGGTCTGCACTCAAATTTAGAATTAAATAATTAAAATAATAATTACAATATACTTTTTGCTATTTTGGTATACTGTGATATATTTCTGTATGTACAATACATACTTGGGCTGAACAACATATTTCTCAATATATTACAATATTGATATCTCTTTTTGTGTCATCCAACAGGAGAAAAACAGTGTACTCCACCAAAGGGCAAAGTTATTGTAAAATAGTAGACTATCAGCCAATCTAGTTTCATTATTTTTATTCAGAGGAAAAGTTTCTCTCAGGCATAGTGAGATTCACAGGAGTGAAATCATCTCAGCTAAGCATCACAAAGCCTTAGAAATAGATTGTTTTTCAATAAATTGCACAAATGCACACAGCTCAGACTTAAGTAAAAATAGTAGTTTTTTTACACAGACGAACTGCATGCATGCATTAATTTAAAAAAGATAAAACAAGACTATCTATGGATACTCCATTGTGGCTGTTGTTATCTCAACTAATTATAAGATAAGCTTACTACTACTGGGAGAGAGGGCATTACTAAAAGATAACGAGATCTCTGAATTCATGTTCTATTCATATTTCACATCATTACCATTTGTTAGGGTGCATGTTTTATAAATATGGGAAGTCCTGTGCATCATCTCAGAGTGCCCACAGTATATTTTTGCACGGCGAAGCAGTTCATCATTGAATATTCAACACTCGAGAAGTTAACTTTGTACGCACATGAGAAAACAATGTGCGGATGTGCTCTGTTCTCCGTCGTCATGATTAAACAGGGGCTTCTGAAGCGAGTGAGGCTTGCTGGGAGCTCCAGCATAGAGGGAACTCTGGACTTGGGAGGGAGGAATGTGCAGAGTCCTGGAAGAGCCGAGGAAATGAAAGTCAAATTCTCAGACATCATGTCTAACCAGATGACTACATGGTTTTGGGTTTGACATAATTCATATCCAGTTCCTCACATTTTAATTCTTAATGTGATTTACTATGTATGATCTTATAATCTAATGTATTACAGGAAAATGTTCTTTGTTCTTAACTCTAAGTAAGGAATTAAAGTAATTTTTTTGTCAAAAAAAAAAAAACAAAAAAAAACATTTTGTAATACTGCCTCGTCATGGATTGGGTACCTGAGGGAAGGACAGGAGAAGGATGGGGTGGACGCAGGAAGAGGAAGGCATATTAGGCAGTCACTGGTATTGAGTGTTCTTTCCCTATAAGACTGGAAGTATTTCCACCTCAGGCATTTCTTCAAATTGGGGAAGGGATAATTGAAATTTAGCAAAATTATTTTTCCATCGATTTTCTTTCTTTTTTATCTTGCAGGAGAAAGTGCAGGTTGGTTTCACTTTACCTGTCTCACGGTGATGAGAGTCTCTGCTTTGCCTCCTCCTCACCTGTCTGACAGTGACCACAGAGTCTCTGCTCTGTCTCCACCTCACCTGTCTCACATTGACCAGAGTGTCCCCTCTTGTGGCAGCCTTGGCTTTGAAATGTCAGTCATATTGACAGAATGCACTGGTGTGCTTCATGCTGCTTTCACCCACATGCCTAAACCTTTGGTCTGCTTTTGCCACTTTCAGATCTGCAGTCATAAAACATGCCTTTGAATCACAGTTTCTCGACCTCATCCGAGTCAAATGAAGAGATTTTCAGCATGATGGTATTTCATGGTGTTACGGGGAGAATCCTTTGTGTGGTGATACTGTCGTGACCGATTCGTCAGGATTAAGGCCTTCATCGGAATCGATCTGTGGATTAGTCTTGAAGAATGCTTTGGGTTAAAACTGCCAAAGCAAAGAGGGATTTTTTTCTTTCAAAGACTATGCAAGCCCATGGGTGGGATGATTTGAGTGCTTATTAATTTCACTCTTCATAGTTATTTCCTCCCTACCCCCACCAGATTACCCCCCACCCTAAGCGTGCACACACACACGCACACACACACACAAATGTGTATACAAACACACTCACACACAAATGTGTATACAAACACACACACACACACACACACACACACACACACACACACACACACACACACACACACACACACACACACACAGACATTCATACACCATACAGTTTCCCTGATTGGAGACTCTCCTGTGGATGTGCCATATTGGTTAGAAGAAACTGATCAAGAAACATATTAGGCATTTATTTATGCATACTTTATGCATAATATTGCATAAAAAGATTGTTTGGAGAAGTCATTGTCATTGTTTCACTGTCAAAGTGTATGCTAACTCAATGGAGACTGAAGATGGGGGAAAGAGGTGGTGATTGGAAGGGGGTTCAATTGGAGTTCAAATTAACCAGGTTCAGGCAACAGCATAGAGAGTTCTCAGGAAATTTGCCTCATGAATATTCATTTAAAAAAGTGTTTTTTTTGGATTGGATCTGTCTCGCAGATCTCATGATTACACTGGCGAGTGCTGACAGTGTATTTGGTCACTGTTGCAGTTATTTTTTTTATTATTTCATGTATTTGAAATTCATTCAGGAGTCAAAAGAAATTCTGAAAAACACATCTCTGCTCCCGTTTTGGTGCGTAATCTCACAGTGGTATTAAATCTGATTTTCATTATCTTCCCCTTATTTCAGGTCAGTTGGAGAAGTCAATTTCGAAAACACGAAGCGCCATGCTAATGTAGCCCGAAAGCGTGCTCTCTGGCAGAAACCGCTGCGTTTGCATGGTGGGTAATCCACTCGCAGAACACATCCCCGAGAATACCAAATTGACGGAAAATTCCTTTACACGCAATTTGGTCTCCATTTCCCTCTCTCCTTATCAGACTCTAATGGGCGGTGAGCCCGCGTGCTAGCAGCGTTTTTTTTTGCAAAATGCGGCCCTCGGTGAACGGTTTGTCTTAGGAGGTGATGGAGAATTTTGATTATGTGAGGATATGTCTTTGTGTTTGCACCCACCTTGTTTATCACAACCCCTGTTTTATCGTCGGTTTGGGTCCTGGATTTTTTTTTCCAAAGCCGTGCTCGCTGGCGTTCTCCCTCCTTCAAGGCCAGAGATGAATGAACGCGTTTGCAGGAATCAATGAGCTTCCTCTCTGCCCGCCCTGCCTGTATCAGATTGCTACTCCATCCCATAAATAATTAGGCAGGAGCAGACCATCAGAAGTGTTTAAAGCAGAGAAAACCCAAAAAGGAATTTCATTGGGGGAGGGGGGATGTGGCCTCCTGTCAGGGAAACGGGCCTGGTCTCTGATAACCAAATGCAACAATTCAGCAAGTTTGGCAACCATTGATAAAAAAAAAAAAAAACACCAAGAAAAGCTAATTGGATAAACAATAAACATAATATATAGCACAGTGCACATTCTTTTAAATGAGGCTATTGTATAGGGACTCAAACATTTTCATAACATGGTGTGCACGTACATGCATTTTGAAGAAAAAAAAATGAAATGGAGAGAGACTCAAAGCTTTCGTGGCTAAATATATTCATTGAGGTCATTTCATGGCTGTGCTCAGTTTGGGAATTGTCAGGTGCTAGATTCACCAAGACCTCAGCATGTTCTTTTTTTTTCCCTTTCTGTTTTCCCTTGTGTTAAGCATGTTTATGAGAAAATCAGTCAATGTGTCCAAAGCAATTTACCTGCTCCAATCCACCTCACCCCCGTAGGCCTGCGTATCAGCCTGCCCTCAGTACAGTAAATGCCCCCGGGTGCAATTTGTTGTCTACCCCATTTCAGCTGATGGTATTGATCAGCCGAAGTATGCTTAATTAGCTGAGTGAGACTCGCACTGCACGCTGGGACACCAGAGTCGTTCCTGAAGTAATCAGATGCACGGCACATTATGGCTATCCAAGCTCCTTTTAATCTAAAGCATTGCAGCTGTTAATATTACGTTTAGAATCACCAAAGGAAGAGGCAGCAGAGAATTGTGTGTGTGTGTGTGTGTGTGTGTGTGTGTGTGTGTGTGTGTGTGTGTGTGTGTGTGTGTGTGTGTGTGTGCGCATGTGTGTTTATATTGTATTAATATCTCCTTCTGTTGGCCAGTCCAGCATTTCATGGTCTTGATATGCACGCATGTGCAAATATGCTAATGAGTGTAATCACTGTCCTAAATCATACCAGAAAATTACAATTCATATATAATGTATTCTCAGATGTACAGTGGTAATTATATGAGTAAAGAAAAAAAATCTGTGCTCTTAAGGGCTTAAAGAGAGATGAGAGAAGAATGACAGAGGGATGAAAAAGAGTGACCTGCATCAGGACAGGACAGCTGGATAAACGGACAAACGGCCAGCACTAGGGCACAGCTAGATTGAGTTTCTGTTCTCACACTGATGATGTAGGGAAGCATTTCCCAAACCTCTCCTGGAGGACCACTTGTCCTGCATGTTTTAGATCTCTCCCTGCTCCAACACAGCTGATTTAAATGATCAGTTTGTTATTAAGCAGCTTCAGGAGTTCATATCAAGTTGATCGTTTGAATCAGCTGTGTTGGAGCAGGGAGAGATCTAAAACATGCAGGACAAGTGGTCCTCCAGGAGAGATTTGCAAAACGCTGATGTAGAGTATATAAGAGCAGAGGTAATATGCATTATCTATGGTCAATAGGTTCGTGAGGACTGTCTGACGCTGAGTAGATGCTTGTGTCACACTAAGAAGCTGACCATAGATTGCTGGAAATGGTGCCCAACACATGCCTCTGGAAAAAGCTTTGGGTTTCAGAGGGGATAATTTTTCTTCCAGTGTCTGTACAGAATCATCGCCTCACTCCCCCACCCAGTTTTCCACCATGTGACTGTGGTGCTCCGGGAGCTGGTGGCAGTATCTGAAAGGTTAATTAATATGGAGAGTCAGTGTGTGAGGATGTTACTGTGCTGTTCTCAGATGGCAAATCAAGCAGACGAGTTCCGACTACCAGCCAAAGCTTTGCAGTCAGCCAAAGCACAGCCTGATGAGACGCTGCGGACGGCTGTCACAGGACTGTTTTGTCAGGCTCGTGTCTTGAGGCCCGCAGGTACAGTCATCATCAGGTAGCACAGTCTGATGTCCTGTTTTGTCTAAGCCAGTTTCGTGAAAGGTATACATCAAATATAAGGGATGAGAAGGATCGGATTGATGTCAAACGCTATTCTCTAAACCCTGGACAGCTCAAAATGACTGCATATTATGTTTTTCATCATGATTTATATTTTTGATTTTCACCTAATTATTTGTCATTCCCAGTTATGCATTTAAGTCCATCAGCTCCACTGTCAGGTACGGACAAGGATTCAGCCGCAGACCACGGAGCTTTGATTCCGAACGGGGTTTATTTACGAAAGGCAAGATCGTAATCAGAAACAGGCAGGGTCGATACCAGGAAGACAGTCTGTGGGGGCAAAACCAGGGTCAGGAACAGGTGCAGGCAGGGTCGAAAACCAGACGGGCAGATTTCGGGCAAACAGGACAAAGCGGCAGGCAAGATTCAGGTCGCGGCACAAGCGAAAGTCAGAATACACGAAAAACAAGCAAGCAGAAAACAAGACGCGGGAACGAGACAAGTAAAACACACTGTAACGAACTAGCAACGAGACAGGAACAGGCAGGGCATAATAAAGGGCAGAGCAGATGAGGCGATGGGGAACAGGTGAGCTAGCAGGCAGGTGGCGGCGATGCAGTAACGAGGCAGGCGGGGATCGGGCGGGGAACGGGGCAGGGCTAGAACACAAGGAAAACAAAAGCACATGGACAGGGGAAGAACACAAACACACAGCTAGGGGGGCGGAGTACTGACATCCACAATGACAACTGCTGCACCCACACAGGAGCATCCCTGGCAAATCTACCCAGCCCTATACCATATGACGCAGCTATTAGGAACCCAGGCTCTAGGGCTTCCTGTGCTTGAAGCAAGCATTTTTTTTACTGTCTAAGCCACCTGGGAGCCCCCATGCATGTGATCATTAGTGCAACCATTAATATAATGAGTTATCCTGATTGGAAAGCTATCGTTAGTGACCGAGTGAGACTGCGTCAATATTGGAGAGAATACTGTGTTTGCGTCAATAAAAGAAGAAGCCAGAGCAGGATAACCTAACCATAACCCTAATCCATCTCAACACACTCCAAGGTCTGAACGGTACCTTTCCAAATCTCTTTTTAACTTTTTCCTTTTATTTTTTTCCTTTTTTTTAATAATAGTAAAATGAAGGCTGTCCTCCTGACATTGTGGTGTGTTAGGCCATCACCTCATGGTCTTTCATGCAGGTAAGGCAATTAGGGTCCAGTCTTCACACTTAATATGCACTGCAAAGGCCAGCATTGTGTGCAGGCTAATGCCATTCCAGCCTTTCAGTCCCGTATGACTTTGATTAAAATCCAATAGATTAGAGGTCCTTTTCACGGGACCGTGGCTCTGTGCAGCACATTACCTCCTCTCTGTTCCCCGGTCACGACCCACCGGACACGCCTCGGCCTAAAATAGGCAAAAAGCAAAAAAAAAAAAATTGGATTCTTATCTCGTGAATTTTTACATTCGTTTTTTTTTGTGGGTGTTAATCAAATGATATATATTTAACTTCAAGGTGCAACAAGTACTTGACTTTGGAAGGGTCTTGGCATCCCTACGTCAGTAAGAAATTCAAGACTTTTCCTGCTAGACTTTTCAATTCAACATTCATGTGATTTTGATGGAGATAGCGCGGCTGATATTTAACAGCTGGGTGATGATTTTTTATCCAGAAATCGTGTTTCCTTTTTTGTTTATATTCTCTTTTAACATTTGAGTAATTGTGTTTAGCTTGCGCAGACATCTTTGTGTTTGCCTTGCCTGCACAAGGGAACGACCTTTGAGGGAGATTGCACATGGCAAATAAGTGAGTGCCCGCCACTGGTCATGTTTATCAGAAAACAGCCACCACGAGACATACTCTGCAAATAAGCATGCCTGGACCCTCAAGTTCTTCTTCTTTTATTTTTATTTAAGCCACGCTGTACAACAGATGGGAAATTACCTTTCAGAGTGACTCAATAAAGCAGAAGCTTGGCTGAGGTTTTCCAGGATGCTGTAGCTGGTAAGATCACCGCTGATAATGAGCTGTGTTTACGTGAAGCTGATTCAAAATATCTCAAAGGGAGGGGCTGACTCTCCACCACCAAGTACCACCCACCAGAAAGCTCACTGCACTTCAGCCAAAACGGAATTAATCTGGAGGGATGGTTACATGGCCAGATTGAGAGAGCCAGGTAGGGAATTTAGCCAGGACACCAGGGAACCGCCTACTCTCTGCAATGAGCACTGGGGGATCTTTAATGACCAGTGCGTCAGGATTTCATTCTCACGCGAAAGACTGGGTGGACATGTTGGACCTCAGAAAGTACAGTGCATTGGGACTTCATGATCATGCGAAAGAGGTGGTGGATCTACCAGACCTGAGAAAGCACAGTGCTGTCCACACAGACAACCCAGCCAAGCTGCGGTGCTGAGCCTCATGCCAAAGCAGCCAAAAATGCCTGAGTATGGACCCTGTGCAGGGCTCTGTGCAGCTGGAAAAAACCTATGCACGTGTGGCACAGGCAAGCCCAGCGCTGGAGCAAACCCGGCCCGCTCATGGAAATGTTTTTTAACTGGGTCTTTGACCTCTGCATCCCGGTTTTAATAGTAATAAGATCCACACTCAGCACCAAATGAGTTCCATCGCTCCTCTCCTTATTCTCTTTACTGTTTTTACTGCAGATGCTTTTATCCGCAGCAGCTCACATGTCTGCTGTGTTACATGTTATCCGTTTCCACAGCTGGGATCTTACATGAGATAATGTGGGTGCAGGGCGCAGATACATGCCTGGGAATCAAACCCGCAACCCACCTGTCGCACGTGCAGTTCCCTGCCGTACTGCTGCTTTGTCCCCTTCTGCAAACAGTGATCTGATAGCAATGAGGATTACTCCAAAGCGGAATTGTTTTGTGAGACATTTTTACATAACAACGTTAACTAAAAAGCGTTGATTCCGATTCTTCATGACAGAAGCAAAGATTCTGCCTCCATTAGATTACAAACCATCAGGACAGACATCTAGCTGGTGCTTTTCCATTCTCTCTCGTTCCCCCCCTCCCTGTAATTCATACATTTTTCACTCTGCCATCCTTTTCCAGGGACACGCTGTTATCGAATGTCAGATGGAATGAAATGTGAAAGAACACTAGATCCATTGGGAGGGATTAGGAGCAATGCCTGTATTCTACAGACACACTTTCACAAGTCAAATCTTCCTCTCCCTCCGAGACATGACGGAAGCTGTGCCTCGCTGCAGACCCGTCTGATCTGAAATATTTTCGCCTGAAAGTATTGATCATATTGATGTTTCTTTCACAGCCTCTGTTCCTTGCATGGGCAAGATAATGTAATAAACTTGAGGTTCTGGACTGGAGACAGGTTTGGGCCTAGTTTATAAAATCCATCATTTTACAGTTCAGCGAATCGTTAAAACAAACATAAGAAAAAAAAAAAAACACTGTTCAGCTAAACCGAACTTCTGGCCCAAAGTGGTGGCTGACATTCAGCTGATCTAACCACCAAGTGTGTCTTCCTAAACAATGAGTAACATATTTTATCAGATGATACATGCTCTTTGTATTTATTTATTTATTTATTGTGCTTTGCACATTCTCATCAATCCAGCCCTCATACAGGTGAATGAAAAGTCACGGTGTAATTATTGACGTAATACCAGGTAACATCTGTTACCAAAAAGACAGAGCACCACAGCTGATTCGTGGAATCTGGGCATCTCTCTGACCTCGGTGCTAATGAGGATATTAACCCTTTCAGGTCCCCGGAGGCTGGAGACGGGACAGTGATTGACGGTGAGTGGTGGGGTCATGAATCCTCACTGACCTGTCAAAAAACCTGCTTAACAGCTGGCAGTCTCTGCTTCGAAATGAGGTCAGGCACGCTAATACAGCATCATTCACCGGATGATAACCGTCTCTGTCTTTTCTTGTGAGAGAGAGAGAACTTCATCCATCGCTGTCTTCATTTTTTTTTTTGGTTACGCTGCTATATATATGCCGGTTTAGGGAGCACAGTTGGTATTGGCAATCTGAGAATTTCGCCCACCTGGCAGTCCTCTTTAAAACCATGAATAACGGATTGACAGACTCAACATGAAGTACCACTGCTCTAACATCCAAAAAAAATACATTTGAGAGTTCATTAGCACGTATTGTTGCAATATGAGAAAATATTTCATATGTTTCAAGTGTATATCCAAAAAGCTGCTGATAGCAGTGTTTACAGAAAAAAATGACACAGATTCTTTTTTTTCTTATTATTGCAATATTCAATGCCAGACTTCATGCAAAGTGTTTGCAGTCAACTGAGTTGCTAATTGTAACAAAAGAACAAAAAAGAAACAAAAGAACTTTATTTTACCTTGGAACTTCATGTCCTTTGCAAATCTTTCTGAAGAGGGCCTGACCTTGAATCCATTCATAAAAGCACTCCATTGGTTTTCTTTCGTTGCTCTAGGACAAAGACATTCTTCTTGACAAAAATTACTGAAATGTAATTTCAGCAATTTTTGTCTAGTGCATTTGTTTTTGGAAAATATAGTGCATCTACAAAAGATATCCAACAGCACCTAGAGATTGGAGCCCTATGATATGACCCCTATTCACAATTCAGTTGTTCATGCCATTTAAACAAGCATGTCATCTGAAGGTACATTTTAGAACATTGGCAATTCTTTATGAAACATCATTGAGTGAGTCATTTTGTAATTGTAAGTCAATGAACAAACAGCTCCTAATGATAGAGACATCAGTCACAAGTGGGAAGGGGGAAGGACTACAGTTAATCTCTATCCACATGGTCTGTTAGTAGGACAGGATACAAACACATTGCTGGATTTAATATTGTGTGAATATGAGTCCAACATTTTGACATTTCAGTCCACCCCTTCTTTCTTACTGGGGCATTTTTACACAGGGGAATTGGGCAATCAGATGCTACACAGCCAATCTGGTCCTTCTTGACATGTGCCTCCATCAGCTCCTGGTCCACCGACATGTATATTTACTGTTCAGCATAACTGTCAATGTAGTCCACCCATTATTTCTTATTGTGTTGTTCGTGAGAACAACACAATAAGGAGAATTGTGTGTTCAGAAGACTGAATGAGTGAATAGGAGGTTAAATCAGTGGTGCAGTTACTATTGTTATTAACTCCTTACATACTGGCTCAATCCGTCTTTACTACATTTAAATGTACCTACTTGACTGAAAACAAACTAGTTGGTGACAAACGAACCCATACATTTGAAGGAAAGATGCGTACTTGCCAGCTGGTTTGTTGTTGAAAAGGCTGTCAGTCTTTTAATGAAGTTACAGCGATCAATGTTGTTTATCTAATTACCTTTACACAATGCTGGAAGCATCTTCCCATAATAATCAGCTCTGCCATAAAAAGAAACAGCATAGAGAAGCCGGCGGCTTTCACTCTTTTTTTTTTTCCTTGCGCTTTTTTCCTGTCCCGCCCACTTCCGGTTTCGCGTTTTGACAGGCCATTGTGCGAGCGTTACCAGAATGGAGACGTGGAGATGAGCGTGAGTCACCGTCCCAACACTGCAACCCAGAGCACACCCCCCCCCCCGCTGACTGACACGTCTTACAGGAGCACGGAGATCCACTAATCTTTCTTTTAGTGCTGTCATCACCAGCGCGTTCGCCGTGCGCTCTTAATCATACTCATTATGTAGCACATCAATCACCCTCCACAACCCACCCCCCACCCTTCTTGAATTTGCATATTTTAACAAAGATTCGATGAGGAGAAGACTTGTGTACCCCACATGGTGGATATTCCACCATTATCACATCCATAATGGCCGCCATATGGGGGCTATAACTCTGCGCTCAATGGTCACACAGGCGTGCTGCACGCGTGGTAGATCATCACACGGGCGTTCTGCATGCTTCCTAGATTATTACACAGGCATGCTGCATGCTTCCTGAACTATCACACATGAGGTCTGCATGCATCTGAGATTATCACGCAGGCATTCTGTATGCGTAGCTAAATTCAGAATGACATTGAAACCAGCTTGATTCGGGCACCACAACTCTTATGCCAAAGGCTACCCTGCTAGATCTAAGAAATGTTGTGGAAGAAGACTTCCCACGATGCACCAGTCTGGAAGTGTCGTCTTCAGTACTGTTTCCCCCCATTGGTGTTTTTCTCAATACAAACGTGTGCTTTACCCTCATTGTGATGGGTCATGCTTTGTGGTCAAACCTTTTCATCACAAACATGCAGAGTATATTCTGCATTTTATCCAAAAAATGTAGCTTCTTGAAATAAGAAACCTTTTTTCAAAGGATGGGAAAAAAATAAGATTATATAGTTTATATCATTTAATTGCCTGCCTGATTAAGGATTTAACAGTTTACAGAAATGATCATAAAATATTAGTGTGTGTGTGCGGTAATTAAAAATAATACATATCTGGGGAAAATGAATATAGAGGATCAGTTTTCTAGTCACCTGGGGAGCTGGGAGACACATTTCAGCTCATCTTTAACAGTCTTTATTCTTGGCTAAATCTATCCACTGCCACAGATCCCCTGTAACTAAACACACACACACCCTGTCAGAATGGCGATAATGAAAACTAATCAAGCTAAACAATCTTACACCTAAATCCCGGCCAATGTAGCCTAGCAACCAAGCGAGGCAATGGCACACTGTTTTATTGTCATCGTTGTTGTTGTTTTTGCACTTTCAAATGCCCAAGAAATGCAGAGAGCACACTACTCAGATAGGTTCTGGGGAATTAGTCAGCTTAGAGGGCATTATGTCAGCCTACATGGGATTTAGTGGTTAATTCAGGATTACGGCCTTTGCTTTCAGAGGAAAAAGAGCGTTCCCATACACTGAATGTAGACCATTTTGTTCGCATGTCTGGTTTGAGAGGTGGCACAACACAGCCGAGCACGCTTTCTCGTTGCGACACTGTCGATGAATTGATTCTAACGAGAGGCTCCTTCAGGATTCCTAATGATTCAGCTCCAGCGTCTCCGTTTCCACCCCTCCCAACACACATGTCTGCTCATATGCACATTTACTGAGAAAGTAAAACAAAAAAAAGGTCACATTTATTCCATCAGTGCGGAATAATACCAAAAAATAAATAAATAAGAAAAAGAAAACCAAAAAAAGGCTGATATCTGTACGCCCTTGGTCCAGCTTCACAGCAATCTCTTTCACGCAGAGAGCAGCTTCTTCTGACCTCATGCCTCACTCTGACAGCCGGCCTGCCTCTGGCTGGTTCCTTGATCCAATCATTTGAGTCTCATTCTCAGACCCTCTGATTTCCTCAGCCGAATGTGTGGCCAAAACCAGAGATGACATGTTTAGAGTTATCTATCTATCTATCTATCTATCTATCTAACCTCACAATTCACCCCCCCCATTCTCAGTCAAAAATGCACATCTGTTTTCTTTTCTGTCTTCTGTCCACTGTCCATCTGTCCTTCTCTCATGCGGGTGCTGTGCTTGATGTTACACTTTCTTGTGCAGCTGGAAAGAAATGAATGAGGGTTTCTCCTATGGAGCTGGTCAGCTTCCAGCGCAGAAGAGAAAAGAGTCACACACTCACCAGACACAGTGCAATTACAGCTATCGACAAGAAACAAAAGCAGCGTTTTCAGCATCTAATGCGGCCTCAACAGAGGTGTGGTGCATGCTCACACAGAATGGTTTACAAACACCTTGTCAGGGTGATTAGTGAATAGCAGACATGAGAAAAAGCAATTGGACAAGCAACTGCAAGAGCAAACATTCACAAGCAATAACAAGATAAGACTGTGTGCTGGCCAGTTTTGTAAAAGATTCAATCGATGGGCTCTCATGGGAGAAAAGTCAAAGACATGATTACTAGACTTGTTGGATTATTTTAACAGTGGTGGAATATGCTATCCAATTATGTCTTTAGGTCCTGCATCACTTTATGCACAATCATGTCTGACTTGTATTTGTGCATTAATTAACATTCAATCTCACCTTGTTAAGACTTGTGCATCAGCTAACAAACTGCCTTGGCCAATCACAACTTGCACTTCTTACAAGTCTTCATGTTTCTTTTTTTTGGCTTCTTTCTTTGCGTGGTTATTACTTATGAAGTAAACAGTTTTAGCCATTCTATGCAAGTGTACACTTTGAAGTGCTGCTTAAACCGGAAACTTGACTCTGGCTCTTTAGTAAATACAGTCTCAGGGTGTCAGAACAGTGTAGGCCTTTCTCCTTGGAAAGAGCTGATTAAAAATATAAAGTGAACACCTTCTTGGGGGCCTAAAGGGAAGGAGACAGTTCACCCAGCCCCCTTTTTTGGGCCTGGAGGGGAGGGAAGCAGCTCCACCAGCCTGCCCTCGTGGAGTGTAAGGGGGGAGAAACAGCTCTCCTACCCTCCCTCGGTGATTTCCGGCTCATGGCGCTTTCTCACTGTGCTAAATCACACCGTCAGTCTCGCAGCACACTCCAGACCAGCAGCTGAACTTAAAGGGCACCCTGAATGGGTCGCTGAAAAAGCCAGCCCGTGGACAGCGCCTGATTGGATTCAACAGACATTTCTCAAACACCTCTCTAAGGGGCCTGGAGTTAGTGTGAGGCTTGTTGTAAATCCACTGTCCCCGGGATTAATTTGCAATTTTGTTCTTGTTCTTGTACTGATGATTTATTATGAATATTTGTGTGTGTGTGTGTGTGTGTGTGTGTGTGTGTGTGTGTGTGTGTGTGTGTGTGTGTGTGTGTGTGTGTGTGTGTGTGCATGTGCGTGTGCCTGCGCGTACGAGCATTATAAATAACTATAATTTTTGAGTGAAATATTAGTAGTTATTTGTTCAGCCCTGCTCTAAACCTGACTCTTCTAGCACTGTCAAAGTGCATAAAAACTTCAGAAACATGTGACTCAACACAGACCGAGTCACTGGAACACTCCTGAAAACTGTGTTTGGTTTTTACTGTCAGGCAAAGAGGCGGTGGATTACAGAGGCACGGCCTCTGCGATTTCTGCTTTAAGCAGCAGCAATACTGAGCAGGGAACGTGCGAGGAGAATACACGGGTGTGTTTATTCCAGGGAAAAAAGAACAGCATCAAAGGGGGAATAGAAAAGCGACAGGTATGTTGTTGTGGAGCGTGGTATGTTAGCCATTGCTGTGATGACACTCATTCACATGCCTCATGTCCAATGGCCTGGTGTTATCCGCACTAATTGGTTTCACTGCCCGACCCCTGGTCTCTGTGAGAGGCAGGATGTGGGCAATGGAGGCTTTCAGACGCAACTAGAGTAGCTTTTATTCAATAGGAATGTTCAGGATTTTTGCTTTTGTCCGGGTGAGAGAAAGAGAGAGGCAGAGGAAAAAATAACTCAAGTGATATGTTTGTGTGTGTGTTTTTTTTTTTTTCTATATTGTTGTGCGTCTGTTTGTTTCCAGGTTTCATGTTCACAGCCAATGTACCATTCAAAGCAAGACTTTCAACCACATGCTGAAGAAGGAAATGATAATAATTACAACAGTCATCATCATTATGATCCCCCTTTAAATTCCCCGTTTCCAGCCCTACTGTGTGCCACTCAGCAAGCCAGCTGTTAGGAAGAGGTTAGCAGTAAATGATTACCAATGTATTTATAGTGTTGACTGATTCATGGCCCCAGTGATGGAAGGCCATCAGATCTTTTATCAGGATACACACAAAATGGCACACGAGTGCTTCCCGAAATACAAAGCTATCACGAAAAAACGTTACAAACACAGTCAGCGCGCAGATAAGGGAAACTTAGGCCACCACCTTGATGAACAGCTACAGGACTCACTCCTACACCTCTGTGTGTTTATTTTTCATACCTGAGACGTGGCGTAAAGACACCTGCAGCATGAGACGGCTCATGCTGTCCGCCTAAACGCCAGCTACGCCGTCCCCTTTCAGCTGAGTGTGCGGGAGTGGCTCTGAGCCCTCACCTGTGGAGCTTGCGCCTGCTCACCCACCTCTCCTCCTGCAGGTGCGGCGCTCTCTCTCTCTCTCTC
>CM032891.1:29894650-30124650 GCA_019176425.1 Megalops atlanticus
TGGTTTTTGCACCACTGAACTCTCAAATGTGTCACTCTTTCAAAGTCACTTAGATCTTTTCCTCTTGCCATCTTGATCCAAAATCGAGATCAACTGGGCCTGCTCAGCATTTTTATACATGCCACAGAGCATGACTGGACGTTAATTGCTTAATTGTACCATGCAGTACACTTGTGTGGAAGCATCTGCATTCATTATGTTTCTCCACTCGTTTATTCATGGTTTTCCTTTAATTTGTCACCCGACTGTATGTATATACAGTAATATATAAAGGGCAAACTGCTCTTGGGTACGTGCTGCTGGTATGTAATTCAGTAAGATTAATGAGACTACCACTACTGGTATTGATACTGCACAGTCCAGTCATGAGTGCAGAATTATGAGAGACAGAAAAGAAATCTGAAAATAGGGGGCATTATGACTGTTGGAATGCTAAACATAATTCTATAAGATTTAAACAAGTCTGCTTGATGATAGTATAACTGTTAAAACAAGCATCTTGAAACCACCACAACATATCCATGCCCTGCGCTAGATGAAGGCCAGTGTCATGAAGTGAAAGCACAGCACTGGTTTAGCGTACCACATAGCAGCAACAAGAAGTAGTATTGTCTGGTTTTTTTAATATTATACATACAATGTAATTAATTACATTTACATGCATATATACATACATACATACATACATTCACATAATGTTAAATTACCTGTCATATATGCTGTTCTGTTATGTTCATATGGATTTTTCTTAAATCCTGCCACATGGGTTTATATCAACTCAGCCAGATGTTCAGACTGATTATTGTGTTTAGCACCACACCATACGGAATCCATCACATGATGTAAATGCCACTCCATGTCAGTGTTAAAAAATAAACTTTTTAAAATGTGCACTTCTTCCTCCATAACAATACAGTCTGTGCCCAGTCTGTGGTAATGCAGACGTGTGTTAGCATTAACGCTAAGCCTCTCAGCTGGCCGCTACCACCGTTAGTACTCCTATTCTGAGGCACTGAAGAGCAGGCTAATTCTCATCTTAGCAATGGGAACTGCCTAAGTCACTGTCTCTTTCAATTTAATTCAATGAACTTTATTGTTCATGACAAACATACAGTTGTGTTGCGGAGGCAAAACAAACATTCTTACTCAGTCTATTTCCCAGCTCGATTCTAGCTATCCTTCACTGGCTCTCTCTCCCTATCTGTCTCTCCCCCTGCTTCTCTCTGTCCCTCTCTGTCTTTCTCTATCTGTCTCTCTGTCCCTTACTGTCTCTGCACTTGTCTGTCCCTCTCTATCTGTGTCTCTCCCTGCCTCTATCTCTCCCTCTTCATCTGTTTCTCTCTCTTTCCCTCTCCTTATCTCTCTCTCTCCCCATTTCTCTCCCTCCCTGCCTCCCTTTCTTCTTCTTTATCTCTGTCTCTCTCCTTCTCTGTCCATTCTCCCTCTCTCCTCTCTCTCTCTCTCTCTCTCTCTCTCTCTCTCTCTCTCTCCCCCTCTCTCTCTCTCTCTCTCCCTCTCCCTCCTCTCCCTCTCCCTCCCTCTCTCTCTCTCTCTCTCTCTCTCTCTCTCTCTCTCTCTCTCTCTCTCTCTCTCTCTCTCTCTCCCTCTCTCTCTCTCTCTGTCAATCTGTGTCTTCCCTTGCCTGGCACTCTCCTTTCCCCTTTGCTGCCCCCTCACCCCCTGCCCCTCCCCACCCCCCCGCGCAGCGGTGTACTGTGGGTGAACACATCACGCGTCACTCACAGAGAGCCCGTCTCTGAAGCGCTCTGACCTCCACAGGCTCCAGCTCTCTGTATTAGCATGGAGAACGCGCTGCTGCTGCATGGAGCCTCATTAATACTGGATGTATCATAATTAGTGTATGCTGGGTAATGGAGGAACAGATGTTCAGCCGAGCAATGATCATTGATAGATTGTGATAATGTATTAATAATGTTGTACCTTTGATGGATTTTTTTTACATCTATACTCGACAGAATAAATATGTTTCAGCTGGGTTTTCAGTATGGCGTTAACTCTGATGGCGGGATTCAGAACCCTCACTGGGATAATGCGACACGTATGAACTGTGTGTAAATGAGGAGGGGAAGCACTCGGTCCTGTTAAACAACAACAATCACGTTACGCAAATCCAGCACCTTGACCGGGAGACCCCTGCAGACTGAAGGATTTTTTAGCATACACTTTATGGAAATACTGGCTTTTCTGATAAAATAATGATTTTTTTTTCAAGATACAATGTTTACATATTATTTCATAATTATAATTTTATAAAACAATGTTCATTATTATTATTATTATTATTATTATTATTATTATTATTAGTAGTAGTAGTAGTAGTAGTAGTAGTAGTGGTAGTAGTAGCAGCAGTGGTATAACATTTACATTTTAAATTGAACTTTAAACTAAAAAAAGTTTGTTGGTTTATTTAACTCTTTTCTTTTTTTGTTCTTTGAAGTCTGCAGTACAGTATTCTTACTTACAGTGAGAGTGCTGTGCTTCCCTAATGAGCCTTAATCACTGTAAAACTAATTAAAAGCAGTTAATAACCCTGTCCATAATCCCCTTGGCTCGTTGTCATGTATTATTATCTAAAGCAGTGGAGCAAACACACACTTTCTCTGAGTTTTGTTTGTGCAGCATTTTTCCAGCTAAAGCAGTATTGCATTAGTTTCATGGTTCAAACCAGCAACAACAACAACAATAATAATAAAAAAAAAACTATAATAATAATAACTCATATAGGAAATCAACACAAATAACTCAAATGAGAATCAAAAGAATTATCATTTGCATGGAGATTCTGAGGGGATATTTGACCTTTTCCTGCAGCTGGCCGTCTTCTGAGTTTTAGGCTTTGCTCCTTTGCTTGTTAGTGAGGGCAGTGGTGTATGAGGACAGGTTAAAGGAATGTGTGCAAATCTGGCTGGAAATGCCACTTTCTGAAGTGTGTTCCTCCGCTCACCCACAGGATAGGTCATGATGACCCGCTGTGTATTAAGCAGAGGCAGCTTAACCACACAGTGGTGCTTTGTCATTTTAAGTCTATTTTTGAGCCAGAGGCTGCAGATCTTGTCAGATTCTCTCATTCTGCGACAGAACAAACCATTTTTGTGTAAGTACTGACAATGGTTTCAGCTTCCATGGTTACCAAATGTGATGTAGTGTGGTATAATAGTTATACGTACCCACTGCCTGCAGTGCAATGGTTGTATACAACTACATCAGCCTGCACTCATGTACACTTTCACTCATGTTCAGTGTGCAATAGCTCTTCATGTATACCTCATTCATTATTCCATGTATGTGTTGTGCACTACTGAAGTTGTTTGCTGTATCACTACTGTTTGATGTTTGTTTATTGCACTGGTTGTCACTTGTGTGATGTTGTGTGAAAGCCCTACGAAAGACACTGGAACCAGAGTCAGATTCCTTGTATGTGTAGACGCATGCTTGGCCAATAGAGTCTGATTCTGATTTTTTTGCTTCTTTATCATTTTTCTTTATCATAGTTCTTGTTACTCTCTCAGCCACACCCAAAGACACGCCCATATAGAAGGACAAAGGCAAAGTGGGTGTGACTAAAGGGGGCAGGGATTTAGGGCTGAGGCTACAAGGTAAAAAAAAAAAAACATTCATTTTAAAACTTTTTTTATTATTATTTTGTTTGTAAAGAGTTGTCTGATTGCCTTGCACTGACATTCAGTTTCCTGGTGATTGCTTGGTTTTCCGATTCCACTGGACATCTTACCAAGGCCTGAGGATATTTCAGTCAAGGATATTCTTTTTTTTTTTGTTTGTTTTGTTTGTTTTCACGTCTTCCTATTTCTGTCTTTTTTTGTGGATTACATTTCTCCGCCTGTGTGGACCTTTGTCAGAATGAACAAGATCAATACATCTTTTCCTTGTTTTTTTTTTTTTTGATTTGTTTCTTGGATTACTGTTATTGTTTGAAGGATTATTCTTTTTCACCATGATGTTTTGTGATTTTGCTCAAGGACTAAGAAATTTCTTTTTCTCATTGATATTGACTCAGGTGCATGGCCCCATGTATATGTTTATTTGATGCCCTTCCGCTTCACTGTCTTCATTGATTCAAACATTTATGGTCATTGTATGATCAACACTCCCTCCCTGTGTACTCTATTAGTGACATTAGACAGTGATCTATCCAACCATCATGAACAGTTTATCAGCTAAAAAATTTTCACAACATTCTGCATTAGCCAAATATAACATGTAACTAATGTGTGTTGGTCATTTAACTACAAAAAATAATGTATGTTTAAAAACAGAAAAAATAAAATCATAATTGTTGTAAACATTTTGAATGAATAGTTTGTTAATAGTTCTTTTCATGCAACAGTGAAGAGTAAGGCAATAACGTTCAATATTTGCAGTTGTATTTCCCCTTTAAAATGTTATTCCAGATGTATTTGATTATCTTTCAGGCATTCTGTGGTCATGGTGTATTTACAGTGTGTCAGTGCTTGTTGTTGGCAGTTGTAATTACCATTGCCATAATTACCACTGAAATAGAACACCATTGTTCCACAGCTCTGGTCTCTGAACCCATGCGTCCTTGCTCTTGACAAACTGAATTGCTTGTAGGGAAAAAAATTAAATCTATGAAAAAAAAACTGGAAGAGTTTTACAGAATGAGGTGTATTAAAAAAAATAAACGGTCATGGTGGAATGATTGTTGTCCGCAAACAGCAGCAGTAAAATGATTTACACATTAACTTGGCAACATTTAAGCACAATTTAAACATTAACTGACAAATATGAATGGTTGGGTTTATGGTGACATGGTTTACAGGTTACTGTATCAACAAACTCAGTCAGGATGACCAGTGTGCTTGATCTGGTTTTAATCACGCACAGGAATATCACTGCCACCTGACAGAGGCAAAAAGTGTAGTTCTTGCAAATAATTTTACAGTCAGAATGTAACAAAAATATACCACAGCAATCCACTAATGTGCACAATCTAAATGAAGTGGAATCTGTTCGGCTTTGATTTCTTACCACAGCTTTCATTTCCAGTGTTTTTCAGGTGGTTCTGAAGTGCACTCTTTCCCCCATGGTAAATTATAACTTTGTATCTCTCTGTAAAATGTGCTCACATGTTAAATGATGTCCTGCCCCCCGCCAGCCCCAGCCCCAGCCCCCCCAGGGATGGTCATTACTGCAGCTCCAAAACGATGAAATCTATGATCTATGGCGCCATTCACCGGGTAACGAATCTGGCTTCATCCCTCGTAACTCTCCAAGACTTGGAAAAGTCACCCTTTTGTGATTAATCTTCGGAGGTTCGCTTTTGTTTGATTGAATTGCATGTTTCCTGGTTATGACTCGCAGGTTTTGATTGAATCCCATGGACAGTTTGAGTAATGGAATGGAATGCCTTCCTGATTACACAAAGAGCCAAGTAATCAGTGAGCGGTTTGCGTCCGAAGACACGTAGGAGGCGCTGCCTGCAGGAGGTCTTAAAACGCTGTGGAGCTGATCTCTGGGAAGAGCCAGGCGCAGCCATTAAAAAAGAGACAGCTGTAAAAAGCTTTGCTTGCCTTTTCCTTCCCATCACCATGTTATGATTTTCTTTTACCTCTCTATCAGATCCAAACAATTTTTTTCATAAACAACAAAGAAAAAAAAAGTCGTAAACTGTTTTGGTATCACTACTACCATTAATAGTACTACAGTAACTACAACAGCTTCTGTGCCCTAATCAATGTCAACACTTGATCTTTTTTTCTTTCAATACACAGGGTGAAAAAAAGCAATGGCACACTTTTAATAACACCTGAAAAATAAAACCTTTTAATGACACATAAAACACATTGATGACATGACAAAGCACTGTTACGTCATGAACAGTCTGAACCATTTCCAGGAGAATAAAGTTTAACTGTGTCTATCTGGACAGTGACATTTGCCTCACCTTGTACTGTATACATGTACAGCATGTTTGCTTTGCTTGATGATCTCAGATTACTTGATTGGGTTAATGCCCCCCATATACACCCCAAGGCATTTAAGGATTTCGAAAACCTGAGTGAAATCTCTCTCCATAGTCGTCTAAACTACAGGATGAGAAGATTAAGGTCTTTTAACCCTCTGTGAGTGGTGTGCTTTTTCAATCTGCCCGCTAATCCGCTCTGGGCTGGCCTGGAGCTCCTTCCTGGCGCGTGACTCTGGCGTGGGGCTGTGGGGGAGGACTGCAGAGGAGGCGTAATGGGCCCTGGAGGGAGTCCAGGGGACGGGTGGAAACACATCGGTGGGCTCGGCCTGGCCAGGCCTGGTGCCATCTCAATCCCCCGCCGCGCTCCAGAACTTTCTGCCCCTTTTAAAAAAGAGCAACATGCATTTATTCCACTTTATCTCAGACAGGGTTTTAGTTCAGGGGTGGGTGTTTTTTTTTTTCTTTTTCACTCGGTTTGACCAGATTTTCCTCACTCCTCTCTGCAGCCACTGAACAGTGAATGCATAAGCCCCATTTAGAGGCCAGGAGAATTGTGGGAGAGAGTATGTGGCCGCTTAGAAGTAGGGACAGCGAACTGTGCCACAAATGCATCATTCACACTGACAAAAACATTTTTTTTTTTTCCTCATTTTGAATGAGGGTATTATTTTAAGTCGATTTGATTACATTAATGTATTACATATACTATTCTATATTATTAATATATTACTATTCACCGATAGATATATATATATATATATATATATACACATATATGTGTGTGTGTGTGTGTGTGTGTGTGTGTGTGTGTGTGTACAGTATGTTGACAGCAGTGTGGCACAGTTGTAAGGACCAAGGCTTACAATTGCCTCGGTAGTAAATATCCTGCTGTATAAAGGGGTTACATGTAAAACTGTAGCCTATGTAAGTTGCTCTGGCTCTGCTAAATGACAATAATGTAATGTATGTGTATGTGTATATATAGTCTGTATTTGAATATAACAACAGTGATATAATTCAATCAACAGAGCTGTTCTTTGTAAAAGTATGATTCTGTCAACAATTATATGCGTCATGGTGTTGTGAAGAAATAATGCTTTAAGACTTTAGAAACAAAAGTTAAAATGATAATACTCTTAGAGTCCATTAACCCGAGGATCCAGAAGAATTAGAACAAGATTAGCGGCACAAATATGCCGTAAGAGCTTTGGTAAAAACTTCCTTTAGGCCTGTTGGGTACAAGAAATGCCACGACAGATGTTGCTCATCTTTCATAACATGTTTGCCCCCTTTTAAAGATTTTAATTCCTTCATTAATTCCTTCGTAAGAGCATGAAGTTTTGTGTTTTTAATGGCATTTTCGGTCCGGTCGCGATTTGCCTCTGCAGACTGTGCCAGCAAACCCATGGCAAACAGAGAGTGCCTGTTACATGTCTTTTTTCTATATCTGATCTTTGTGTTCAGGCAGAAACAGGAGAACAGAGAGGAGCCTATGTCAGGGGAGGCTCTCTCCATCACAAGGGCACTGTGTTGCTTACAACAGGATACCTCCCTTCAGATAAGAAAATAATTAAAAGCAATTAAAAACCTTTCTAATTGTCAGGAAACCTCTAGGTTTAATTTGGTTCACGCTCTGAATGTTATTACTGCAAAGGCTCCAGGCACATTTAGCAGTCTGAAGAGATTACAAGGCAAATGAACGTTTCGGACGGAACAAACACAAGCTATCAGTCTTCCAGTCTTCCAGTTTTTACACTCCTGCTGTAGATGCAGGGACCTGCTTCACCCCCAATAAAGCCATCTTTTCAATACGATTATAATTAGTTTTCTAAGGACCTGCAGTCAGAACGTCTGTCCTCCCTCGGTGTGGATCAAGCCTGTCTAACACACGGAAACAAACTACCCTGACAACTGCTCTCGCTTGTAAACTGCTTCAAATTGCTTATTGAACACGGAGGGAAAATTCACGCCTAGCGTAATGTTTAGGGACAAAACAGCGATTGAGGACTTCCAATTTTTTATCATTTAAACGTCCCGTAATTAATCTCACCACACATTTAATTAAAAAGAAAAGTTGAAGGTGTAACTGAAAGTAATTTGTTCCTTGTAAGTGTCCACAAAAAATGTGAGTCTTAATAAACCGTGTCAGCGGAGATTCATCACGCCTGCTGCCCTCTGCCAAAGACAAGACGTTTACCAGCATTTTACCATGGCAACAGGAAAGGGACATGAGCAACAAAATGGAGCCTGAAAAACTGGACAAAACTCAACACCTGTTCTGTTGCCATGTGATGTCCATCAGCAGAAAGAGACAGCAGAGCAAGGATTTTACTTTGTAGAAAAAATGTAAAAATTACATTTTACAAGTGCACAATGTAAACTCTAAAAATGTCAAGATCAGAAGTTCTCAAACTTTGAAAAACTTTCATCAATCTTTTGCTGTGCAACATTGTGGACCTCTTGACTCAACCTCTCCCTCAAAGATGTCTGAAGTGGCTTCATGATAGACTCTCTCGGCAGTTTTTTGACTAGTATTAAATCTAAAAATTAGTCAGTCCATTCCCTGAACTGGCTGAACTGAAATGGAAATGATCCAGACTCCATTGTGACATTCTGACACACTTCAGTACCCTTAGATCTTGGCCCAAGGTCAAACCCAAAAACAGTGAACTCAGAAGACAACTCACAGAACTCTTCAGCTTTTACTGAAAGTCCAAGGAGCCCTGCCCAAAAACAAAGTCCTCTGAACCACCATTATTTAAAACAGTGAGGGACACAGTGAAGAGTGGTATAGGTGCTCCTTCTTTGCCTCTCACACATGCAGTAAAATATGCGCTACTCTGATTATTGTATCTGCTTTTGTTCATTACTTCAGCTGCCACTGCTAGTTACAAAAAGGTGCTAACCAGCTGGCAAAGCCTCAAACACTGCTCTGTCAGGTAGCTACACATCTACCCGTGTGCTGTAATAAAAGGGAGGCCCTGCCAAAACTAAGTCTTCTGAACTCTGACTATGCTATTTAAAACAGTGAGGAGTGGTACAGGTGCTTCTTATTTGCCTCTCACACACGCAGTAAAACATGTGCTACTGTGATTATTGCCTTGTATTCATTCATTACCTAAACTAAAGCTGCTGCTTACAAAAACAGCTAACCCATCTAACGTGTCTTCCTGTGTGCTGAAATGAAAAGGAGAAAATTCTCAAGCTCACTCAGGCATTAATTTAAGGTAGGGATTGATCTACCTGTGTACCCATGTGTTACCTACATGGTTTCAAGAAATTGCTAGCTAGGTGGCTATTTACCCGCTGTATTAATCCACTAGCTGGCTGTAATCACTGGCAAGTGAAATTATAAGGCCTTAGATAACTAACTAGTAAGTTACTAAGTAACTGAGGGTGTGCTCTGAGGGTTTAAATCTCCCCTCTCCTCTTACTGTTTGGTATCATATTAGTTACCGTAAGGCTGGTTCGCCTGGTGGCTAATGTTGTACTCTTGAAGGGCATGAAACTCTTTTCAATTTTATGTTTAGTTACTTAAACTGAACTAGAAGAAAAACATGTGGAACTAACACCCAAGGAAAATAAGCAAATACATTTGTTATTCCCAACAATTGATCTGTCTGTTCACATGAAATATTTTATTGCTTATGAGCTGCTTCCATGCATATGTGCCACAAATCCTTGCCCCGGTTACACTGCAGGAGTGCAGGTGGTGAATGCCACCCGTATCCTTCACAATCGGGGAACTTTGTGCGGGTTTATTTTACTATTACTTGTAAAATAGCACTTGAGAGTTCTGTGGTAAGCTGGCTAAAATAAGCTTTTGTGCAGAGGCTAGTCACGGCCTCCTTCACATAGAGAGGGTGCTTTCACACAAAGTCCTATCTCAGGCTGTGTGCTACTGATACACGCTCGACAGGATTCATTTTGAAAGCACATTCCACCAGCTAGAAGGCCCGCTGAACCACTGCAAATGCTCCTTTAATATTACATTTTATAGTCCTTGAAACCTGATTACACTTTGGTGTAGTGGAAGAGAGGTGCAAAGAAAGGATTAACCAAGATGCATATGTCAGCCCAGTGCACACTTCATCTACAGTCAGTTGGAATTCCAACGCCTCCCGATTCATGGTGTCATAAATAAAGAAAGCGGCCAGAAAAACAGCTGACATTTTTTTTTTTTTTTTCACCACCAGTGCAGACTACAGTAACAAGATACAGACACATTACCCGAAAGAGCCGGAGATAAAAGAGCAGGAGTGTGTTTGTGCACCTTTTTCTGACTGGCAGCATATATCTCAACCTGGCTGAGCAGGCATGCCGACACAGAATCTGTCACAGATACCGGGGAGGGGGGGTTCATTAAACCTAACCTGAGTGTGCCTTTTAAAAGGACAAAAAGGAATTTAAGCAAGTCTCATCTTTTTCTTGTTTCAAGGACAACATTGCCATTTTAGCAGTCAATGAAGTCAATGAGACTGCGATGAATGAGCATAAATAGATTTGCAGGGGATTTTGTGTATTGTGTTTACAGTAAGTAGAGCAGGTGATGAGCAGGAATTCCACTCAATAGCGCATGGTTTTCCATTAATATCATGCTGGAATCTTTCATAACAACAACAAGACAGGGGGAAATTATGCCATTTCTGAAGTTATCTGAGATTAAGCTGATTACCACACCTGAGTCTCCATTTACTTTTTAGGGGGTTAGTAGCAACACACACCCGGCTAGAGTTACACACATACCACTACTTACCACTGTGTATACTTTTTTTTTTGGTGAAAATGTTTAGATGCCAAGTCTAAGTCTCAGGTTTATGGAGGTCTCTGTTCAAAACCATATGTCTAATAGTCTCTTTATAAAACATGGTGCTATGTAGACACATACTGTACATCACTCAAAGAAGGAGACACCAAAAGGGGTGAAGTTCCATGGTCCCAGGGGACAGAGAGGGAGGGGCTCTGAATCTCTGTCTCTGCAGCTGGACCATACAGCCAAGGCCAGTGTTCCAGTCTGCAAGCACATACAGGTACAGGCTGTAACGCTTTAAAGGACTCAGCCGGGTTGACTGGCGTCATTAAAAAAGGGGAATAAATTCCAAAGCTATTATCAGGGCAGACATTCCTAACCCACGCTCATGAAAAGCTCTTTTCTCTCTAATTTCGGTTTTCAAGTTGAAAATGGAACTTAATGAAAATTGCTCCCATGATCAGAAATGCCACCTGTCATCTGGGGCACTATCGACTGGTAATTAGCGAATGTCCACATGCAATGCACTCAGGCAATGGCCCAGAAGACATCGATTCACCACGTGCTGTATTATACACATGGTATGCCAATGCATACATCTCTTGGACCAGAACTGGAGAAAAAAAAAAAAAAATCAGCTCAGTTTAAAAATCAAACTACAATCACAACCAGGCATTACTGTTATAGGAAGGGTCTCGCAGTGCGCAAATCAGCAGAACAAAGTTAAATGTGTCACCCCTTCGATAATTCAACAGATCGTTGTGAAATGTCATCATGCACAGGCATTGGACAAAGAGTCATCTATGGCGTCACATGTCAATGAAAGTGATTTGAGTGCGCATCGAACAGAAGGCTGTGTACTTCCCGGCCTTGGACAGCACGTCAGCCAGGAGAGCACCTAACGATTCCACTTTTGGTTCGTCAGCATTTGTCTAACCCTCTGATGTCTCAATGCGGTGCGTACTTAGCCATTAAAATGGATTTCTGAGTAACGGGGGGAAGGAAGTGACTGTCTGTTCCATTGAAGAAATACACAGGAGTGAGCTCACTCACATCCCCACTGGGTGAAATATTAACACGTTATTTACAGTACCATTCTGTAATTAAGAGCCGGGGCGGCTCAAGTTTAATTAACCCCCAGATCGATTCAAATGGCAAAAGCCAGC
Source organism: Megalops atlanticus (assembly GCA_019176425.1). Classification (NCBI taxonomy): domain Eukaryota; kingdom Metazoa; phylum Chordata; class Actinopteri; order Elopiformes; family Megalopidae; genus Megalops; species Megalops atlanticus. The sequence continues at coordinate 29,906,532 of CM032891.1, forward strand.
CTCTGCCATGGTATAAAACATCTGCTATCTGAGTCCATTACCCCGTCTGGAAATAAACTGCCCAGCAATGTGCTCACTCCCAGCCGTACAAACCCACCTAAATCTGCTGGGAGAGACATGAGGATCCAATATCCAAATACCTGCAGAAAGTTTAAAAGACCATCAGATGCACTAAACAGCAATAACAGTGAGGAAAGAAAAAAAAAAAAAAAAAATCAAATCAGCTCCCACCCTGAATATCCTTGAAAACAATAGCCATTTCCCCTTGGGATTTTCTTCAAGCATTCTGGGGAGGAAAGAGTTAAAGGGTGTGTTGGCAGAGGGTGGACCTGAATAAGGGATGCCTTTTTACATTATTTGCAACTTTATAAGGCTTTCATACAACATGCATAACACCTTCATTGACATGTCATTACCTCTTTATAACAGTTACAGTTACAAACAGTGCTCCAATACCTTATGCTCATTGACGCAGAGTAGTATAACACATTGTGAAAAACAGGAAACGTTGCACATGAAAACATGACACCTTGTTTTATTTTAGCTTCCTTAAGGCAGAAAATTTGCTGATAATTGCTTAAATGCCCTGCTCATGTAGGTGTTACACTTGCTTCATAGATGAGGTTGCTACAGTACTGTAATCACATGTTTCTGAAGTTTTTATGCATTTTTACAGTGCTGTAAGCGTCAGGTTTAGGGTTGGACAAATAACTACTAATATTTCACCCAAAAATTATGACACACACACACACACACACACACACACACACACACACACACACACACAAACAGCAGGAATAAGAGCAGCCAGATGTGTAAACAGCTGCTCAGCTCATTCTGTCACCTGTGTAACTGGCGTTTTCCTGCACGAGAGAAGCAGTGAAATGGAGGCTGTGCTGTAACACATGGGTGAAACCTGAGAATGGTACCGTGATGCGAGGGCAACACCTCACACATACAGTACAGATATAAAGAATAGAACAGAAATGAACAGAAACAGCCTGGAACAGTAATGGTCACAAATTCCCCAGGAATATTAAAAATGTCAGTTAAAGAATGCTGTCGTGTACTATTATTATTATTATTATTATTATTATTAGTAGTAGTAGTAGTAGTAGTAGTGGTAATAATAATAATAATAATTTTTAATGTGTCTATCTACACACTAATTGGTTGCCAAGTTTACATGCTGTCTTATCCAGAACACTGATAGAAGGTGTTAAAATAAGCAAAATTTGAAAAAGGTAAACGTAAGTAAATAAAATAAAATGAAGATAATCAGGCAATAGAGGTAGCTATCGTTTTATCATCTCTGCCCCACTCAGAAAACATTTCAGAATCTTAATTTGTTTTTTTTTTTTTTCTCATGTGGGAACATTAATAGCATGTAATAATCCATCCCTATCTGGTATTATAAGCAGAAGTCTGATAATATTGCTACCCTCTGGAAAATGTCTAAACCACTCTGTGTAATCCCCGATGATGAGGGCTTACTTTAGCCACCCTTCAGTGTTTAATCCGGGGAGTATGTATAAGTGAAAGTCACAGATCTGCTCATGCCTCTGTAACATACTTAGACATGACTTAAAACATATGTCTGCCTATAAGCTTTAAATCAGAATTAGTTTATACAAATTCCACCATAAGTTCTCATAAACTGGACACTACGTACTATATATGTGCATAAACACGCACACACACACACACACACACACACACACATACACACAAACACACACAGCTACTCTATACCTTGTACACACTCTTACACACGCACACACAGACACACAGACATACACATGCACATACACACATGCACAAAACACACACACACAGCTACTTTATACCTTGTACACACTCTTGCGCACACACACACACAATTTTTTCAGCAGTATTTATTTATTCATTTATTTTAGAAATGAAGTCAAACTCAATCACAGGCACAGTCATAACCTTCACACGCTTTTCACTGCTATCTGTCGGTATCTAGATCAATGAAGGATGCTGGATGAAGGAACTCTAATTAAATGCTACCTGATTTGGAGCAATATAAAAGTTGCGCCTGCTAAAAAAAAAAAAAATAATAACGAGTGCATTTCTGTGGCCCAAGCCGACCAGCTCAGGCTGGTCATCATAACCGAAAGGTTGCTGGTTCGATTCCCTGCTGGGGCACTACTGCTGTACCCTTGGGCAAGGTACTTAACCCAGAATTGCCTGAGTAAAATATCCAGCTGTATAAATGGATAACACTGTAAAAAAAACTGTAACCTATGTAAGTCGCTCTGGATAAGAGTGTCTGCTAAATGCCTGTAATGTAATGTAATGTATGCTGACATTTCCGAATGGCCGTGCTGTCAGCGGGCCCCCATGCTGTGACGTTCTCACAGCTTTCAGCTGACCCCAGGCACAACGGCACAACGTGTGCCAGGATCTGCCCACAGGCTGGGGGCCGATGCAGAATGCCTCCCCAGGCTGGCCTGGCCGGGCAGCTTCACCCAGCCCAGTGGCTCTCAGCCTGGGGAAGGGGGCGTTCAGCTGCCCAGTCCTCTTCTCTCAAACCAACAAACGTGGACACGCTTCTCATACTAAATGAACTGTTTAAGAAAGTTTTTCCTCTTATTTTTTACATTACATTTCATTATTGGCATTTAGCAGACACTCTTATCCAGAGCGACTTACATAGGTTACAGTTTTTTTACAATGTTATCCATTTATACAGCTGGATATTTTACTCAAGCAATTCTGGGTTAAGTACCTTGCCCAAGGGTACAGCAGCAGTACCCCAGCGGGAAATCAAACCGGCAAACTTTTGGTTACACATAATGCTCCTTACCTCTATTCTACACTGCCGCTCCACCCCGCCCCTTTTTATAAAACAAATATGCATTAGAATGTTCTTATATTTCCTTTTATTTAAAAATCTGCCTTCATTAGTAATATCAATACTTTATGCATAGCATTATGAGATATGCATAACACAAAAAAAAGTGTTGCAGCCTGTGTCTTAAAACGCTGTGCATCTCCTCTTCTCCAGAGCGGTGAGGAACCCGGTGCCATTAGGGTAGATGAATGTGTCCATGCTAATCTTTCTCAAGAGGAGCAGGCTGTGTGTATTAATAGCAGATAGAAATGTTCCGTGCATTATGAAAGCAGTGTTAAAATGTTTCAAGAGGAGTGAAAGGGTCGTTTTTATTATTACTATTATTATTAATTTTCCAATGTCATGTTGCAGGGTAATTAAATGAAAAAAAAATCAATTGTGAGATAAAAGGCACAAAATGGAATGCTAAACATCATCCAGTAAACATATCACTGAAATTGACCCTCTTTGTACAATTTTATATTTTTTATTATTTGTTGTAGTACTTTTTTTAACCTCTCAAACCCACTTGATTATTTAAACGAAATGAGTTTGACCAGCTAGCAGTAGCAGCAGCAGTGATTTCACATTTCAGATACTGCAGAACAGGAAGGCTGTCATCAGCTGGACTTTGAAATCACAGCATTAAAAATGTGCAAATATGTTTGAATAAAATATAGTGTGTATTCTAAATAAAGCGGTTCAGGGGCAGTAGGTTTCTGTTCTCACTGAGGAGAGTTTATCACATAAGCTGGAGAGGGGTGTGGTTCAACACTATAAACAAATGTATGGAAATCTTGTGATCAGATGCACGCTTCCCCTCTGTCCTCCCTCACTGTAATCCTCCTGTTATGACCAGCTCATTGCAGGTGAACAGAATCCCAGGACGGATTGGATGCAGCCGAAAGGAGAGAAACCTCCTTGCAAACGGCGGGCATTTTAATGGCGATAATTACGGTTTCGTCGGAGGAGCTGCACGAAGCCGCCACTCCAGCTCTCACTTCCCGGGTCTCATTTCAGCGCCGTCCTGGAGCTTCGCACACAAGCTGTCATCCCCCTGGCAACCCCTTCCCGCCGCCAGCGCCCACCTGTGCCGCGACAGAGGGGGGTTACAAACACGCCGCCCCGTAATCCAATACCCCCAGCAGGGCGCGAGCGAGGATGGAGCAATGCACCGCTCCCACCAGCAGGGGGCGGCGCTATTAGCATGGCAAAGAGTGGCACCCTGCAATGACCCAGCTTGCCTGCTGGGCACGTGTGTGTGCGTGTGCGCGTGTGTGTGTGTGTGCGTGCGTGCGTACATGTGTGCGCGTGTGCGCGTGCGCGTGTGTGTGTGGAGGGGGTGGGTATGGCGAATGGCAGTATTCCATCCCTCCACTTTCTCACTGCACACCCCTTTTCCTGCGCACACCCCCACCTCCCTGTAATCTCTGGCACTGTGGGTGGGATCATCTGGACCCCGTTTTGCACTGACTCATAGGATCGAGAGGTTATCTGCCGCGCGCGAGTTCTGCAGGTTATAACAGGGTCACCTGCTACCGCGAGCCCTTCTCTGCACTTTGCTCTCCGCAGTGCATTCCGCAGTGCTTTGGCCTTGGACATCAACTCCTACCATCACCTCCCACTGTCACTCTCCTTTAAAATTAACTGTGTTCTCTCTCATGCTTCTATGTCTGAAAAGAAAGACATAAATAAATAAATAAAGAAAGAAAGAAGGAATTTAATTTAATTTGTTTTTGAGCCGTCTGAACCACATTTATTTCATCACATTAATATTCAGCTGCTGTGAGGTAAATTCCCATGATGTCACCGGCATGCGCCTCCCTCTCCTGTCCTCTGTGACACTGTCACGATTTCTGTCATCTTCCAGGGGAAACAGGCTGCAGGAGGAAGGCCAGCCCTCCCCTCCTCATCTGAACCCTACCTACCTGTCACACTTATCAGACTGCATCGTCATCAGGCCTGGGAAGGTAGGTCCGCTACAGCAGACGAGATAAGATCGTTAGGATTTTGGGCTGGACTCTGAGCAGTCTGGCGGACAGGAAGTCTGCCCCCATGTGCAGCATCCAGTATGTACAGCTCTTACCATAATAAAGGGATAAGTGTCTTACAGCAAGTATCGAATGAGACTGTTTGTGCGTTAAATAGGTAGGGTAGACTCTTCTAATCCAGTCCGCAACAGTAGCTATCAACATGATTTCATTTTGCTCTGAGCTGTAGAGAAACATCCTCTCAAGGCTAAAAGGAAAAAAAACATACAACAACAACCAAAAAAAAAAAATCTTGTTGAAATTCAGAGAGGCCTGGTAATAGTATTCTTATGCTAATAGTACTGCAGTTATTCCACTTGCAGTAACTCAGCCACTCTGAAAGGGCTGCTGAGAACTCAAACTGTGCAAACAGAATTTTCCATGAGGGACTGAAAGTGTGCAGTGAAAAAGTGGATTAGTCAAAAGCTTGTGTACAGATACTGTGCTGGGAAAGGTCTGACCAATTGGCTGCTCGCGTGTATCCAATCATGCAGCGGTGTCAGATTACACCATGTTTTATAGGGCATGTTGCAGTGTCCATGTCATTACTGGATAAGTAACTACCAGGGGTCATAGCTAATTAGCACGACCCTGGTCAAAGGAAGGAAAGATAGCAATTGATTGTAGCTAATGAAGAAACTTGATGAATCTCACCTTCCACCTCCAGGTGAAAAGTACAAGGTAAACATCTACATAGATACTCTCACAACTAAAGCACAGATGATCTATATAAAGACATGCAGTGCTGTTTGCTTCACATTGGAATTCTGTCTCTGCTATTGTAAAAGCAATAATCTCTGTTTGGCTGGCTAAATTTTAAGCATTTTTTTTTTGGCAGAGCACTTGCAAGTTTTAGTAAGCCTTTAGTGGATCACATAATAGAACTACACACTTAAAAATACTATCAATATATGAAATATTAATCAGATATTCCACCCCACCAGACACCCTTCTCCCACATATTTACACTGTTGATATGTTCATATGCAATATGTGCTGAGTATTGAATCATATTCATTTTTTTCATTTACTCTATGGAATATCCTTTCTCCACACTTTCCATCTAGTCTGCCGTTGTCCTGCCATTGTCTCCTCAGAGGAAAGACATAGTGTTGTTACCCTGATTGTAGGGTTATGAATGTCTTCAACACTGGTCTTGCACATGTTTCTTTGGCACATTGTGGCTTGTGTTCACTGATCCTGGTTACCAGCAAGCCAACTTACCATTCTGGGAGGGTGGAGGCATAGTGTAATGGTTAAGGACCCATTTGCAAGGCAAGGTCTGCAGGTTTGTTTCTCAGATAGGGCACTGGCACTGTACCCTGGAGAAAGCCTCTTTTTTTCGGAAAGGTCTCGGTAAAACTTTCACCTGCAGAACTGGATAATGTAACTGCTGCAGGCTGACCTGGATACAGGTGTCCGCGGAGCACATAAATGATTTAACGTATTAAAATTGGTCCCATGTTTCACCTCGTGATCCAGCTACACGTTCCCCAAAGAACCAAAGGAAGACTGACTGAACAGAATGCCAACTGTGTCCACCTACAAGACTATAGAGTCTGATATTGGATGCTCTTTGAGATGTTTACTGCAGTGTGTTTGGAAGCCAGTCTGGGCCTTGTGTCACACATAATAATAATAATAATTAGTAGTAGTAGAAGTACTAATAATACTCTTCCCCAAAGCCAAACTGATGCTTAAACTAAATGTCCAACCCAGCCGATGTCAATCAATCAAATTTCATTCATAACCCATAGCAGATGTATTCTCTGAGTAATGCACAAAACACATGAGAGAATGCAGAATTACAGCACATATTGAACAATGAATTGGAATCCAAAATACAGACCAACAATGCAAGTAAATGTAAATGTGTTAGTACACAGACGTTCCCATTTATTTTGTCATTTAAATACACTGGTTTTACAACACCTCGCTTGTTAGATGTTGGATGTTGAAGATCCCTCTATGCAAATGCAGTCCTTGTTTGAACAGTGTCTGTTTTTTTTTTTTTTTTTCCAAGCACAGCAGCAAGCAGAGATCTTTTTTTTTCCTCACTTAGACTGGAACCCATTTCTGAAATAAGGCATTAAAATAATCCAAATGCAAACGCAAAATGAGCACACCTTGACTTGTCATAATAAGTAGCTAGATGACCCTGTGAGCGGTGAGAGTTAGATATCCGTTGGCCTCTGCAGTGCAGTGACTAACCAGCCCGGTGATAAGTGTGTGTTACCTGAAATGAACCCTCACACTGTCTGGGGCAGTCTGGAAAACACGAAGTGCTGACGCTTCAGAACGTCAGTCACAAGCTTGCTGTGGCACTGTTGTTTAAATTTTAAAACAAAATTTTCCCTTCATTTCCCGTGTTATAAAAACAAGAACAGAAAAGAACACAAATTTTATTTAATTAAATAATGAAGAAAGAGGGAAGCCAGAAAGAAATATCCCTCCCTGTTATTATTGTATTACCACAGTTACACAAGTCGGTGAGTCCGTGTACAACGTGCCAAGATTTGCAATATGAATTTACATTTCGCTTGCTGTCACCACACTGTCCTGTGTGTGGAAATCACTCTGTGGAGGTTAAAACTCCATTTACCCCGCTCGGGTCCTCGGTGATTAGCACTCAACTGCACATGGGGTTTGGGCTGATGGATAGTGGCAGGCGACTTGTTTAATGAATGTTTGACACCGCTGCTTTGAATGTTTCCTGCACGTCTTGCAGCACACCCAAATGTTTCTATTGTCCGTGATAAAAAAAAAGCAATCAAGGAAAAGTGCTTATCATAAGTGCCAGCGGCTCCCATGTCCCATGGGAAAGTCACTAATGCCTCCGGCTACCAGGGGAACGCTGCTTAGAAGCTGTGCCCCAGAACCCCTTCTCGAATCGAAGGAAATGGGCTGTCTTACGAGTCCTGCTGCAGCTGGACCGATGGTTAAACAAACGTTTGACACTCTGCTTTGTGACGCTTCCTGCATATTGCAGCTCACCCGGCGGTTCCCGCTGTCTGTGATTAAGGACGACTGCTTATCATAAGATCCAGCAGCCCTCGCATCCCCATGGGAAAATTAGTAACAGTTTTGCCGAGGGGACTGCTTGGAACTGTTATGGCCAAACGGGTGAGTCTGCTCGCTTGTTTTCCCCATAAAAAAAACAGCGGTTCCTGAACCGTGGGCTGTGAGAGAGTTCGAGGCAGGGCGGGAGGTATTAGGGCAAACGAGGTCGTACCTCTTCGCAGACATCCGCTCTGATCAAACCACACAAATCACTGGCTGCGCGTTGTTATTCTGACATGTTAAAAATGTAATCCCTTACCTGAACACGCATTAGACAGCACTTTAATAAGCTGCTGGTCGCAGAAACTGCACGCCGCTCTTTAAGCAGGTTACGCGCTCAGGAGAGTTCGGAACGCTTTGCCCTTGGAGCCCTGTCGGAAAGCCACGGAGAGGGCAGGCTCCACGGCTACAGCATAATCACTGCACGCCCGTTCTCCAAACATGGCTGCTGCTTAGGAGTGCATTCGCAGGCCACTGAGGCACTGGGGAGGGTGTGTTTGTGTGCAGTGCCAGACAGGTGCATTAGAAAAATAATACAACTCTATCATGACTATAATTTCGGTTCCACGAAATTGGAGGCACAATTGGTCAACAATACCGGACTTTAGTGTTTAGATTCTAAGATGGCTTTAAGATACGTTTCAAACTGAGAGATTTCCATCGAAGGGCTTCACCTTTGATTTTTTTTTTTTTTTGAAAGTAACAATTGTGAACCCATGATAATTATTTCTGTCCTCATTCAATGGGCAATTTCGGCCTGTTCCGTTGCCATGGGCTACTCACTTGCGCACACACACCAGCACGGTGCTGTTATCACAGGGCTAACACAGCGCCCCACGCTGCTGCTGAAAGTCAAAACAGGTGGGTTGCAAAATTTTTTGGTGTCATGAATTTTTCAGGGCCGGGCTCTGACCGACAACCTCAAAAGGCAAGCGAAATAGAAATCTTTAACCCTCGGGGTCCCTGGCTCCCCAACAATGGACTGAGACCCATCCTCTTTGGCTCTTGTCAGTTCCTTTTTTCGCAGTGTTGTCACAAATGGTAACCTTAGCATTATTTACAGGGAGGGGAGATGGCTTCGGCGAGTTGGGATCAATCTCGAGAGACGATCTGATTTGCCGGTAATTTCCTTAGGCTAGTAATGCTGTCTCAATTGAAACATTTTTCCAGGCTAGGATCAAAAAAAAAAAAAAAAAAACAAAAACAAACCTGCCTTCTGACAGGGGCGTATTCCCTCCTGAGTGAAGGAGGAGAATTAAAGTTGGGCTCTGCCACTTGCTGGGATCTAATCTAGCAGGTTTCGATTTCAGAGGCCTCCTCTCGTTAGGGCGGGTCACCCCAGTGCTGAGACTTACACTGTGACTGTGTTCAGAGTTCTGCCTGTTACTGCCATGGTAATTAATGAGAGAAAGAGAGAAAGAGAGAGAGAGAGAGAGAAAGACAAATGTACTATGTTATCTACCTTACATTTACATGGTTACAAATAGGGTGTTGAAATTTTGTAATGTTGTAATGGAGTTGGCATCTATGTAACCAGCACACTGTTGATGAGATTGTTGATGCTTGTGTTGTTAGCGTTTGTGTTTTCCCCTCTGACCTGGACGAGGTCAGAGGTTGAGAGAGGGTTAAATGCCTGCCTCACTCTCCACTACTGACAGGCACTCTTCAGCCTCCAAGCATTCACAGAGTCTGTGTCACTGTCGGTACTCTGTGCAGGTTATCCCATAACCTGGAGGAGAGTTCATACGCTCCGTTCATATGGCCACCTATAGGTGTGAAAAGCTGTAGTGTGTTACAATCAGGGCATGGGACCCCTAGCATTCGCATCAGAGGCCACCTGGGTCTCCACAATGCAGCCCCATGTATCTGCAAGTAGTGCTTTCTGAAGTTTTTCTTTGTGTGTGTGTGTGTGTGTGTGTGTGTGTGTGTGTGTGTGTGTGTGTGTGTGTGTGTGTGTGTGTGTGCATGCACGCTTGTGTTTACAATTTAAAAAGCTGTCTGTGTAGAAACTTGAAAACTACTTTGGGTGTTTCTGTTTCCATACTCAAACTGCAGTTAATTCAAGTACAGCGGCAGTGATACTCAAAATAATCAGCGTGAAGCTGGAAAAATTCCTAAAATTAGCATAAAAAAGCATATACCACACAATAATAATGCATAAATAAAGAAATAATGCTGTGCGCATGGTTCCAAAGAATAATACATGAGAACAATGTTAACTTTCATCCCACTACCATATTCATAGTGACTGACAATGATCTGAAGCAGCTATGTTACCCCATATCAAATTTATATCATATTTCTCTTTGGACTGAGGAGTAATCAGCCCGGTGCCTGGCATAAAGCATGGTCAGTTTCTGGGAACCAGGATAAAATCTGAACAGGTGGGCTGTTAGCTTTCTTTGGAAGCTGTAAAGGATTTTTTTTACCCATTTTTGTTCTTTTTCTTCATTGCACAGAATTTTCTTTCCATTTTGAAAACAGAATTTCAAGAAAGCATGACACAAACTAATTGCCTTAAAACGTGCGACTGAAATGAGGATAAAGGAGAGAAGGCCTGGATTAGTTTCAGGGACCTCAAATCAGCCTGGTATTATGCAGAAGTTTATCAGACACGCTACAGAGCCAGCACACAGCCAGTGTGTGAATAGGTGCTGGAACACAGAAGGCCGCCTGTTGCCCAGGTCCCCCCTAAGCCTTCCCGCACATTAGCAGGGCTTAAGTAAGTTTAAAAGCATTTCAATCAATGAAACAGACGTGGCTGATGGCTCTCCTTTCGGGAAGGAAACCGTAATACGCGTTTTCATTAAGAGACTAAATTAGAGGTCGACCACTTATTAAAATGAAAGATCCATCTGTGCATTCATTGACAAAGAAAGCTTTGGAAAACATGAGACAAAAGAAACTTCTTGTCCTGCACATCCCCACACACACACACATGTATTTGTATTTATATATACTTGAGTATATATATATATATATATATATATATACACAAGTATATATATTATATATATATACTTTTTATACATAAGCCCAATTTGTGTTGCATGGTGATGGGTTCCTGCTTAGCTCATTATATGATGTACCTAGTCAGATGTTTCTGTGAAGTATACACCAGTGTAAGTATATTTTACTAACTACAACTGTACTGTTGTATCTACCAGTGTGATAATACTTTATGTACCAGTGTTATGTTAGTGTATGTACAGTACCAATTTTCCTTACACACTAGTTTGCCATTGAATACAAAGGATAGAGTTGAGACTTGTTACGTGCCCATTTGCTTCAGACCTTTTCTGCTTTAATAACACCTTAAAGCTCTTAATAACACTAAATAATGGCTCCTTCAGATATTCAGAAGAGCTCCATCCTGGATGACTGACAGCAAACGGATCTTACCCTCGGGTGCAGGGCAACCCTGGTTAAGTAGGAGTTATCGAAAGGATGACTCTGATTGGAGAAACAGTCTTGCCTACGCTCCGTTGCCCAGGTGTTTAGCCCAAAAATAGATTAATTTATTCATACAATTAGACCAATCTAAAAAAAAATCAAGAATACAGATGAATTTGAAAAATGAAACATTTGACACCTAGGTGCTCCTTTTAAAATTGAAGCTTTTTCTCTTCTTTTTTTCCCCTGTGTGGGAAACACTCTTTAGTGCTTTATTCCTTCGATTCCCTGCCAGACATTGGACTGTTCTGACATTTTTAATACATAGAAAAATGGAGAGAGTCCCTGTTCATTAGCAAGCATGACACAGAAGGGTCGGAGACAATGTGAGGGACCTCTGTGTGAACGGCTTATAAATAATTTCCGAAGAGCTGAAGAGTTTTAAAATACCTGCTGTCTCTGGGAGTCTGAGCAATGGGAGAGCATGCTGTTTAATTATTCCAATGAGAAAAACCATCCCTTACTGTCTCCTTACTTTCATTCATTTGGTTTTAATGGCTTTCTCCCCATGTAGCTCAAAAATTCCTTCCATTTACTATAATTATATGTGGCTGTATTTTCAATTTTCAGACTTCCAGGAAAAATAAATTAATCAGATTTGTACCTCTTTTAATATACTTTATTCAGCCTTCAGTAATAAATTGTAATTTAGCTCAAATTAAATTACAGTTCTTCACAGTGCTGTGCAACTATTATACATGTTAAAGTAATTCAATCAAGATAAGCTACATGGCATTTACAGCCATGAGTCTTCTTATTAGCTACATTGTTGTCAATGAAGACTGATCAAGCAAGTTTAAAGAACTTTTTTTTGTTCAAGCTAAAAAAAAGAAGAATCTGTTTACCATTTTCCTAAAAGAATCAGTGAGTAATATACAATCAGAACTCAAAATAATTATTATATCCTCAGTTTATGTCAGGATGTAAAAACAAGTACTCTGAAAAACAAGTTAAAAAAAAGTTTTTCATGTATTTTTCAATGAATTCAATGCATTTATTTTTTTGAACTGCCTAATTTGACTACCAGGAAAAAAGCAGCTATTATAATAAAGTGAAAAAATGCAAAAAATGCACTGGAGACTATCCAAACTATGCATTGGCCTTGAACGCAAGAAACAACTAGCTCTCGTTGTCATGGGAATGAGATTGTGTAATCAGACGGCACCTGACAGCTTGATGTGAATGGATGCCATTACCGCAGGTGTTACATAAACGGTCGCAGGTCAGTAAAGAAATGCCAGCATAACAATTACATTCTTGTTTGTGATGTCCTGGTTAAAGATCTGACATAGGTGTCTTTCTTTTAGCAGGCACCTGCTAGGTTTTGACCAAAGTGGCCTTTTAACCATATCATTTGATAAGTTACATAATGTTTGGGACATTGCCTTGATGGCTAAGTTTGAAGCCTGCACTCTGAAAGAGTCACTGTAAGGAAGTGCATTATTATTATTATTATTATTATTTATTATTATTATTATTATTATTATTATTGCTACTACTACTACTACTCTATTAGCTGATAAAAATCAAAGAATGAAAATATGAAGCAGGACTGTCATGTAACAGGAACACATTTGGCTGTGGTGTGCTCAGTAATGGCATTCTGATGGCTATGAATTCTGGCTGGCTTATTTACTGGCACAGGGGTATTGAGCGTGAGGGCCATGCATTCCAGGAACGCCAGTGCTGCACTGCTGCGCCGCAGAGTCCAGCAGAGACTCAGGGCAGTGCTGGCTGTCCACTCTCCTGTCTTTCACAGGCCTATTGTGCTGCTGTTTCTGCACCAAGCTATTGCTCACTGCGTGCAGTAAGAGCCCTCTCCTGGCCTCAGTCCCCCACTGTGTGTGTGTGTGTGTGTGCGTGCGTGCGTGCGTGCGTGCGTGTGCGTGTGTGCGTGTGTGCGAGTGTGTGCGTGTGTGCGCTTGGGTGGATATGTGCGTGCGCGCATGTGTGTGTTTTATATTTTGGAGGTAAACTCTACATCTGTTCCTTCAAGACCATTCCTCTCACAGTTTTAAGGAGGCCAGACTGATAATGCCACGATAGCAAGCAAGTGCACAACGGCCTTCGATTCTGGAAAACAGCTGGGTGAGGCCTGGGGAGGCTGGTGCTGCTTCTCTGGCTGTAAATATCCGTCTCTGTTTTTCTTCCTCCAGTCTCTGCTGGCTCTCCTCAGATGTGTGAATAAAATAATCACATGGCTGTTTAGGTCAGCAGTGTGAGAGCAGACTCTTTTGCTCTGGGCTGACCAGGCAACGCTGAATGGAGCTTTCTGCCTCTGTGATATTCTGACCTGTGATATTCTGACCTGTGAAAATTCACATCGGTTCAGTTTAATCACACTAAGGATGGAATTCAGGGTAAGACATATCTGGGAAAAAAAAGTCTCCTGCAAAATACCATCCTTTCAACTGCAGTGAATTCCTCTTAGCCATGAATCATAGAATTAGTGACACAACACATAAGTGTGTGTGTGTGTGTGTGTGTGTGTGTGTGTGTGTGTGTGCGCGTGTGTGTGTGTACATGTGTGTGCATGTTGGTGCTTCAAACCCTATCACTGATGGACAGTACCAAGGAACACCTCAGGAAACATATTGAGCTCTTCTTTAAAGGAGTGGAGCCATGCTTCTTGGAACTACACAGTCCCACAAACTGCTACACAAAGTGATTAACTAGCACCTTATTTAGCTACATCATGTTGGAGTAAGTGATTAACCAGAGACAAAGCTGCAGTGAATTGGGAAATAGCCTGAAGCCACAGCGCCCCTGAAAGCAAAGTAGATGGCCACATAAATCGTCACTACTTTTAATGAGCCAGCACCGCAGATGAAATTCAACTCGCAAAAATTAAGAAATCTGCAAGGATGCAATTGCCTATTTCATACAGACATACATGAACAAAACTGGCCATGCGCGTTGATGGGCAGGGACCACATCTGGACAATTGAGATAAAATCCTCGAAAAGCAACACTATATCATTTGCAGTCTATTGTGCTGTGTAGTATTACATTACATTACATTACATTAATTTAGCAGACGCTCTTGTCCAGAGTGACTTCCAGTACAAGTGAACAGAAGTGTTTCCATTCAAGCTGAATGAGCAACAGTGTCAGACCAGGCTAACAACACTCACGGACCAGTGGGTGTGAGCATAACACAAGCTTTACCACAAGTTTTTTTGCAGCCTGGCTAAACATCCTAGAAACTAAGAAACACAAACACAAATACATGCGTCATAATCTCTAGATCACAAATCCGCTGTGATACTATGCATAAAATAAACAGCAGGTAATACATGTAATACAATCAGCAGGTGGGGATTGAGGTGGAACAGAGATGCAGTCTGAAGAGGTGGGTCTTCAGCCTGCATCAGAAGATGGCCAGTGATTCCACTGTCCTGACCCTCATGAAAAGTTCTTTCCACCACTGAGGCACCATTACAGACAGGCATCATGTCCTAGAGGAGCCACCTCGTCAGGATTGGTCTGTCAGTCGCCCCATGGTTGCAGAGCACAGTGATCTGAACAGTAAATAAGGTCTGAAGACCGATTGTAGGTATGAGGGGGCTGTCCCATTCACTGTCCTGTATAAGAGCACCGAGGTTTTGAACTTGACACGAGAGATAACAGAAAGCCAGTGAAGTGAGTTGAGGAGGGGTGTGACTTGACTATGTTTAGGGAGGTTGTAGACAAGTCATGCAGCTGCATTCTGGATTAGTTGCAGGGGTTTGATGGCACAGACAGGAAGACAAGTGTAGTCTATTGTAGTGTATTATGGTGCATAACACATAAAACACATAAATCTGTCTATGAAAGTCTTCATCACTGAAGCTCTTACACAACTGAGCAAATGATTGAGCTTGATGATTTTACATTCTTTGATAAAGCACACTTTGCAATCAATGTCCAGGTCTTTATGTAGAGATTAATGTGGCTTGTGTCTGACTGAGAGAACACTGTACACCTTACCTGACGATAGCACATATGGTTTGCACATGACAGTGGGGTTTGGATTTTATGGTAATTATTATCTAAAATAACTCAGCCATAAACTGTATGAGTGAACCATTTAGTTTACTCTTTTACCTTTAATTACAAGGTGATGGAGAACTTAAAACAAGCAAGTTCAGAGCATCTTTGAAAAACAGTTATCAACATATTGACCTTTTGGCCTATTTATGAGGCTTTTTCCCTGAGGCTGACAGTCTTTCATAAAATCAGGATATGTGTGTTACTCTGTGCACACATATAACAGTACACACTATCTCGCATAAATTGCAGACAAGACAACATTGCTTTAGGGCCACTTCACACATGTAACAAAAGAAGTCAATACAAGCATTGTCTATCCCTCTTAGTTACACAAGCCATTCAATAACAGACTTATTCCTGTCTCTCCTACGCTACTGTATTCCACTGATCTTGCTGCGTTGTTGCCCTTGTTGCACTTGTCCCATTACCTGTGGGGAAAATACACTCTCACAGGTAGTGGGGATGAGTCCTGATTGGTCAGTATATGGTAGCATCTTCAGCAGACCTATGGGTCATTAGAAACACTTTGTGCTTGTGGTTAAGTCACATTATTGACATTTAGAAGACAATCTTATCCAAAGTGACTTACATCGGTTACAATTTCATCCATTTATACAGCCGGATGTTTATTGAGGCAATTCTGGGATAAGTACTGTGTCTATGGGTACAGCAGCAGTGCCCCAGCAAGGAATCAAACCAGCAAACCTTTGGTTACAATCCCTGCTCCTTAGCTCTATCCTACACTGCCCTCTGTGTCAGCTTTTTGAGTGATCAAAGTTCCACACAGTCCTGGCCACGCTTCTACAAATGCAGCTGACCGGTGTGCATGGCTTTGAAAACCTGCATTTACACTATTCAAATCGGGCCCAGTGTGTTTGAAAACATGAATCCCGGAAGCGGCAAACATTCGAATGACTGTAAATGTTGTGATTAGCATAGCTGTGGCTGAGTTTAGTCATTTGTGTTTATTTTCATAGCAGCGTTAGTGTTAGCGTGTCAGGCACGATCAGCGTGAATGTTGTCGTCTCAGGAGTGAGCTCGTGTGACCGGTGCGGAGCGGATGGGGGAAGGCGGGACGCTGGGTACAGGCGCGTGGGTTAAATCGGAATTCGGTGACAGGAGGGTTGGCACGGTTTTGTTCGTGCACAGTAACACCTGCCTTTGATTGACTGATGCATTCGGCTATTTCAGGAATTTAATTTAAAAACGAAGCAGTAGAGGGTTTTCAGATGATTTTTTTTTTCTTTCCTCTCTGTCAAGTTTCAAATGAAATGGGGAGTGTGTAGGTAGAGATTATTAGCCTGACTTTTCTAAGCGTTGGAATTTGATTGTTACAGGGTTTGGTTTGGGATAATGAAAGTCAGCAGGGTCATTCAGTTAGATCAGTTGTTCAGTGGGGGAAAGGTACATGTGTAGTTTTAGTTAAATAAATGAGGATGACTTGCGTTCTGTGAGGGATGGGTATGGTATGAGGGTAGGTGGAGCATTTATTTTTGAGGTTGGCCAGATGGGGAGAAGTTCCCTACTCATCTAATAACATAATTACATTAAATGCCTGCCTCTGTTACACATCACTGTGCAATCAGTCATCAGTGAGGCATAAGTGATTAAGGAACACTTCTTGCAACCTGAAGGTTGCAGTTTCAGATCTCTGTAGGTGCACTGCTGTTCTGCCCTTGAGCAAACTATTTCACCTGCATTGCTTTGTTAAGGGCCCAGCTGTGTAAACAGATAACGCTGATACTTTAAGCGCTGTGCATTGCTCTGCAGTTCATCAAATAAATTATAAAACCGATCATCATTCTGAGATGTAATTCTGTCTAAAAATATTTTTAAAAAATGGTGACAGTAGATGCTACTGAGGCAATTCAGGGCGCAGGTGCACAGGAGCAGAGGTGTCTGTTGTGGGATGTCCACTTGTCTGCGTGGGGGTGAGTGACGGGTTTTGGAGCTGCAGAGCGCTGGGGTGGAATAGGCACGGCTCACCGGTTTGCCTTCCGCCCCGCCCCGGCTGCACACGGCCTGGCCAATCTCACGGCTCCGCCGGACCACACACAGGAGAGAGGGCAGTGGGAAGGCGGGCATTGGTCAGTCGTGTGTTTCAGCACAAGCGTGACAGTTTACATATTACTGTACTACAGAGACTTATAATGAAATATACCTCCCCCACTGTCATCCATACCCCACCTTCCTGTCTGCTCGTTCTCTTCTCCCTCCCTCTCTCTCTCTCCCCCTCTCATGTCCTCTCTCTCACCCCCCCCCCCCTCTCATGTCCTCTCCCTCTCTCTACCTCTCTCCCTCTGTCTCACCCGGTACTTGGCTCTCTCTCATTCTTTCAGGCTCATCCTGTCCTCTGCCATCCCCCTTCCTCTATCTCTACCCACCCCTCTTTCTTCCTCTGTCTGTCCCTCTCTCTCCATATCCTCCCTCTCTTATCATCTACCCCCCAAAAAAAAAACAAAAACAAAAACACACACCCTTCTCTCAGCATGTGTACAGGAAAAACAAAGCGCTTACATGCACAGAAATGTTTTCAATCAGCCAACAAGCATGTCTCATTGTATACCTAAATCGGCCTTCATATGCAGGCATAACCTGTGATTACATACACTGTGTTTGCACCATGGCATTCAGTGCACCACACACTCTGAAAAGATAAAATGTCCCCCTGGCATGGAAAATGCTATCCGAAGACCTCTGATGAGCCATTTGCTCTTGACTTTATCCATAGCCCATCATTTTATATGCGTGCACATTGATCCCATGGTACAGGTCAATAGTTTGCTAAAATTGGACAGCGGCTCTCGGGGTGAAGCCCCGCTGATGGAATATGCCCAGACATGACTAGAGGGAAAGCTTTCATGTTTTGTTCTGTACCGTAACCATGGGTGATTAATGGCCTTGTGATGGGGATGGATTATTGGATGGGGGGGAAAAATGTCCGGGGCCTGAAATATGACACATTAGACTAATGTTGGGAAAAAAACACCCTTGTACTGAAACAATAGCGGGACCTCCGCAGGGCTGGATTTCAGAAATGACGGCTCACGGTGTCAGCCTCTATCCCGCTCTCTCTGGCTTGAAACAGGTACGTACACAAGTCCACAGGTACTGTGCCTGAAGGTCACCAAACTGCCTGCAGGTTCAAGTCCCGCGACAGTAGGTAAACCTGACCGGCTCTTGGATTTCCAGGGTGTTTTTAAACTGAAGAACGTTCTGACTAAAGGTACGTGGAGTTATTCTCCATACCTGTTTAAGGCCAGATATACATTCACACCTAAAGTGAAATTCCCTCACCATGTTTTAGTCAATAGTTTTCTACTCCTTGGTTTTGTAATGAAAGGATAAGAAGCTCACAGAGATGCTATTGAATTCAGAGTCTTGCGTGAGATTTGCTCCTGAATGGCTGAATTTTACCCTGGGTTAGGGTCATTTGGATGCCTTTCCTCCAGAAGCAATTCATTCATTTCTCACATACCATCGCATCCAGTATCTTTTGTATATTGAAAGAGGGAACAAAAAAAAGCTACTAACTAACCTTTCAACCAGTTGCAACTTCTCATTTTGCGGCAAAGTCATCTTCTTTTAATTATGTGAGAATAAACTGCATAATGGCTTATACAGTATGTAGCCATTGGCAGCCCCCCATCCCACTCCTGTATTTTGCTCAATAGCGCTGCTCTCATGCAGTATGATTTATGAATCTGTTTCCTCTAACAGTTTGAAGCTCAAATTAAAACCCGCAGTGGCACCTGTTTAGTCACTGCAACATTTCCTTTCATTAGCAGATTTAGGAGCTGTCCCTTCACTGGTCCCATCTTCTAAAGTCTGAGAAAAAAATAAAACCTGCTTTTTTAATTTATTTATATTTTTTAGGATGTGTTATTAATAATCTGTGCCTTGTTGCTTTTTCTAATTATTTGTTACTCATCTCAGACTGGCCGTAAATAACGGTGCAAAACTGCATTTGGCTGCACCACCAGGTGTCCACAAAATTAAATTGGGAGGGTGATAATGAGTCTTCCTCCCTCAGTAATCGCAGGAATTGGGGGTGCGGGCTAACCTGTGGCAGGAGTGACCGCGGGCTGTCCGCCCCTGCACGGCGTGAACTCTCCGAAAGGGCACTTGCATAACTTCACATGGACTGACCTTTAGAGGAAACTCCGCAGCAGGCCGAGACACACAACCAGAGCCAGGACCCTTAATAAGCCACGCGGCTTTAGGCCTTATCATCTGCTATCTGCAGGCCTTTGAAAAACACCTACTGCCTCCACAGGCGAGACAGACACTTATAGCCGTGCCACACACACAGACACACACATGCACACACACACACATACACACACACATACTCCTTTTATATTACATTACATTATTGTCATTTTGCAGGCACTCTCATCCAGAGCAATTTACATAGGTTACAGTTTTTACAAGTTGTCCATTTATACAGCTGAATATTTACAAAGGCAATTCTGAGTTAACTACCTTGCCCAAGGACACAGCAGCAGTGCCCCAGTAGGGAATCGAACCAGCAACCTTCTGGTTACAGGCCCTGCTCCTTACCATTACTGTGTACTTCTTTATGCAGAACCTAAAAGAAAGTGGGTTAATTGAAGCACAGGTCTGATCGGCTCTATCTGAGCCATGTTCCCATGGATAATGCACAAGTAATTATGAAAAAAAATCAAATGAAATAATCAGTGAATTAATTGATTTTAAAAAAGAGTTCTTCCCTTTAGAAAAATCCTTCCAGTGCATTAATTATTGAGTTCTATAATTGAGGCTTTTTTGCTGTTACATGCAGTCATCCATCTGTATAACGGGATAAGATGTAAGCCATATGAGTCACCCTGAATAGGAAAGCATTCAGAGCAAACAGGTTTTAAAAACATTGTAAATACGACAGAATCTTTTTCATTCATCACATGTCGTTGAACGCATTTCGACATCCTTGACAGGTACAGTAATTTGTCAAAAGGCCTTGTTTCAACCGTGGGTGTCACTGCTAATGACACAAAAAGAAGAGAGAAGAAGAAGAAGAAGAAGAAGAAAAAAAACACTCCATCTTGATTACGGTATGACACCACCTCTGTGTGCCACCCAGAGGTTTTTCCAGATAAGCGTCCACTCACTGTTTTTACTGCCTTGCCAGTCAGTTCATTATCACTGGAGAAATCTCCACAGCTTCGGTGCAGAGAAGACGCAAGAGTCAGTTGGTGGTGGATCATGAGAATTAAAGATGTGGGGGAGTTCGTCTGTGCGGGTTTAATCTATCTTTACTCTCCCTTCTCTGGGCTAGGGTTCACATTGTCAGCTTTCTCAGCGATTATTCTGAATATAAATAAGGCGATCTGTCTGTAAACGCTCCCCTACGAGATATAATAGTTCATGTAAATTGTTCTGCCACAGAAAGATGGAGGCCACAAAACTCTCCACCCCACCTTTATAAATAGTTTGCCTCAAACTGTTCACAGCTCAGGAGGGTCCATGTTCATTCCCTGTCCTGCAGACATTAAAAGGTGTCACTCAGTCAAAAAACACTCAGTCTAACACAACTTAATGATGGAAAGAAAAGTATTAACTGTTCTCATTGTCAAGCCACAATACTGCATGTCATTAAAGTGAGCTGAAACACACCAGTAACACATAAACACAATCAAAGACCTCCCCTTCTCTGTCCCACTAGCATTATAAAGTGTCACTCAGTCACAAAACACTCAACTTAATTCAAATGAATGTTGAAAAATGTATTAACTGTTAATATTATCAAGGCATGTACTGTATGTTATCATTAAGAGCTGAAACACACCAGTAATACATGAGTATAAGCAAAGACAGACTTGTACAGACTTGTGTAGAATGAAAAAATTTATGTGTATGTTTTGTGTAGAGGGCTGTGTTATTGATGCCCCCCCAATGCGTTCCAGTGTCACTGGCCTGTAATGGCTTCTGGTGCAGCAGTTAATGAGTCCAGGAGGAACTCCATGAAACGTCCCGTTGCTTTCATTAACACTATTCCCTAGGATCCTGCCGATGATCATCTTCACATAACAAACCATGGATTATTATTTAACCAGCGGCTTTCTCAGCTGGAAAATTATCCCCTCGCCCCCCCAAGATACCTCCGCTCAGTTTCAGTGGTTGACCATGTGAACCACTGGTGTTGTGACTAATGTGAGCAAAATGAACTCACTGAAAATCACAGAGTGTAGGATCGTTAGACGTGCTGGTCATGGATGTATAACCTGTGTGTGTGTGCACACGCCTGTGTGTATGTATGTGTGTGTGTGTGTGTGTGTGTGTGTGTGTGTGTGCGTGCGCACGCCTGCGCGTATGTATGTATATGTGTGTGTGTGTGTGTGTGCACACGCCTGTGTGTATGTGTGTGTGTGTGTGTGTGTGTGTGTGTGTGTGTGCGTGCGCACGCCTGCGCGTATGTATGTATGTGTGTGTGTGTGTGTTTGTGTGTGCAGTCTGTATGCATTTTTACACAGATAATTACCCTGTATACATTTTCTAGTTTATTTGTAGATCATAATTATTACATGGTGTCATTGTCTTCTGTTCTGTGACTTCTGAGCAGCGGAGGGTGGGCTGTTTAAAAACAGAAAGAAGTGTAACTACAGGCTTAAAAGCAGACGTGCTCTTCAGAGAGCACATGCAAACATGCGAGAGCAATACACTCCAGCTTCACTCTGCTCTATAAGGGAAAGGAATCCTAACGGGTGTCAATGAAAGGCTTGGAAAAAAAGCGAATCAGTCAGAAACTAGGCCCGATGCATGCTTTCGGTTCTGCAGGGCGTGGATGCTGCGCAGTCTTGCCGAGTTGCGGTGTCTTGTATCGTTGTACTGTGTGTGATTTGTGGGGCCGATCCTATGTGTATACCACGCTTGATCAGAGCTGCGACTGACTGAGCATGACTCTCATTCCAGTACATCAGCAGGAAATGAATCGCCCTCGAGCTATGCTAATGCCATGATTTCTCATGTAATCCAATACCATGGACTCCATCCTCAGGCATATCCTGATTTACGTAGTTATTGATAGTATGTAATAATAATAATAATAATAATAATAATAATAATAATAAGGGGTTGAACTGACACAAGTGCTCCATCAAAACTGTAGGCATGGAGTCACGTACTGTCTATAGAAGAATGAATATTGGAAAATGAACTAATAACAGGACAACTGACAGGTGATATCTGCTGATAAGATTATTTACCTATTTACACAGAAGCAAGGTGAGTATAGCTCCCAATTAGTTTCATTTTTGTTTGACTAACAACTATACTGCAAGTCTCCACAAAAAAAAAAAATATATATATATATATATATATATATATATATATATTTTTTCCTTAATAAATTAACACTGACAGCTTCAACGTTTTGTGGTTGGATGTGGCGCTGTCAAAATGCAGGCTTATTGAATCACATGCGTAAAGTGGTATGAGCTCATACACCTGCTTTGTGCTCCTGCGCAAGAACATTGAAAGATATTCGATATGACAACAGCGGGGCAAAGCTGAGCTGCACGAGCAATTAACAGCACATTAGCCTGCTAAAAAAAGACGTCCGGGCTGTACAAACAGCAACGCTGTGACGACCCACACTGCAGGACTGGAGGACTGATGACGGCTCGTCCCGTGATGGAATCATTATCCTCCTGCTGGTCACTGTGCACGATGTCATGTTGTAAATGTGTTTTTAATTGGAGCACAAACAGAGATATCACGAGATACTAGCGTCTTTCCGTGGAGAGAACCGTGGCCGTTTGTTTCTCTGCATAGAATGTGCTTGGTTTACTCCATGCACTGATCAGTTGGTCAGCTGGTCAGTTTATTGACTGATTATCACCTGGAAAAGGAATACAAAAACGTTCTGATAATTATCCATTTGATAATTATCCATGCGATGCAGCAGTCAAAGGGGATGCGGTCATGGAGGCGGGGATCAGACAGCTGTTGTCAAGACCCTTTTCCTGACACTAGGGGGTGACGTCACTCTCCTGCCCTGGGACCACCCTGGCATGACTCCACCCACCCTGTCTGATGCTCCCCCATGGCAACGGGGCGGGGTCGACAGGTTGGGAGTGGAGGGATGGAGGGAGAGAGATCATGAGATTCAGCCATTAGCCGCTTACTGCAGGGTCCCCAGCCCTGCCCAATGACCCTACCTTCCCCACCCCCTTCCCTGCGGCAATACTGGCCTGGAGGAGATGAACAGAGGCATTAGCGTTAGCACTCGGGCACAAGGGCGGGTAAGGTGTGAGTTAGCATTCCAGTGCAGCCTTACACAGATGCACACAGGCATTAGCATTAGCACTCCACCGGGAGGACCCACCTCAGATGTGACTGTCTTTGCGATGGCAGGCTAAGGAGGACAGTCAGGGGTTTTGGGTTAGGAGGAAGTCTTATTCCACTCCTGAATATTCTGAATCCTTTAATCCCAGCTGCCAGTTGAGTGCAGTAAATATCCTACAGCACTTTTCCAAAGGGTAAAGCTTTATTCAGTTTAACACACCCAGAGCTCCTCCAGCTGTACCAGTGCTGCTCCATACGCCCTTTGCCTTACCTGAGAGCCAGCTCACCTGGACTTTGAAGTCATTTCCAGCTCCATATTGAAATGAGAGGCTCTGTGCAAATTCTAAAACTTCTATCCTAAGATCGTGCACATATAAAGAGCTGTCTCTTAAGTCTGCCGTCGTCTCAGCTGCTAATTAATTTGCCAGAATTAATAAAGCAGAAAACAGGAAACAGAACCCAGGCTTACATGTGGAGAGGAACAAAACAGGAAACTACAGACAGGAAACTAACCTCTGGGGCTCCGAAGCTCACGGCTACCTTTCCTGGAGGCATGCAGGCTGAAGCGCATGTAATTAGATAAGGGAACCGAGCGATTTCAGGCACTTAGATTTAATGTCTGCAATATGTCTCGGAAAATAAATAAATAAATAAATGAATAAATAAATTAAAAAGCAGACTGTGATGTATGTCAGTGGGTGGTACTGAGAAAGACTATGTGCTAAATTAAGATGTGCATTAGCGTGCTGGAGAAGCTAAATAAAGGCACTGTGGTAATTACAGGAAAACGCCTCCTGCTGGTTCAGTGTCTCAGGTCCATCATTGCAGATATTACCTGTGGACAGCATGATCATGCCTCTGTATGTTATCGTTTACATTTTATGTGTTGCTATGCATAAACATTGGAATAAATACTATTAGAAGACTGTAAAAGAAAGAGGAGTATCATTTAAATCCACAAACGGTTGGGCTTAATAGTTCATGCAGTCATGTATTAGCAGTGTGCGTTAGTGAGGTCTCTTGGTCACGTTTTGTAAGGGGTCAGTAGCTATTGACTCCTCCCCCATTCACTATGGTTGCCTGATGAAAACCTAAAAAAAAACAAATGACATGAAAAAAGTGAAAAATGTGCGAATATAAAAAATATGAGACATGCAAAAGCAAGCCTTTCACATGCCGATTCCCATAACAAAGCTTTGGGAGCTTCAGGAGCGTACTATCAGGCAGTGCTGCTTCTCCTGGCCTACAGGGTCTCTGATATTCACATCACGGGACACATTGGTGAAGGAACTTAAGTCTGTCTTTCTGTCATTGCATCTCTGATAAATGAAAACCTGTGTTAGCTGTAAATTGAATATTGTATCAGCCAGACCATCCCCAACACATTACTGATGTTATCGTCTCCACAGCATCGGATGGGCATGATCTGTTTTTTTTTTTTCATTCTAAAATGGACTCTGTTTATTTGTATTTCATGGCCGATAAATGTAAAAAAAATAAATAAAACATAAAATGTAAAAAAAGGAAATAAATAACTTAAGAAGAAAATGAGATATGGCTGGGATCATGGCAGGTGACAGCTGTCTAAATGTTTCGCTGAATGCAGAGCCAGTCTACAAGGCTTCTGTGATGCTTGTCTATTACTCCTCTGTATCGCGTGCCAGAACACTGGCATCTCTGCACGCGGGGATAAGAAACCGCATTTATGTAGCGCCTTGCTGGAAGATCACCTCTAAGGCCCGATAGAGGCGACAGATCTTAAAGAACTTCCGGTTTCTCAAAGAATCATGTTCAGTGTTCCGTTGCCAGAGAAAAATTCAAAATGACCCAGGAAATTATTTTTGGAAAAAAAGAATTTTAAGGGCCGTGTCGTTTGCTTTTGATCAAATATTTCTCAATGGCAAACAGCAAGCTGGTGTCTTTATCCTTAATCAAAAAATCAAAAATAAAAAGTCTGATTAATTTTGTATGCAGTGATCTGTTCTGAGACCTGATCAGGGATGTGGCAGGTAGCATGTGGTTGCAGGTAAGGCACGGAACCTGTCTTAATGAAAAAAGTCACACATATATATGTGTTTAAGGACGAGGGCTCCACTAAAACAACTTCATTAAATATCCAACAACATAAAATGATGACATGAAAAATGATGCCTACAAATGAACAATACACATGTATGTTTTTAATATACATAACTATATTATCATGTCTACACAATGTACTGGCTGGGGCGCCATACTGAGGTAAAACTTGCAAGGAGTCCTCATTATAATCTAAGGTTTGTTTCACCAAGACAAAGCACTTTTTTTTTTTTTTTTGACTGACCATGGCCAATAAGATATTTACTTTCTCCATATCACTTTAAATGACAAGCCTTGGATTTCAGAACTTTCCATCACTCTTATGGATGGAAAGTGGCAAATGGGGACATTCGGTGTAACTCATTTGCCATCAAATTTCCAATTTCTCTGAATTCACCTGTGTCACTGAAATAGCTCTTCCAGACATTCGAGTTATATTCTTTTTTTGCTGTCTTTCCTGCACATTGCATTGGGGTGAGAAGTAATTTTATTCAGTAGGCATTGTAAAAGTTTTGTAGGTTTTCTGCACTTTTAAATGTAGTGATATTTTCTGATTATATTTGCTATCAGACTAATGAAGCTCAATTACACTTTGGAAAGAAATTTCAGACTCAATTTTAGCCCAAAGGCAAAGCAGGGTATCAATGCAAAGTGGGCAATACATTCACTGAGTCAGCCTACAACTTAATAAAGCTTTCATAAGCACTATGTAATGCTTGGTGTAAGTACTGAATTAACATTGATAAACATTTATGCAAATTGGCATATAAAGCTCATGTGGGATCAAATGTCACCATAAATATAATAATCAAATTCAAATCTATATTGTAATCACGGTAACATCACTTCTGACAGGAACGGTGGCATAGAACACTCTATGAGTCTATAATTGTAAGTATTTATGAATAAAAACATAGTGGTTATGAATGTCTTATATAGGCCTTAAAAAGGGTGTATGTAGTTGTATGACTACTCATGCACTAAAAAGCATATTAAAAAATAAAAGTTCATTTTTAAGTTTATAAAAAATTAATACAATATTAATTATCTTCAGGAGTCCACACAATAAAATGATTGCTGGGGGGAAGGGGGGAAGTAAGATTTTTTTTAAGTGTGCAAAGTGGGGAATATTCCCAACTTGAAAAAAATAATAACAATAATAATAACAAGAAGTGATTCATATGCATATTTAAGTGTTGATGCAATGAAGAAGGAATTGTCAGGCGTATTTGCATAACAAAGGGCTGGAATTTGGAGGGTGCGACTGAAACCCATGACCCTGGTGATCCACATGTGGTGAGGGTCTCGTGTGCCCTCCACACGTAACATCACTGTGACTCTTCCCTCTCCTCTCTCTCTCTCTCTCTCTCTCTCCCTCTCTCTCTCTCTCTCTCTCTCTCTCTCTCTCTCCCTCTCTGCTCCAAGGACCTTGCTTAAAAGCCTGCACTTCATCTGTGCGAGCCGCTACAAAGGCGACCTTGGGCGAAGTTTGATTGAGGTGTTCAAAAAAAAAAAAGGGATTGATATAATCAACCCAGCAGATTACTTCAAATTCAACACACAGCGCATGACTCCAGGACACTAATGGTAATAAGGCATAAGTCAAACTCTGAGGAAAAAAAAGAAGAAGAACCTTTTTTAACAAATCTGTTTGTTGAGGTGTGAGGGGAAATGCTTATGAATTGGGTCAGGGGACATGAATTTTATTTATCACATTTTATTTATTTATTTTTTATGTTTCATTTAGTGATGCCTTGAAATTGTGCGCTATCGTCGTGGATCGATAAACTTGAATCAAAGCACAGGCTTTTGGAGAAATAATTATGGAACCAAGACAGTGAAAGCTCCGTTGTGAATAGGTAAGCATACATTACACAAAGCTGTTTGATTGTGTCAAATAAGCACACTGCAGTCAATACCCACGCGTTACTGCATCTTAAAAATGCGTGCGTGCTCTTGGCTTGATTATTTGGAACAGCTCATCGCTAATGAATACCACACAAGAATATTCTGTCATCGCGGACCATCCCCTATTGTTGGTGCAGATATGAATAACTTTTGTTTTTTTCATCTAAGATAATAAAGGATGAAATATGAAAGCTTCATATTTTATTTATTTATTTTAATATTCAAAGGGAGGCAGAGGACTCTGCATTGCGATGAGGAAACGATTAAACAGAAGACCGAGGATGACAAATGAAATGGAATATTTGCCATTGTGAGGAGTGAAGTTATTATTGCTGTCAGGGAGAGGCCGTAGCTGGAGGTACAGTTACACGCTGGGCAGGGTGACACACTAACAAAACCAAATATGCTAAAAAGGAATAACAACGAGACAAGAGCATTTAAAGAGTATTTAAAGACTAAAAAAAACTTGAATGTATAGCTGTCACCATCTTTACATATATGTGCAAGAAGCACATGAAAAAAAGCCCTGATTAAACAAGTGGCAGGAAAACCAAGAGGGAGAATTCAGACGATTCACTAGGACACGCTCCATTTTCTGAATTCTTACATATCTTCACAAATTTGACAGGTGAAGAAAATGAATGGAAAATGTATATTATTAAAAAAAAATGAACACAGCACTCACTTGAATTTTTCTCCCACCGAAGAATCATATGGCACAAGAGTGAGTTACAACTCTATTATTAATATTTTAAGTCATACAAATGTAAATGCAAATTGAAATAAAATCAATAAAAGGTTTTATACATTTTCTAATTCAGTTAATGTGAACTTTACCCCAATGTGATTTTTTGATAGGGTTTAAACTGCCTACTCTGACAGTTATAGATTTCCATTGCATGGAGAAAGCAGTCTGGCAGCCTATTAATGCATATCTGTCACCTCTCACCATGACATCTTTAACAAAAAAATAATAAAAACTCACAGGTCAAGCTTTCCACAGACACCGATAAAACACCTCAGCCAGTATAGTCGGATAATATTTAAAAAATGGAGTATCAACGTAAACGGTGGCAAGGTCATGATGTTTAGCTAAATTAGAGCCCATTGTTTAGCAGCAGGTTCAGAGTTAGCCAATGCTACATCGGCATTCCATTTACACAATTGCAGACTCACAGAGCAGCCAATCAGAGCTCAGCCGGGCCAAGCATGACCATCCTCAGAAAAACACTGGCCTGCTAGACTTGCTTGTTGGTCTTTTTCACCGTTGGTCTCTGTGATAACATCACTTTACCCCATAAAATGATAATACCCTACATTAGAGTAAGCACAATGGGGTGGTGGATTGGGGAGTGTTGCCTAATTCTTTATAACTAGAAGAATAGCACAGTGACAGCTCCTGTAGAAGGACCTACCTACAGGGGTAGGTCCTCCTCAGCAGGCCTTTCCAGATCAGCCTCTGTTTCACACTGTCCCCAGAGCCTTTAATGCATCTGTAGATTAGGTGCCAGGGCTGAATTACTCCATGGTCCAGAGGGAGATCTTTATTATCCAGCCGGGGACAGCCAATGAATCAACCTTACCACTGATCTTTCCGTCATCCGGATGGGGTTGATATGTGGACATTGATGGTAAGCCCGATGCATCCGCAGTACATAAAGATTAGTGGATCAGTGCAGGGCCCGCTCTGAGCCAATGCCCGTGAACAAGCAGGTTGTCTCACGTTAGAACAGTATGTCAGTCATTGCACTTACAGCATGTACCAGAGATACCCCGCATATATGTACGAGAAGTGTAGAGTGGTGCTATGGACTGTTTGATTTTATGGAGGGAACAAGGAAAACAAAGCAATGCGTTTTGGTGTTGGTTTCCGTGAGTGTCCCTCTGGGAGTGGATGCTCCGGGCCCAGCCTGTGACATGATGGTCACAGGCTGGGTGCTGGTTAAGAGCTGGGTGCACAGTGCTGGTTAAGAGCTGGTCTCCAGCTGTGATTCTAGCTGTGCGCTGATATCAGAGTGGAGAGGAGCAGAGGCCTGAACCGCGGCAGAGAGAAGCCTGAGTGATGCACCCAGTCACCATCCAGCGCATTTTAGTGCCACTTCCTGTTCAAGCGCCTGCCTCTGTGTTTTGATCCATTTCATCCGCCACGCAAAAAGCAACATTTTGCGATAAGCGTTTGCGTACGTTTCAAATAAAACCTGAACGGATAATGACAAATACGTTGTAACGTGCAGGGGGCGGTTTCTTGGAAAAGGAGAGCTTTAATTCAAATCCCAGTGTCACATCAGTTATTCCATGCGCTGGTCAGAAAATAATGATTTCTTTTTCTTTAGTCACGGCTGTCTCAAGCTATCTACTTCTACATTCCCTCTCATCACTTTCTCTATTTTACAATTTGTGCACACAAGACATAAAGGCTTTCAGTTAAGAATGAATAAGGAATGAGGCTCCTTTTAAATGTTAAATATTAATGCGGCTGACAGCTAGGTGTGTAACAGTCATTGTCGTCCGGACTTAAAAGCACATGCCCATAAACTGTCATCTAATTTTCATTATCCAGCCTGCTTTTGTCCCCCCCACTCATTTCTCATTGTAATAATTCATGACATAGATAAAACAAGTTGGCAACGAGCGCCGCTCTTTCATAGAAACAAGTGTAAATAGTTCCTGCATCAGAACAGAGACATGTGTGTCCCCACCTTGAGTTTTGCATGCTTTTGCATTTGAGAGAAGCGGGGGAATTTCTATTATAATCATCAATACCATGAGCGTATTTTAGAATGTGCTTGACATGAAAACGGTGGCGTGTCTGGTGCTATGCATGCATATTGTAGCAGTGTTTGGATGGGATTTCTGATTTCTGACGGAGGTGTACTGGAGAAACAGCTTCATGGTGTACAGCGGAGAGCCGAGCCGGGCTGAATTAGGTCATCGAGCGGAGAGGAGCGTGGCGATGTCAGACCCCCCGTCTCCGGGATGTCAGACTTAAACGGGAGAGACACCGAAGACTTCGGCAGGGGCGATTTTTCCTGGCAGTTTGAGGAGAGGAGGGTAAGGTGATCTCACTCGCTGCTGGAGAAGGTACGAAGGAGTCGCGAGGCAATCAGATGATGCGCCGTGTGCGGAGCAGCTAGTAGCGAATCAGAACCTGGCCCGCAGGACCCACCCCCATGCTCCCTCTACAGGCCTCTAATAAAACCAGTATAAACATGATGAGGTATGAACACTGTTTACACCAGAGCGGATGGAGGCAAGTGTGTGCGTGCAGGGTTTGCTGGTTTCATTATTCTACCTTCAGAGAAATCCAAGCATCGTTTTACTGTATCAGCAATCGATTTAGTGGCGGGATTTTGCTGGAAGATTAAGAAGGGAATAAGCTACTTTAACAGGTGTATCCCTGCAGAGTTTGGAGGGGTTAGGCCTGCATGAATTGTAACCCATCCCCCTGCAGAGATCAGAATGGTTAGATGTGTCTGACTGGTTAACTACACGTTGAGTGATGTGTTTAGGCATATCTATTCCTATGTGGGGCTTTTCTTGGTTTGTGAGAGCAGTGCTTTCATGGACAGTATATGCCCTCTATTATTCTTCCTGATTTCACAGTAGAAGTACAACAATATGCAGGAGGAAAACAAAAGAGAATAAATGAACTACATTTAACTGTCCTCTTTTTCCTCTCTGGTCATTGTAAGATCAATGACCAGATTTTAAAGATTTTTCATCAAAAGGTAGATTTATATTTATATGTTTTTTTGAAAATAAGAGTTTTATTCTAGCTTGCACTTTCTCAATACCACTAAGACTCACAAATCAATAATTCTTTGTTCAAGGAATCTTTTTTATTGTTAGCCATGCAATATTTACAAATAGGAACGATCTTGAAACATAAAACCAGAGTGCTAACTTTGTCATTATTCACAATAACAACCATGACAACACACATAGCTCATGCAGAGCTGTCGAGCAGATACCACAGCCAAAAAATATAACCATGGATGTGGCCGGTTGTTAATACTGAATCATTTTACTCATATATATATATCGAATCCAGTGCACTAGCACATAACAGGATCAAGGCATTACGTACAGTCAAACATAACAATGACTGAGAATCCTGTATAACAATGCATGTACTGTATGAAAGCAGTTTGTAATGTTTGCAAAACTTCTATAAAGCAGAAATCAACCCAGACCCAGACAGCCTCTCACTTGATGCAACTTGGTCTCCATGGTTACATGATCCAAAACAATCTGGTTCCTCTTACCAACAAAGCTAGAAGACAAATACCCCTGATGCAAACCAGCTGCAGAGACGCCCCGCAAAAAAAAATAGAAGAAAAATGAAGTCCATGAGCTTATGAATGTAAAATGTTGAATCTTAGTCACCCAAAGAAATAAAAAAAACACATTCAGTTTGTGCTGTGGTGACCCCCGTTCCTTAGAGTTTGTCCTTAGAAAGGCCCTACTGAGAGGATCCATGAACACACTATCCTTGCTATACTGTGGCTGTGAACATCTTAAAGGAGCCAGCCCTCAGACTACACACCTAGGGAAAGTGTTCACACATCGTTTAACTCGGACAGGGGTTCACCAGCGTGGCGTGGTCTAGTCTATCTGATATGTTAATGGGGATGGGAAAGTAAACCGCAAGGATTGCGTTGGGTTAGCCTCCTGAGAGAGGAATCGTTTCCCTTATCCTTCAAGGCCTACACACGCACAAAAAAACCTTTGCTGCTGGATAAAGCGAGAGGGAAAAAATCGATCATATTTTACATATAAAAAAAAAAAAACAACCTGGTTAGTGGTTTATTTGGCATTCGATAAAAACATCAAAAAGTGGATGAGAATGTGGAACATAAAAGAGTGTCATAATCCATGACAACAGCAAATTCAGCACGCTGTCAAACATAATGTGAGGAGATAGCAATGGGAATTATGAAGTGCGTTATCTGTTTCTCCTTCGGTGTCAGACTGAGGCGGAATGAAGACTTCCTCTTCTCTGGGCAATGAGAAGCCTGTAACGTGAGATGGTTTGCAATGGTCTGCCGTTCCACGCTAGGGAGGCCTTCTCTGTTTGATCTGAAACATGGCCCATTTCAACCCAGACAGATCTGTGAGGCTGCAGAAACTTCACCATGTTCCCATAACATCAGAGTGGTTCTCAGAGAACTGGGTCGAGTATGGCTCCTCCCCCTACAGGGCGGAGCCCAGACAGGGCGGGACTTATCTGATTTATCAGATTCAGTATCTGCAGTTATAAAGTCAAGCCATGTACTATTTTTCACTCCTAAACATCTATTAAACAACAACAGTTAACGGTGTGAAAAGTCAGTAATAACACTAGATTGTTTTATCTAAGAATTGTGGTGATAGAATTGTTTTTAATATTTTTTTTGTTTTGAAATATAAATTAGAAATCGAGTAAACCTGTTTATAATTATAGCACAAGGCAGTGTGCTCACCAGTCATGTCAGCTATTTTAATGGAACAGCTTTAGAGGGGACATAAGCAATACCACAAGAACAACAATAAAAGGATGTAGACAGGAAAAAAATGCAGCAAGGTGATCTAACTCACAGACTTCACATGCTTCCTTTACAGGTGTTTAGCACATGTGTCATGTGCCACCCATACATTAAACAGCTGATCATATGAGAAGTCTTTGTACATTATATAATCATCCGGGAAGAACTCATTTGTACATGTCATTATGTAATGATGTGCCACGTTTGATCACTGAACAAATTTACTTCTCTGTTCGTTTCATTAAACCCGTCAGTCATTAGCCGCTTCTCTAAAGCGATAAACCACGAAAAGATAATTGCAAGAGCACATAAATTAGGAGGAAAATAAGAATAGAGCATTTGCAAAATTAGATATTAATGATTAGAGTCTGCTTGTTCTGTCTATTACCGTGCTGATTGCTCCTGTGTTAGTAGGTGCCCATATCACTGTATTTAAAGATTTCTCTGTTAGGACCAGCCCTATACATTTAAACATATAAAAAAACAAGTACAGACAGATACACAAATACACAAACATGCACAACACACACACACACACACACACACACACACACACACACACATTCACTGTACATTTATTGCTAAACTTAAAAAAATTTGGCCTTCAGAGTCAAGGTCAAAGCCCTCTACTGGTGAGATGATTCTCAGAGTACACAGCCAAACTACAAAAAAGTATCACAACACAACCACAACATAAGGCCTTCCACCAGCCCTTATGGGGTTTTCCCTGTCTCTATGTTGTCTTTTCATTTTGACTTGAGGCCATACAGAAAAAATATTCTTATCCCAGTTACACAAATATAACCTTCAGCCTGCCTGAATGGTAAGTCCATACTGAGTACTGGAGTTTACTGTCACAGTACAAAGGAAACAGCATCAAAACCAAATCACAGAATTTTAGATTAATATTTAAAATAACACACTGTTAATGTGACCAGATTTTCTCTCTATCACATAACCAGATTGTTCAGATCTAACTACCCCTGTCATTTCAGTCTTATGCGTCTCCATCACATGATGTGATTACCCTGATCATGTGACATGAAAATACCCATTGTATTATTTGAGGTACCTTGTCATGTGACAATATGTCATGTGACACTGGTCTCAGCAGTGGCCCTCACCTGCTCACTGTATACAGGTAAAAAAAAGAGAGTTTCGCACGTCTGCCATCCAGCAATGCACGCCGAACATGAAACCTTATTAAGCAGACAGCCTTCTCATCTTGTATGCGGTGGAGGTTGCCAAACTGTCTGACACTCTTACAACGTTCCTATACCTGAGTGAATTAATACTATCTGTCACAGATAGTTACACATTCCCCATTCCAAGTCTCTCCGACAGAGAAGCACAAGACTGTCAATCAGCACGCCACACATTCCCCCTGATTACCATCAACAGAGGAAAAGTTTTCAAACTTGATCCATGCCGATGTGGGCTGAGTAGAAAGCAAGGTTAATCAAGTAAAGGAAGAGAGAGGGAAAAAAAAGGCGGAACGGTGGGATTCCCGCGAGGTTTGAACATCATGTGCTCTCTGGAAGAATGGCTTCCTCAGCCCACCAGAACAAAGGTGTCATCTCTGTGCCTGTTTCAGAGATGGGCGTTCAACATTATTTTCCACTTAAAGCAGAAGCAATATCTATGTTTTTATTCTCATTTTGTTATAATTACAATTATGATGTGATAAAATTAATAAAAATTGATATGTGATAAAAATTTATTTTTACATATATATATATATATATATATATATATATATATATATATATATATATATAAGATTAAGGTCTGCAAAACTCTACATTGCACATCCTTTTTTCCAAAACAACATACATTTCAACATCTCACTCTTCTAAAAATAAAGAGAAGAAAACAGAAACTTTACCTTTTCAAACGATTCAGCAATTCATCCAGGCATACAAAACAACAGCACTGAGACATATGCATTTTTTTTAATAATCATACAACATAAAATCTCTACTGTGTGGTGTGTATATCACACCATATATTATTTTAAATATACCATATGGCTGATAATCTTGTTTGTCTTTCATATGACCGTGTGCAAAGATTTTTTTGCAATTATTCCATTTTAATTGTAGTCTTGACTGCAATGTGAATGTATCTTGATTTTGAACAGTAATTCTATAGCATTTACAGAATTTATCAGAATATAATGTATGTAACAGCCACGCTGCAAGGGATATCTCAGCCTGTCGGCCTCATACTGCGGCATGGGCATATTAAACATCAGATCTGAAGATGACATTTTATGTCGAGATAATTGCATGGACTAGCATTTACATTTGGGCACACTGTTGCAGAATGTTTACTGTGCATTTCTTTTTTAAATATGAAGCATACATATCTCTCCACTCTCAAAAGTGAAATATGGAAGTGAAACATGTGGTAATATACAGAGAAATTCTTTTGTTCAGCCAAATAATACATTGGAAATATAATTAAAATCCATTAACACAAATCAGAACTAATTATAATATTATAAAAATGACAAGAATGACAATAATAATTTACAAATTTTAAATAAATGTATTCAGCAAAAAATGTCTAAAATCTATTCTTCTATAAAATATATTCTGATTGTATCATTTTTTTTAATGGGTATTTGGGTCATTCAGTCCAAGACCTGTGGAAACAGCAGTTATGGTCAAGGCAATCATGCCCTTAACTTTCCATGACAGCATTTAATTTTAATCCATCTCCTATAGTAGTATAGGATGAGCTGTTTGATCTAAAATGTATGGTACCTACTTTGAACCACTACAATGCCTGGTATTGAGGCTGTGCTATTTAAAGTTGCGTTATTATATAAGCCTTGAAAAAATGAGGTCTTTATATAGCTCAAGGAGGAATGGGAGGAAGTTCACCCAACAGTACAAAACAAAGACCGCATTGATTGTGTGTTTTGAACTGAAAACATACAGCACACACACACACACACACACACACACACACACTTAAAAAAAAAAAAACAACAACAAAAAAAAAAAAACTATTGTTAACTTCAGTAGTAACACCAAGAAAAGGAGAAAAAGAATGAAAACCTTCATAATATGCAAAATCACCATTTGGTCTCACTGCATTTGTCACGGGTGATTGCAAGACAATGTGCAGCTCTGTCGTATATAGCCATGCTCATTAGTGTCTGGTGTGCCTAGGTAGCTATGCCATTATCCAGAATTGTCTTGCTGATTGTCATTTTACTGTCAGCAACGGAGACAACAACACGCATATTTACTAACAAGGTGGAGAGAGAGAGAGAGAGAGAGAGAGAGAGAGAGAGATTAGATATCAGGTCCCTTGGTCAATTATTCTGACTTTTTTTCAGTTTTATCCATTTATTCAATCATTGATTCACCATCAGATAAAGCGAAGCAGAAACTTTGATCATTATAGATGTGAATTGCATCTAAAAGAAACAATGCTTCTATTTCAGCATATACTGTCGCAAAAGACATTTTTATTCAAAGCTGTATTCAGTGTAGGGGAAGACCATTAGAAATTTACATAGCTCTTTGCTCCACATGCTACGCCTCACAAATGGTGCCATTTGACACCCCCCAGTCACCTCAAATCTAAAAGCCATTGCTGCAGACGATGAAGATTTCTCCCAGAGGGAAGAACACCCACCCTCCACTGGAGGGAGGAAAAAAAGGCTTAACGAAGAAGAGGAAATAATTTTGCCACTTGCTAATCAATCTGCTTTTTTAATCAAAGATCATGTTAAAGTGCTTTTTGGTTAGAGGCCTGTGGGAGGCTTAGAGTATCCTAACATGAAAGTGTCCTGTCAATACATCTGTCATGCACTGTATATGGTACGGGCAGTCTACTGACTGACACAATAGATTCAGTCTCCTCCTTCACAGCAGAGCTGTGCTCCTTTTCCCTGGAGAGTGAACAGGGAAGCAGGTAGTGTGCACGTTCCCTCTAATATTCATATGAGTGTGTCAGTAATGGAGTAACTGTTCCATTACACCGGGAGGGCAGGAGGGCAGCTGATGATCTAACAGAAGTTCATCAGCAATTAAGGGAGTCTAGTAGTCCCTCAAGATTGTCCTAAAGATATTTTAATAAGCTAAACTAAATTAAGCCCTGGTGTAAACTATGGCATTTAAACTTAAGCAGCTCTCAGAGCTGAATCATTGGGTGTCAATGTAGTGGCCTATATTAAGTTCACAGATACATATTTTGAAACAAGATGTGAACTTGGATTTGTATGTCAGGACCCCTCTGTTAATTCAATAGAAACTACTTTCAGATAAATGAAATGCATTCTAAGGAGTTCTGTTGAAAACTACCGCATATTGCATTCAGTATATTTTAGCTTGGTCTTCGAGTCCAGGGAGGGGATCACTGGACCAATGTCTTGCATCCCCCCCCCTCCTTCCAATGCCACCACCTGGAGGGGGTGTGATGCTGGAACCACCTGGCAGGTGAAGGGGTGAAGGTATATGCAATTTTTCTACCTGTAGAGATCAAACCATACAGTGGGTTCAGGTGATAGCATATGAGCTGATAATATCCCTCCCAGTTCTTCATTTTCTGTGCTTTTGAAATACAATCAGTGAAATAGTGTCATATCATCTTGAATATATACAAGCATAGTGTAAAGCAAAGTAATAAAGGAATTTAGTATCATCATCATCATCATCATCACCACCACCATCATCATCAACAGCATATATGTCACCATATTGTCACCATCTTTATTTGTGGAGTGTATAAAGCACGGTGCTGTTATTATGATCTTATGACCAGTGTGGAGCTGAACAGTCTCTGTTATGTCTGTGAGTTTGGCGAGGAATGAAGCATCTTTATTTTGCACAAAAAAATATGAAAAAGAAAAGTATTTTTTCTGGCGTGCTCGGCTGAAGGACAGTGTGTTCAGAGTGCTATTCTGGACCTACTGTTCCTGCCATTATCTGTTACAGCCGACCGGATAAGCCACTGCCCAGACGAGATTTCACCCCAGCTTACTGCTGTTGTCCATTTCCATTTTTTTTTTTTTTTAACAGTATAAATTTGAAAAGTGGAGAATCTAATTGTGTTTGTTTGGGTGTGTGACTCGTTGCACAGAAACCAAGAGCAAAGTAAAAATCCCAGTGAAATGGGGGTACTTCCGAGCCATGAACCTCAGAAATGTGGGACAATGGAACAGAAAAAAACATAAATACAGAACAGACACCCCATCAGCAGGAAAGCCCTGCATGCTTTTAGCAAATGCACTCCTCACCTCCGCATTTCTACATTCAGCATTTGGGCATGCCCCAGTCTTTGACCAGCACCATCTGACACAACAGCAGGATACAGAGGGGACAAATCGATGTCATTTTGGGGAAAAGCTCTTCTTCCCAGATCTGTAATGGTTCTGTATTCAGAGTGACACAAATACCTGTTCCATCTCTGTACCTCTGCATGGGTTGGGCTGTATACAAATACCCCCCACCTTCCCCACCCCCATGAAAAAAAAAAAATACTGGACTTGATTGACTGTTCGGCCATTAATCATGGATTGCCACAAATTACAATGGATGAACTCTAGTCTAGCATAGCCTTGAGATTATCCATAAAGAAAGCATCATTTAAATAGTATGTGCGATGGGTACATGAAAACGATGAAAATAAGAAAATGCTCATGTTCCTCATCCCATATAAATCTGCTGAAAAAACTCAGGAACCCCAGAGAACTGGAGGATCGATAACACTGCCATTAACCAAGATGTAAAATACCTTTCAATGACTTTGGAACAGAGAAGAATCACACTCAGAAAACTGCCTCTCCAACCATCATCTCCATGCCACATGCAGAAAGAATTATTCTTATTTCATGTTTCATATTTGAAAAATTATGAAGTTGTATTTTCATGTAAGATACAGATTTTTATACAGGTACATAGTTGTGGTAAGTATAACTTCACCATGTATGAACAAATTCATAGAGTATCAAATCAGAACACCAAAACATACAGTAAAGTACAGTTAAACAGGGTTAAACAGTTATTTTATATTATAAAACTATGGTATGAAGTGCAAGTTTTAGCAATGGAAAATATGCATTCCGGTGCGAATATATGTATGTGATGCAAATTAATACAGACATGCAGGTTAAAAATAGCTGTAGCTTGGCTCCTCCAATAAGTTCTGAATTATGTATCCTTACCTAACCTGCTTTGCTTTAGAATAAAATTTCTCTCATCGCATATGGCTTGCATATGGGTGATGGAGATGTGAACAGTTAAGGTCTCCTCTGATTATATGATCATACATTGTGTGTGTCTTATCATCCAGTACCAGGTGTTTGTGATGCACTTTACATGACGCGTGTTTCAGTGTCCTAGAATGGGGAGTCCTTCCCAAAACAGGATAACTCCATATATGACTATGTTTTTGGAAGGACTCTTCGTTTACCACTTTGCTAATCTCATCCCCTGTCTGAGATCACATGATAACAAATACAGCTATCTGCAAAAAAAGCATTGGAAACAACCTTCTTGATAAGTGGTATTTTGTAAAAATAGTATTATTATTATTAGTAGTAGTAGTAGTAGCAGTAGTAGTAGGCTAGCAGTAGTAGTAGCAGTAGTAATAGGAGTAAGCATCGGTAGCAGTAGCAATATTATTATACTTTGTTGGCATTCATTTTGCGCATGGCCCATATAAAACAGGGAAATGCAAATGCCGCT
Source organism: Megalops atlanticus (assembly GCA_019176425.1). NCBI lineage: Eukaryota > Metazoa > Chordata > Actinopteri > Elopiformes > Megalopidae > Megalops > Megalops atlanticus. The sequence continues at coordinate 29,946,490 of CM032891.1, forward strand.
ATGCCCATTACAGGGGGCTGTAATCACCAGCACGGAAAGATTCGAGAGATGCTTTGTAGAGCAGCGCTGCTCTCTACCTCTGGCGCATCAGCATTCCGAGTGCGCACAGCGAGTCCGTTAGAAGAAAGCGCGGCGGCGAGGAACCCCCGCCGTAGCTACCGCGCTGAATTATCATTCATCCGCTGCCGATGGTGAGAGCGCGGTCTCTGCGTGCCGCTCACGGCTCCCCAACGGAGATGTTTTGCACACCAGAGCTCATTGACATGCCTCCGAGCATACTGCCTACAGAGATTCCCTCTTCACGTCAAAATGGTTAAGGAGAATTAGGCAGCGCTTCTGCGGGGAGAGCTCGGGAGACGCGCCACTCGAGAGCGCCTTGATGATGCACAACATTAGACGGGTCCTCAGAGCCTCCCGCGTGCGGCGATAACACCGCGGACACACTCCCCAGTTTTTTTTAGATCTTGTTTGTCCCGTATCTCACGCTCAACCTGCGGCCGGACGAGATCCTCTAGAGCAAACATGAGCACGCAAGACTGCCGTTCCTTGCCCACTGTTATTGTTATTGTTGTTATTGATCTGCAATCTAAGAATGAATGGGCAAGTTTCCCATAGTTTCCCTTATATTATTTTTCTCTTCTTTTTATAATGGTGAATATTTTAATAAGAACCTTCACACAGTACTTTATAAAGTATTTCCCATTTTGAGAAAAAGAAACAACAACTTTAGCTCATTCAAATGAGGAGGCCCCCGCGAGTTTAGCAGTGTAAGGGTTAACCACATATAAACCTTACAGTATGTTTTTAATTTGTTCCGCTTTTAATGTTATCACCTCTAACACAAATATGTCTGTTTTCATTTGGATGCACTCTCAGATTCTATTAAACTACCAGGTTATTGCTTTTTGATTGTATTTATGACTTTCCTTCTCATTTCCTTGGTCCTTCCAACTGCCACAAACAGTATTATTGAAGATATATGCTTCCTGTTTCCATCATATGAAATTTCATATAAAGCAGCTGACTGACTGATTGATTGATCAGATATAAATATATAACTGTGCTCATATTGCCTTTTTTAATATGTGGCCATGTTACTCCTGTATAATGCAGAATTACCATGGGAACGAAATGATTCTCAGCAGCAAACACACTTTCAAAGGATGCAGTAAAGTACACATGTTCCATGGAACTTAGGAGAGTGGAGTCTTCCAGTTATGCATGACTGTGACTGTAATTGAATTATAGAGCAGGATGACTCACAATCTGCTGACCTTCCAATAAAAATACTTTTGAGCCAAAGCTACATTTTACTAATATTCAAATACAAACTTGACTAATAATACAAATTGGATGATGATGATGATGATGATGATTATTATTATATTATTATTATTATTATTATTATTATTACTGTTTAATACATTAATCTATTATTAGATTTCCGTCATTATATTCTGCATATTCCTACATCAAATGTTACTATGAGCAAATGGCTCCAGATGCATTTCCCCTCCCTGTCTCCCCATCACACTATGGCTGCAATTGATGTTCTGTTCCTTACTGCTGTACTCCAACATCTTCTAACAGCATTGAGAATCATGCCATTAAATCGATCTCTCAACATTTAATTCTTTATTTTTATATTTGTTCACTCAACAAATGGCATTATCCAGGGCAACATGTATAGCTTATTCTTTACAAATCTTACTTTTAGCTGCTGGGTAATTACTGGAGGCTCTGAGGTTAAGTACTTTGCTCAAGGGTACAACACCGGTGTCACAGCTCTGATTTTACAATAAAGTCCAATCTACTGTTCCACTGGTGTGTAGGAAATTCAGATTTTACTTCTTTTAAAGTATTTAATGAGATTAAATCTTATTACAGCTCGGAGATAGCCATTTAATATGTCGAGCACCTGCGGAACAGGATGTTAAAGCGAAATTACGATGTGTCAGACTCTGCGAGCGAGCAGCAGGGTTGTGGAGCAGGCAGTACACAAGAAGTTGCAGTACAGTCTTCGCCAGAGTCCGCGCCTCTGGAAACAGGAAAGATAAGAAGCTGTCAGGTCTTCTGGGAGCAGGATAGATGTATTTGTGGTAAAATGAATCTAAGCCTGTGTATAATGAGCAGGAGAGGGGAAAAAAAACAGGTTGCTGTTGTAGTTCTGTGTTGTGTTTGGGCTGTACAGTTGTGGGTAGAGCTCTGTGTTCTGGTTCTGTTGGAGTTGCTGTAGCTCTGTGTTCTGGCTGTACTGAGTGCTGTTGGTGTTGCTGAAATCCTGTGTTTTGTGTTCTGGGTGTATAAATACTGTCAATGCTGTATATGAGTCAGTTAAATCTCCAAAACAACTGAGGAGTTTCTGCTGACAAATTTGACAGTCCAGTTTTATGTTGGGTCATGGATTCCTGCAAGACATACTTTTGTAGGATATTCTCAAACACATGTGAAAACCTGAAAGTGTGTCAGTGTGAATTATAATGTAATTATAATGTAATTACATGTTGCAGTGGCAACTCAGTTGTGATTGAGTATTACATTTTTTTTTACTAAAATATTTGTTATTAAACACAAAGTCAGAGAATATGAAATGATAAAAATGGTAGTATCAAACTCAAGCATATTGTAGAAACCAGGATGAGTGTATTGTATTTTTGTATACATCTGCTCTTGTTTATTTATTGAAAATTTTCTTTGACAATGGTGTTTTAAATGTGCATAGTCATTTGCTGGCATAGTGTTTGCAGCAATTGTAGACCAATATTCTGCTGTATTTTGTCATGTTGACAGTCATTTGAAGCAATTATTTTACCAGTGGCAGTAACTGGTGTAACATTAGTCAGGTTTCTGAGCTGGCCCTGCAGTTATATACAGCCTTTGGCAAGAGGTTGTCTGTTGGGTACAGTGTGCGTTGATGGTTAGTATAAAATATATTGAGTGTGTATGAGATTGCATGTGTATGTCTGTATGATTATGTTTGTGTAAATGCATGTGCAGGTTTTGGTTAGAGTGTGTATGTGGGTGTGTGTGTGTGTGTGTGTGTGTGTCTTTATGTGAGCCTGCACGTATGTGTTTGTGTGGTCCTTAACTGTGTATATTATCAGAAATGATACCCACCGAGGCGTTTATCATGCTCCACCAATGACGTACATAACACGCCGTTCTCATGGCTTCAAAGGCTCCACTCCAGCGTTTTTTTCATGTTTGGAGTGGCGGCTGAGTCACTTTCCTCAGAAGAGACCAGTGACGACAGTCTGGCAGCCGAGGCTAACATCACCGCGGCGCGTCCACGTTAGCGGCGGACCACACCGCCTCACGCCGGCCGGCTCGTTAGCCACGCAGGCTGGGCCTGGGCGCCAGACTCCACCGCACAAAAATGCACAAATCTGAAGCAGCTTGTTAGTGTGGTGCCCCTCAACCCCCCCAACCCCGTGCCCCATTCACTCAGCCCTTATGGAAGGGGCCGGTGCTATTGGGCAGTAAATACAATCCGATCTTTTTTCTGAGACAGACATGCCCCACACAATCCAGGCATACGCAGCTCTCATTGTTTAGACTGACAAGTGCATCTTGTGCAGCGACGGCCAGGGGAATTCGACAGGGCGGTGAGCACGGCTTCCAGCTGTTGAAGGCTTAATTGCGACAGAAAAAAAAAAAAAAACATAAATAAATAAATAAGCAATAAAAATCTCCCAGTTATCGGGTTGTCGTAGTCACACAGAGCTGTCCATCTGTGCCGTAGCTATTCTCATATGCTGAATTACACGTTCTACACCTGCACCTGTGTTCTGCTGTACCACAAACGGAGCGCCTTCATCGCTGCCAATCAACACTTTGCTCCAGTAGCTCGCTTTTTGCTCAGAAAGACCAACGTGAACTAAACTGGCTTGTATTATATAAATTAAAATTGCAGAAAGACACAGAGAGAAGCTTGGCAATGACACAGATAAGTAATAACCTGTCCATGCATGTAAGAATGTCCATAAAATATTACATTACATTACATTGCATGCATTTAACAGATGCTTCACATCCATCGCAATAGAACACAAGTGTATCCATTCAATTTAAACAAGCAACACTGTGTCAGACCAGGCTAATAACACTCCCAGACCAGTAAGTGTGATCATAACGCTATTCAAGCCCTACCACAAGTTAACTTGTACACTCTGACAAAAGCCAAGTATACTATAATACAACAGTCCCTAGAACAAAGAATCAAAATATATCACAATACTACCCATGAAATAAGCATCAAATACATATAAACTATATGCTTCATTGTTATTTTTGACTTGTTCATTACTCTTGCCTGTTGTTATCAGTGTTTTAATTACTTACACTGCTCCCTCCATTTTATTTGAACGTTATGCTGTTGTTTCCTCTATGTCATTCTATTAAAAAAAAAAAAAACTTGATTGAAAATTCAGCCAAAAAAATGACAGATGTAGAAAGACAGAGAGGAGCAAGACAGAAAGAAGGAAAGAGAGAGAGACAGATAAAACAGCAAGAAAAAAGAAAAAAAAGAGACAGAGAGAGGAGCAAGAGAAAAAGGAAAAAGACAGAGAGACAGAGAAAAGCAAGAGTGGAAGAAAGAGAGAGAGAGAGACAGAGAGAAGAGAAAGAGAAAATGAAAGACAGACACAGAGTGACAGAGAGAGAGACAGAGAAAGAGAGAGAATGGTCCTCTGGATAAAACCGAGGACAGAAACACATTGAGAAAAGGTTATTCTGTTTTGTTCTTCTATCTTCAGTTTAGAGATATCCAATAGGTAATTAAAATTAAACAGTGTACCCTTCAGCACAAGGTCAGATGTGGCAGTAACACTATTTCTCAAAGGCAGAGCCGCCAACCAAGATAAAAACAAAGAATACATCCCTTCTCAACCTTTAATTTGGACAATGAAAGCACACATTAAATCCTCTTCAGGAAATAATAACAATGAACTAAGTCTTGGAGAGAGACTACAGGAGACGCAATGAAAGAAATGGCATCATTAAGCGGTTAGTATAAAATTCTCAGATCTATGAAATGGGATCATTAAAAGAGCTCGACCGAGCTTCCTCTTTCCTTACATCAGCATATGTGAGTATCTTCCATATTACATTTTCATAATATTAAAGAAATGACATGATAGGCCCTGAGGAAGACGTATCTCTGGACTCTGGTTTGGAAGGGCTAATTGTAGGTACATCTGAAATTTCATGCACTATTTCACTGTTGAAACACATGTGCTCATTCTCTGTGTGTTCTTACCAGCATGACGATATTGAACACTTGGAACTCCAACTTAAGTATGGGCAAAACCAACACACATTTGTCACTCCGCAAGTAGAACACTTGGATACAGTTCTCAAAATGAAAACAACATCTTGACATTTACCTGGTTTGCTTTCGTTGCTGGACTCTCCTAATCTTTAAAACACTCCAGTACCAGGAAAAATGTACTTTAGGGTAAAGGGCATCCTGTTTACAACATTAATATTGCCATTTATACTTGTGTAAGATCACCTCAATTTTAGTATGAACTCTATAAATGAATTTTGAAATCTTAGATCTACCTTGCTGGCTCTCATTTTCTTACAGGACTATTTGGAAAGCTATTTTGAGAGAGGCAACCTTCATCTGACCCCAGCAATCTGCAAGGCTTTCTAATCTAAAACCTCATGTTTTAAGAGCCACAGATACACTGGTAAGATGTCCTACCTTTTAACCTACCCTAGCAAATGAATTCACTGGAATATCACAAGATAGAGTAGCGTTTACTGCGCCTTCATCTTCGGTCTCCATAAAATGCCAAATCAATCCGATCACACTGATAGGCTGTCAGATGTACGATCAGATAGCAAGCGTGAGGTAAATGTGAGTCATTCGGTATTATACAGCTGTAGATCAGATTTGGCAATAATTTGAACAGAACGCTGCATTACACTGTGTCTTTGCTTGGCAGCCGATTTCTGCAATTACTAAACTGGTTCACATTTTGCACACTACACATTTACCCAGCTGCGTAATTACAGAAGTCCCAGGTCAGGTACTGTCCCAAGAGGTACAGACCCATGGTATTCTAGGCAGGGTCTTGGAGTTAAACCTGCAACCCAGGCAGGGGTCACAAAAATGAAATCTAGATCAGGGAGCCAGAAAACCACAGGCTCATCAGGGAGCGGAGGCAGAATAGCAGGCGGAGCAGATACTAACAGAACTCACGTGACAGAACAGCGGGCAAACACAGAGACCCAGGGCGGGAGACAGCCTCAGCCTATAGGGTAGGGCTGATGAGGTGATGGGAAGCAGGTGTGCAGGCAGGCGGGTGAAGATGATCAGGTGGGCGGAGACAGGGCGGAGAGTGGGGCAGGGCTGGAACACAAGGAAAAACAAAAGCACATGGACAGGGGAAGAACACAAACACACAGCCAGGGGGGCGGAGCACTGACAGGTACAGCCATGGTATTCTACTCTTGAGTTAAACCTGCAATGTAAATTTCCCAAACCATTCTACAGCCTTTTAATCCATAATTCAATGACTGAAATGTGTATTCATTTTTAATCCATAATTCAATGACTGAAATGTGTATGTGTATAACTCCATGAGGTAAAAAGTGGGCAGGACAGAAGAGGGTGCATGCTTTATGATTGTGGTTTGTGGAGCGTGGAATCGAGATGTTTGCATTCACGCTCAGTAATAAACAGCACTGTAAGTTACAGTGAGAATCTTCAAAAGATGAGGGAAAAGTATTGATAGTTAATTTCTTAACTGCAATTTTTATACCAATGTCATACTGTTATACTTTCATGAATGCATGCATGCAGGTGGCTTTTGGTGCATGAGGTGTATAGATCTGTAATTTACCCCAGTTCTGTAATTCATTGCGCATTGTCCGAGTACAGGGAGAAATGACTGTATCCTTGTGAACCAAGATATTGGATATTTGCATCTTCATGATGACAAATCAGTCAGCACTAAAAGTTTGTAATTGACCATCACCTGCACGCTAAATTTCTTAAATAAATGGACTGAAATGAATATCAGACACATTTAGGGAAAATGCGCCATGTTTGTTCAAGCAAGGCTTACGGTTTGCTCATTTCAGTCTCCTATGAATCATCTTCCAATTTGAGCTTTAATTTATCATCAGAAATATTTGCTGTTGTGAATTCTCCAAATGCTCTCTTAATTTGAATATCAATCACCTCAAATGATATCAATTAGAATGCACAGTTTCAGATGGAGCAAAAAATAAGTGCGGATCCACAGAGGCTCTAATGTGTTCCAGCAAAGAATCATGGTTAAAAAATGTGGATTATTTGGTGTAATTAATGCACCGACATCTGTTATACAACACCAAACACATAAGTGCAGTTTCTCCTTCCGTGACTTGTTTTGGAGCTAACAGGACTGTCTGAAGCAACCGACAGAACTTTAATTAGAATGACTGCCAGTAGGATGCCATGGAAACAAACCTCAACAGTTTTATTTGGGACCCATCATACGACTCCTAAAATAGCACCCAACATTTCTATAGACTGTTTGAGCCGCTGCATGTTGGAGGGCCCAAACAGAGAGAGAGAGAGAGGAAGAGGGAGAGAGAAGTGCTCCATTGAAAACGCCGTGAGGATGAAGAAGTAGCACCACTTCTCACAGAATCAGCATTGTGAGCCAGAGAGAGAGAGACAAGCCCCTCAGCCAGTGATTTAATACTTTATGAAAACCTCCAAGTCAAAAAACACAGAAATATACAGTCTTACATCAGTAATGCATCTGGGAGATGTGGAGGAGGAAAAGGCATGCTTACCTATCAGTTTGAGAAATGCGACTTCCACCACACAGATATACATATACTCACCCACACATACACATGCACGCGATCACGCACGCACACACACACACACACACACACACACACACACACACACATACACACACACACCCACACCCACACACACACACACACACACGCACACACACACACACACACACACACACACACACACTGCCAAAATACAAGGTATAAACATGCTTTTTTCATTAAAAAGTCTCTTCTTCAGCGACTTCTGAGGATGGATTCCATCAGACATGGAATCAGATTTTGAAAATCAGTAACTACAGTGCAGTATAATAAATAATTTCTAATAGGATCTGATTTATTAAATGAAAAAAAAAAATACATTCAGTAATTTCACCTAAATTGAGGCCGTACAGGTATTTACAGCACTGGCTGGGGGCAAACTACCAGGAGTCTCTGGGGACAGACCCAGACCATGGTTCTGCACTTTTGCCCAGAATTCAAACACACAATTTAAGTCCTCACAGTTCAGAATGACGGCTGAGTTAATGCGGTTGGCCCCCTGAACTCTGTCAATTACAAACAACCGACGTAAGAGCTGTTGATGGACTTAATAATTGTTTGTAATAATACATATTTGTCCACTTGTGGCCATCAATTAGACTCACATCCAATCAATTTCTCTGTGGCTGTGTGGCATTACATACATGGCTGTGATTATAGAATTGCCTCTTTGGTGTTTCCTTCTGTGCATCAGCACCTCCATGATTAGTTACTCTTCATGCGATTACTTTTATTTTATTATTACAGCTTACAGATACGCCGCATTTGGGAGTTATTGCCTCCCTTCAAACATCCAACACGGTAAACACAAATGCGAATACAATGAGCTGACGGGTTAGTAGGATAGAGAGCCATGTACAATATTTAATAAGTCTTTGTACATTCCTTTACTCCGTTGTCCAAAAAATATTAGTATTGCTGATCCCTGCTATGGGTTTGGGTTTGGGAAAGAGAGACCTGGAGCCGAGGAGAGAGGGAAGCTAGGCATGGGGGCCATGACTGAATTTAAATTAAAAGAAAAAAAAGAGGGAGAAAAGAGAGAAGCCATAAAATCCACCAACAGGGTCTGGGAGTCGACCCAAAAGGGCCAGAATCTGAGACCATGCCAGCGTGAAAAAACAACACCCTTGCAACACTTCTGTGGCTACACTGGTTCAAGGCCACCGACCCAGGATAATGGCCACTCCTGGTGCTAGATTCACTGCACCTTGGGGTACAGCATGGAAGTGGTGCATGACAATGCGTCTCCTTACAACAAGTCTGACTTGTGCTAAAAAGACACTGTATTGTTTTTAAAACAGATATGTATTTTTAAATGATCAGGAGAGAGAGATTAGAGCAATAAAGGGGTAGAGAGGGAAAGAGAGATAAAAAGAGATAGAGCGGCAGAGAGAAAGAGATGGAGAGAGCAGTTAAACTGTGTTTTCTTTTAATTTGTATGGTTACATCAGATAATTTGCTTTGTCTTTGTATAGTTGCTTTGGCATAGGGCACTTGTCTATCCTGCCAATGAAGAATCTGAATTTGACCATGAGAGTGACAAAGACAGAGAGACTTTTAACATTTTTTACTCATTAACAGAAAAAGAGCCATTAAAGCAACAGAAAGAGAGAGACCCCAACTCATACCATCACAAAGCCCTGCAATGCCAAGAGCTGAGCAAAGAGAGAGCCCCTCAGCCAGCTGGTCCTGAGGCTGAGATACCTGGCAGAGAGGACAGCTCCCCTCCAACAGAACCAAGAGAGTCAACCAAAGGGAGCACAACAAAAACAAAACTATAGATTGGAAAATTCAAAGAAAAATCAAAGCAAATTAGCATGTTATCTGGGGAAGAGAAGACAGAGCAGAGATCTGACCACAGTGAAACATTACAAAAGCAGAAGAACATTGGGACAGACTCAGGAGGGAGAGAGAGAGGGGAGAGACACAGGCAGACTTGGCTGGAGAAACAGGAGAGGAGCTCACACTGCAACCAACAGCAGGGAGACAGAGAGGCATTTTCTCACAGAAGAGAAATACAAAGAGAGAAGACTTTCCAAAATTCCAATTACTATCCCCAAACTTCCCAACCCTGGAAACACAGCTAATACAAATCCTTCTTGGAGAGAAGAGGGAGCAAAATAGAGTCTGGCCACAGGGAGAGACAACAGTGACTCTCCATTCTAAAGAGAGAAGACAGTTCACTCAATATAGTTTAGAATATGTTCCACTGGGAGTTATTAGTAATGAGAGAGGGAGTTATGATTGATTGGGGTGCTTTGGCAATATGTATTTAAAATAGTCAGCCAATAAAGCATTTTTGAATTTGAATTTGAATTTGAGAGGGAGAGAGAGAGAGGGAGAGGGAGAGAGAGAGAGAGAGAGAGAGAGAGGAGAGAGAGAGAGAGAGAGGGAGAGGGAGGGAGAGAGAGAGGGAGAGAGAGAGGGAGAGAGAGAGAGGGAGAGAGAGAGAGAGGGAGAGAGAGAGAGAGAGAGGGAGAGAGAGAGAGAGGGAGAGAGAGAGAGAGAGAGAGCAGGCAGCAGGCAGGCAGCCAGACAGACAGATACAAAACCAAATCTGAGTGTGTTATCGACTGTGGGATTTTGGTTTGATTTATTACTTTCTCTTCAGTGTTTCAGTTTGTTTATTTATTCATGTCCTCCATTAGTTGGTTGCCATGCTGTGGTGCATTGTGGGACTTGTAGTGTGAAGAATAGCTGTTGGCTGCGTGCGAATGTGTCAGAGGATTGTGTTTGCCATGTGCCCATGCTCCTGCACAAGCACAGAGAATGTTACAGTGAGGCAAGCTCAATGTACAATTAATGATTCTAATGCCAGGATGAAAAAGGGCAAAAAGGGGAAAACAACAGGTGGGATGTCGAGTTTGCTTTTTGAGACTTTTTTGTTTATTGAGCGAATGTAACTAGTTTTGCCTGTGTGAGCGGTGGGTGGGGGGTCAGAGAATCTTCAGATGGTGTTGAAAGAATGAAAAAAAATAGCCACTGCATTGAGAATGACCGGTGGCTATTCTATCTAAAGGCACATGAGGGAATGGCAGTGTTAAAACAGTTTTTTGGTATATTTTGGGCCAGCATTTTATAAGTATATATCACACAGGTTGTGAAAAGGTTGCAGGCTTTGACCATAGTGTTAAAAATGCCTCATGGTGAATTGTAGCTGAAGACCAAGGCACATGCCTTTGAACACAGAGGACAAGTTGCTCTCCAACAGAGGCCAGCAACCAAAGAAAAAGGAAAGTCCAGAAGTGCCCCTTTTGTAGGGGACTAAGGAACACCACTGGCAAACTCTGCCTCTCTGTCAAACAAGTCTGCTTTGCCACCCCATTCCACCCCACCTCTCTCTTCTCTTAGATTCAGTATCAGCATCCCTCCTGGTTCGCACACGGCATAGTTTGTGTTTGTGACATTTGTGCATGCTCCAAATTCAAGGCAGACAGCCCTCACATAGCCCCACTTAGTTCTTAGCAAATCGATATGGAATACATATTGAAAAATCAGGCCAGCGCCTCGTTAAGCTCTGTGCTAACGAGGGTGCGGTCGAGGTCTGATCCATGTGTCACGCCACTGGTCCAGAAACCGCAAGAATGTGAAGCTCGGCAGTAGACTTTGACCCTTCAGCTGCGTTTCTGACGCTAACTTCATATCCACTGCATTGATCATGTGGGGGTATTGATTACAAGGCAGAGGTGGCTTTGCGGTCTCTGGTTGGCTGAAGGCGTGAGGTTCTAATTCAGGATAGGGATTGTCACGGATGACCTCACTGCTGATGATAAAACTATCGATCGGGAAACGTGGTGCGGAGCTTTGTAAAGTGAGCAATGGGCCACTTGTGTGTGTGTGTGTGTGTGTGTGTGTGTGTGTGTGTGTGTGTGTGTGTGTGTGTGTGAGTGAATATGACATACACACAAGCATAACCCACAGACACACATTCACACACAGACACATACACACAGACACAGACACACACACACACACACACACACACACACACACACACACACACACACATACGCACACAGCCAATTGTCTTCTCTGTTCTACGCTGCATACAAAGCTCTCAGATTTGAAAATGAAGATGGGTGCAGTAAGATGATCAGCAACAGCACTAACATAAAGTGGACCTCTGTGTTTTATCAGGCAATGTCCTTAAGCAACAAGAGAGCAAAGGTTTTATTAAGAGGAAAACAACAACAATATCCACATGAGTGAGGATAGCTTGGAGGGCAGAGTGTTCTGTGTCTGGGAAAGGTTTTAAGAACATCTCCTGAACATCCTGTTGCCATACATTTCTGTATTTCTTCATTTGTATCACACATTCCTCAGTGAAACCAAGTCTTGTGTTTGAGACTGTCACTACACACACATACATGTAACATGCATGCATACACACACACACACACACACATGCAGGCTTATGAAATTTAAAATGAAAAATAACATGATGCTAATGCAATTTGTATGGGTATGTTAGGGATGGTACTGTATGTCTTACTCAGAGACTGGGCTTGGTTAGAGTATGAATTAGGAAAGCCAGGCCTCTGCTGGGGGCCTGTGGGGGGGGGCTGATCTTTTTTCCACACTGGAAAAGTCACTGCCCAGGTGCAGTGATGGGGATGCAGTGATGGAGGAGAGAAGTTACACGGAGGCCCTGACTCTCTGTGGTCATTAAAGACTCCGGGGGGCCTGTGTGCTGACTGTACTTCCTGACTCTGGGTCCTGCAGTCTGTCCTCTCCAGTTAAATAAGCCCCTCCCTTCCCCACCTCAGCCAGTGTGTGATGACTGTAAAAGGCATCACTCAGGTGGGGGGAATACACAGGAGGTAGCAGGGGTGAGTCACACCCCCATCCCCTTCCACTTCCCACACTATGAAGTGCTTTCACATCCATGGAAAGCGCTGTATTAGGTGAAGTGAAGCTCTATTATTATTATTATTATTATTATTATTATTAGTAGTAGTAGTAGTAGTAGTAGTAGTAGTAGTAGTAGTAGTGGGTGGTAGTAGCAGCAGTAGTAGTAGTTCTAGTAGTGGTTGTAAAAGTAGTAGTAGTAGTGGTAGTAGTAGCAGCAGTAGTAGTTGTGAGATATTACTGTCCACCTTTACCCATGCAAGGCCCAATGAAAGCACAGTCATGCATGCTCCTGGATGTGCATACACACAGGACACCTTGTTTTAAAGTGTGTGTGCGTGCCTCTGTGTAAATGTTTGTGGGGGAGACTAAAATAGACAAACATGTAAATGAGACTGCAAATCAAAGTTTTACAGCTCCCTTGCAACAGAGCTACACACATATTCATTTATTTATACTCTAAGACTGCGATCATCAGTCAGAGCATTATAAATCCCGCACTTATCAATACGCAATCTGCTAATGCAGTACTCGGATCAATTTCTGCAGAGCACAGCAGTGCTCAGTGCCTCTCTGTACACCCCCCCCCACCATCAGGAATGACCTACTTAAAGAGAAGCATTGCTTCCAGTCAGCCCCATTGCCTGTGGTGGGAAACAGAGAGAAAAAAAAACGTCTTGCCGGGTGAGGATGACTACTTCTCATTGACTCTCACAGGCTTTGAGATGGGATCTGTCTTAGAGCCAATAAAATGTTTTCAGATGAAGGACACCCCAGCCCAACCCCCTCCGACACTGAAAATGTGAAACATTTCCCTCCAGGCAACCCCTCCAGACCACAGGGGCCAAAAAAAATATTAATACCAGCTGCTTTCTGTCTATGAAATAATTGTGCGCAATCATTCATTATTACATGTAAAAAAAAACCTTTCTAATGCTTCATACTCAAAAGATTAACCACATACCAGTATAGCCCTTAACCCTGCTGAGGTGGTGGCTGGTACTCTAGCATATGAAATTAATGAAAGTGATCTGTGATATTGTAGGTGTATTTACTTTCTCTCTGTCTCTCTCTCTCTCTCTCTATATATATATGTGTGTGTGTGTGTGTGTGTGTGTGTGTGCGCGTGTGTGTGTGTGTGCATGCATGTGTGTGAGTGCGTGTGTGTGTGAGTGTGTGTGTGTGTATGTCTGCATGTAGGAAATTGCTCTCTGAACCTATTACATAAGACACCCTCATGGAGTTTAGCAGCTTGTATTTCCTCGCTGTTCTCTGCAGGCGGTTGGTCTTCGCTGCTCTTCTGGGGGGGTTGTCATCATCACATGTCAGTCAAAGCGAGAGCTTTGTGAGATCATCGATCCGGGGAGCAATGGGACAGCTGCGTTTGAGGGATCCAGCACCTCCGGGCCACTGACAGCCAATCACGTCCTACACTGCATAAATGTGGAACAGAATAAAGGAAGTTATTCTGGGATATCTCTGATTAATGATGACTCAAGAAATACTATACGGTATTCCCATGCAAAACCTCTCCAAAAGCAAGTCAGATTTTAAAGGAAGTAAACTCTTCATTTTTTCCCCTTTATTTTCCCACAGAATGTTGACATGACAATCCGATGGCTGCAACATAATGCAACGGAAATGTCAATAGATCGATAAACTGTCCATCAGTGACAACATGTAAGCTGACATATGCAATGATTGTCATTATGAATGCTCATTACAATAAGTATGACCCCATTTTGTGGAGGGGTCAGAGGTCAATACAGAGAAGGTTGAGGGCGAGGGTCAAGCCAATAACAACTGGAACTCCCATGTGTATGAAAAGAACATGACTGTCAGGATTACAAATAAATAAATGAATAATGGCCTCAATTTTTCACCTGGCATTTTCTCTCCTGTTTCTGAAGCTCTCTTGCCCGGTCGCTCCGCTGAGTGACCAGACTGTTTAGTACACAGTGTGTGAGAGCTGGCTGAGTGTCGGGAACAAACAGGGAAAGCTCTGGACATGGGAGAAAGACGCACACACAGACTGTTGTACGTGACGCACAGGGTCGCTTTCAGCGGGAAAGGGAGCATGCCTGGAGCTCACTCCGACCAATCAGAGCAGCAGTGAACCTGCTCAGCCTCAATCTGAGGTGAGCCTTTATGTGAAGAAATGCTCGTGTTCAACACTCTGCGGGGTGTCATTCTGAGTGCTCAGAGTTACGCAGGTACGTCAAAGGCACGCAATACCCCGGCCGTGCAGATTCACACGCGCTGTGTGCCTCAGCTTCACAGCAGCTCACTTTCACAACTGGACACACCAAGCACTTTGAAAGCACATACTCTCCTCATGTGCTAAAATGATAAACCACACAGTCAAGCTACCTAGAGGAACACAGAGAACATTGCTTAGTATTCTCCGAATACTGCCTCCCCGGAGTGTGAGGTAACGCAGGTAAAAGTGTTATTTGTACCTTGACATACTATCAATATCATCACTTTGAGAGAACATTTGTATGTGTGCACATGTGGTGACAATATGACTTGTACCTATGAGCAACTTGGTCTGTTCTTATGCTGAAAATGTCATAGATATTTCTCTTTTTGTTCTCCCTCATGTGTTAAAATAATACATATATGTATGTATTATTTGTGAAAAACAAGCTATTGCTAATGCTAAGCACATATGTATATCACACTGAGTGAATGATGGACACACAAACAGAAACAGACATGTTTTGGTACAATAAATGTTGCAAAAGAGCAGAAGAGATCCTCCTCAATTTGTACGGCAGCAGGCAATTATACGGCACCTTGTTACAACAGTCGCAGATACAAGCACTGCATTGCTACACAATTTTTATTGGACAGTAAGAAGCCTTTAACTTACTGGGATCCGTCTAGAGTCTGACAACTCCATGCTTCACTAGACATCATTGGTACATTTCACAATGTTTAGAAGAAATGACATCCCATTGGCCTGGTTAAGGTCAAAACACTTCAAAAGGTTGTTGTGGCCACATCCATGGTACCTGTGTCTGTGATATTACCTATTATAGCTTACAGGTTGAAGGTGGAGACTGCAGCAGTGAAAACTGTAGTTTAACTGAACAGATGTAGCTATAGGCTGAATGTGATTATGATTGTGGCTATGCAGACAGGGCAGACCAAGGTGAGAGTAATAAAGGGTAGTGGAAGATCTGCAGCGATGTAATACAGAGGAAAATAAAGATGGAGAAAAAACAAGACAGGGAGCAGAAGTAGAAGAAAAGGAAGAAAGTCTGAAATGGTCCACATGTGTTTTCTACTTGTACATTAAGATGAAAATTAAGAAATCAAATATGAATGTTTGTTTACAAGACATCATTATTTCCCCTGTCCCTTATTTCTACTGAAAAAAGGCAAAAAAAAACTTTACAGATCACATACCTGTCTTTATATTTCCTTAATATTAAAAAATCTGAGACAGATCTTTCCAGAGGATCCATGATTCTTGTCTCAGCATATTGAAGTGGGCGGCTCAGGTAACGCACTTCTGTTCTACCCTTAAGGGAAGTAAAAAATTCAGCTATATAGATGTTATATTTATAAGACAAAGATACAAGACACAAGATGTACACAGTAATGTATTAGTGATGGTACAGTTAGGCCCCAAGATCAATTTTTCTTGTGTTACTAATGACTATCTAGAGAAAGGCCTTTGATTGGCCCATATGAGTAAAGAATAACCAATAATGGAACTCCTCACTCCTTTACCAGTGTTGTTGGATTCTTTTACATTTATTCATTTGCCAAATTTTGCTTTTGGATGAAGGAGATGACCAAGATAATAAATAGATAAATATATAAATACATTTACTACTACTACTCCTACTAATAATAATGATAAGAAGAAGAAGAATTATAACAGCCAGTTGTGTTTTTGTGGGTTAGGGAGAGAGCATTTTTTTCAGAGCTCTGTTTAGGTGAAGATTGCTTTGCAGTAGAGAATAGCTAAACGAAAGGGACAGTGAGGGTGTCCTTGAGACTTTAACATCCTTTTTCCAGCCCTTCTTACAGGTGATAATCGGCCGGCCCGGTGTCTTTCACCGGCGTGATTCAGATAGAGTTTAATCTACACTGTCACACCGGCTCTGGCTCAGCCTGGCTTTAACTTAACTCAGATTAATTGCGGTGACAACAGGGGACACACACCACCCTGAGAATGTTCCTGCTAAAAGGAAGTGTGTGATATTAATAAATGGCTCACTGCTGTAAGCAAGAAAAACACAAACAGGAAGCCTATGTGATCGGGGCGGGGGGTGTTAGATGCTTCTGCGCGCGTGATGTGCTACCACCAAAATGCTTCAGGATTCACCTTTGACAGGTAAAGAGAAAAGGACATTGTTGGATTTTTTTGTTTGTTTGATTGTTTGTTTGTTTGTTTGTTTTTTGGGAGGGCAGCCAAGAGAACCGGAGAGACCTCACGCCGCGGACTGAGGCGCCCAGCGTATCCCATGATGCAGTGGGTGTCACGCGGCAGCCCCGCCCCCGCGCAGGAACCTGGGGGCCGGAGTAATGAGAACGCTGGGACGCGCGGCTGGGCGGCAGCTGTGGAGGAGGTGGAGCCCGCGGCGAAACACGCACCTGAACATCTGCCAGGTGGGTAGGACACCTCTCCCGCAGAAACACAGGAATATTCCGCTTAATTACTTACTCAGAGGTCTCGGGAAGCGGACTCAAAGAGGTGGCTGAATGTCCTTGAGCCATCCAGTTGAAGGACGAGTCAGCTGCTTTGTCATTTAAATTGTACATGTAGGATTGAAGTGGGGGGTAAATTTGAGGCACTGGTACCATTAGTGTGACTGCTATGACTATATTACTACTGCAGATGCTGTTGCTTCTGTCACTGACACTTGTACTACAACTGATATTACTCCCTACCTACAACTACTACCACTACTCTGACTACTACTATCACTATTACTACTACTATTACGACTACTACTACTACTATTACTATCACTATTACTACTACTATTCTGACTACTACTATCTCAATTAATACTACTAATAATAATAACAATATTAAAAATGATCATGTTCTAGGCAAACTTCTCCATACCACTTGGTTTGCAGTTTAGTAAAAAGCCATGCTGGATAATTGAAATGTCTTGCAGCGAACAGTCTTCAGCTTCAGTGCATAATTCGGGTCTGAGTCTTCAGCGTTTTATCCATAAGGTTTTACATAATGCAATGTGAGTGAGGTCAATGCTTCGCGCTTCGCCGTTACCCTTGAAACACCATTTTGCAGCCTCAGAGCCCTGACGAGGCGGGCGTGTTTTCCCCAAACCTTTTTAAAAAGGTCAGAGTCTGAGATCCGCGCTGGCCGCGGCCCAAGCACACTCCGCATCCCTGATTGGCGGAAACGGCGGAGCAGGACGGTGTGGCTGCAGGGTAAGCAGCACCGCGCTCTGCAATTAGACACACAGTTTGAAAATCTAAACATAATTTCCTTTCCTGCTGTCGGAAAATAAATAGATAAAGATGCAATCGTTCTGCCTTCACAGTACAACGACCACAGAGAGAATAAAGGAAAAAAAGAAAAACTTCCGCTGGCGGATGTCAAGAAATGCTGTGAGATGTCATATTTTTTAATACTTAGAGCAGGACTGTCAATCAATCAGTCATATTTGATTTCTTATAGTGCTCTCAACAAAGAGAATGTCACACTTGGCTTCACAGAGCGCACTGTATAAAAACAATATGCATTATAATGGATACAGCATGAAAGGAAAAGCAATTATACTTTGCTAACAGAGGAGAAGTTACCCAGAGTGAGATTATTAGAGGAATAATGTCAGCAGCAATGGAATAGGCCAAGGATGGAATGCTTTACAGACAGAAAGGTCCTCCAAAGGACCACTTTACAGCAGGTCCTTCAGAACCGTCCAAACTACACCACACCAAAGAGACATTTCCATTCATAACAATGAGTCTGTCAATCAAATCTGACTGTCAATCAAACAGTATAAATGTAATGGTGGACCAATGCACAGCAAAGTCACATAGAAATCTTCATGTCGTACTGTGCTGTTCTGCTGTTTGTTTATTTTTCATTGAATGAGTAAGACCTACACCACAGCAGAGAGTGAGGAAGGTGTTGACCTGGCCGGGATGCTGGACAAAGGTGCTGTCAGGGTCGCCTTGGGGTTGGTGAGGTCAGAGAAGATGGGACGACCCTAAGGGGTATGGAGCTTTCCCTGTTTCACGAGACTGGGAGTCCACATCGGGAGGTGGGCGTGTAGCTCAGTGTATCACCTTCAGCTGGAATACCACCTCTCCGCTTCGCTTATCTCTCCATTTCACAGCATGAGTGCTGCTAGACTCCCGCGCTCATTGTACCCGGGTTCAAGGATTTTATGACTTTTTTATCACTACCTATTTTTATTCCAGCAGGGCAGGCATCAAGAGAATTCTATAGAATTACATATTAACTGTTAACAAGCCATAGAGAGCTATAGATCCATCCCATATCCCTGTGGTCTGAACGAACACTACCGCCAAAAGATTTAAAAAAAAAAAAAACTGGCACGACTTCACTAAAAATTTGATGAGGTCCAGGATTCAATGGCTGAGGAAGGAGGCATCAGGAGCAGGTTTTGCACTTTGGATATTTCTTTAGGAAGTCAGAAAGGGATCAGATCACAACACAGTGGAAAGCAGTAACACAGTGGTAAGGAGAAAAGCTTGTGCACCAAATGCTGGCAGTCTGATTCTCAGGAGGGGTCCTTGTCTAGTACCCTTGGGCAAGGTACTTAACACAAATTGCCTCAGTAAAATATACAGTTGCATAAATGGGTAGCAGGTAAAGATTGCAAGCTATGTAAGCCACTCTGAATAAGAGGGTATGCCATGTAAATGTAATGTAAACAGACCGGGATTATGTGGGAGAATTGCCTAGTGTACAATAAATGTAACAAAAAAGGCTCAAATCAAGGTTCTGCCTAGAACTGGTAGATTTTTTTATATAAAATAAAAATTTCCAAATACTACTAGAAATATTGAGTCAATCCCTGATGGCCCTTATTGAAACCAAATCTGAGCTCAGTTGTATCTCCTAAGAAAACTCAACAGAGGCCTATACTACTGTGGAGGGAGACCTGTGCCAACGCTGTTACTGATATCTCCATTGTGGGAGAGGCCTGCATTTTGCCAAAAATATTTATCATTTGGTCCTGCTTCAGTCCGAGAAAAACTGTCTTCTAGTCTAAGCCAATTTTCAGATACAAGGATGTCGGTTTTGGTGACAGATGTTAGTTCTGAGTAAAATGTTTCACCAGTGTTCAGCTGGGTGAGCGTTATGCAGTTTTCAGACTCTTTTCACACTGTGGAGACAGATTAAAGATAATGTTTTGTCAGTTCTCTTTTGTCAATGCTCACAATTCATTTATTTGAATTCATCAATCCAGACTGACCACATAATTTTGTTTTTTACCAACTGACAAATGTATTATTTTGTAGAAATGTTACTGCACATTATATTTTTGAGACTTAACAGACACTCTAATCCAGAGTGCATAGGTTACAATTTTTACATGAATATTTACTGAGGCAATTCTGGGTTAAGTACCTTGCCCAAGGGTACAGCAGCAGTGCCCCAGAGGGGAATTGAACCAGCAACCTTCCATTTACAAGGTCTGCTTCCACTATGCTACACTGCCACCTTTACATTTGCAACAGAGTTGCAGCATCTGAGAGCTAAGCCAGCCCTAACAGCAGTGTCTGTATTAAAGAGGTCCTACTGGCAACATCGCAGCAAAGACCACAGGTCCTCAATGGGGTTCGTCTCTCTGCCATTTGTGTTGCCTTGCTTGATAAAATGACATCATGGTCGTAACGGTCATAACCGGACAGCTGCGGTCACCGCGAGCCGACGCACGGCTGCCACAGCGTCTCTTTCATGACCGTGACCGCGTTCGCCTCAGCCCTGACATCTGCCACTCAGCGGTGGGTTTCATCACTTCCTGCGATCCGGCTGGGCCTCCCACAATGCTTTGCAGGGTTTGTATTTGGAAAGCTGATAATTAGTCTCGGGCGAGTGGCTGCTGCAGCGGGCACAGCAACCGGATTCTAATGAGCGTGTCTGCGGAAAAAACGATTTCGCTGGTATTAGCCACAGGAAACAAAACTGCAAAACAGCAACTTTACAAAAAAAAAAAAAAAAGAGAACGCACGAACATAATTTGGGGCAGGAGAAGCACGCGAATGAGAGGGTGATGTAGCTGTGTTTGTACTGCGTTTATCTCTGTTAATTTTGTGCTGCTGGTCTGTGTGTTTGCAGTGTGACAGTGGTCCTGTGAGAGAGAGGGTCCAGCTCCTCGGCTGAGCATCTTGGTGAGTCATTATGAGACAGCCATGTCCTGAAGCCCTAGGCATGTATGTGGCTACAGATGTCCACTGCTCCTCCGACACCAGGCTCTCCCACAGTCACACCACACGAGACCCTCCAGTACATCTCTTTTATACAAAAGAAAAATACATACATATACATACTGTGAAGCCTGCTTAAAAATCTATAAAATTAAGAAAATTTCAACCAAAAAGAGCTGAGCAAAATCCATCTTTCAACCTATTAAATTTTCTATAATGATTAAAATAAATAAATGAATAAATCTGTACATGCTCTGCAGATGCACCTTCCATTTTTCCATACCCCTGTGTCAGATGCTATTATTACACCTGAATTAAAAAAAAAAAGAAAGCTTCAGTGGTGGTTTGTATTGGTGAATACAAAACAGGTTTGCCTCAAGGGGAGAAAAGCATGAAAAAGACAATCACAACAACTGACCCATCTGTCCCATTCATAAAGATGCTTTACTGCCTGTGTCACAACGACCCAAAATAACTGCACAACCCACCTCCACACTGTGAGACTGTACACCTCCACCCACCAGTGAGACTGTACTGCCTCCACCCACCAGTGAGACTGTTCTCAACCACACTGTGAGACTGTACACCTCCACACTGTCAGACTGTACACCTTCACACTGTGAGACTGTACTGCCTCCACCCACCAGTGAGACTGTACACCTCCACCCACCAGTGAGACTGTTCTCAACCCACTGTGAGACTGTACACCTCCACACTGTCAGACTGTACACCTTCACACTGTGAGACTGTACTGCCTCCACCCACCAGTGAGACTGTACACCTCCACCCACCAGTGAGACTGTACACCTCCACCCACCAGTGAGACTGTTCTCAACCACACTGTGAGACTGTACACCTCCACACTGTCAGACTGTACACCTTCACACTGTGAGACTGTACTGCCTCCACCCACCAGTGAGACTGTACTCTGGATGCCAGTGAGACTGTTCTCTGGATGCCAGTGAGACTGTACTCTGGATGCCAGTGAGTCTGTTCTCTGGATGCCAGTGAGACTGTACTCTGGATGCCAGTGAGACTGTTCTCTGGATGCCAGTGAGACTGTTCTCTGGATGCCAGTGAGACTGTACTCTGGACGCCACTGAGACTGTAGTCTAGATGCCAGTGTGACTGTACTGTAGTCATCAGTTGGTCCAGGGGCAGCAGCCCAAGGCCTTTACCAAATGCCCAGCCCTCATCTGAGAAGCACTATCCAGCCTGTAACAGCAAATACCCACAGCCCAGCACGGGTGAGCTGCTATACTGTCCACCTCCGCGCTTCTGGTCATGACAACAATAAGGTCCCCACCTCTGAAATTAATCTCTTTCTTCCCCTCCTTACCACAATAAAACAGTCATCGCTTGGCCCCTTTTAATTGATGTCACCATGTCTCATAAACTCACTCAGAGCACTTATGCAAGTGAACTCGGGGTTAATATGAGGAGCAAGGAGGGCACGTGCGGCCTGGTTATTAACTGCTGCTCTGAGAAAAGGACTCTTATAATCAAATATCCATCACCTGCCCTCTGGTGTCCCTGTACAGTCTCACAGCGTAGGAAGCATACGCAGGGAAACCTGAGATTCCCGCAGCTAAACTCCCAGCCCTTTAACATGATGGAGGCCACCTACGCCTCTGTTTCATCTGCCTGTCTCCTCTGTACACTCAGAGCTACGTTTACCGAGGGGATGCCAGTGCATTGCAGGTGGCAAAGGCCTGAAAAAAATAAAATAAATAAGGAAAGAAAGAGTGTGGGATTCATACCCAAGTGGGAGAGATGAAATTGGTAATTAAGAATTGATTCACCTCGTGCTTCTGGCCTGGACACATTCCTGATGCTCAGTATGCATGTATGAGTGGGTTTGAATGCGATAGAACTGGGAGGGGATTTTACAAACGGACCCCGTTAAGTATTCTGTCAAGTGCATTAAAGCCAAATCTCTGCTCAAGCCTCATATCCGTGCGGAAGTTTTCGCCAACTTCAAACGGCACCGTTAATACATGCTCTTTGGGCCCAATATATGGCTGTCAGCTGAGCTGTGAGAAGAGACTCACAAAAGCTTCAGTGAGTGCTGTATGCTTTTATTATCCATTAACTTTACATCATAATTTAGTATAGAACATACATATATGAATATGAATATGTAGACAGACAGACTGATCAATTATAGTCTTTTCACAAGCTAAGAAACACATATTCTTGGTACATGAAAGAAAATGAGTCACAGTTGAGTTAGCAGGGCATGACGTGGTTTTGATTGTTGTGCTGTGACAGTAAGGTCCAGGCTTACTGATATGACGGGCACACCGCTTTATAAAGGCCAATTTATAAAGACTATAACTTAGGTAAAACAGTGTCATCCCTGTTCGCACGGTAAGGCATAACAATTGCTGGCTGTCTCCTTGAAGCGATTTCGGATCAGCACAGTGGCTAACAATGTATTACTCTTGATTCCCCCAGATCTCCCTTCATCCTTTGTTTTCCATTCATCCTCCAATAGATATACACACACATATTCGTGGACCTCTGTGATGTCCCTGCTGGAGTCTCTACATGTTGCCCCGCCTACCTGACAGCCGGGTGCTGATTCCTGCAAACTGGGGCTGATCGCTGTCACCTGTGCTGCGCCTTCTTAAGGGATGGTTACCTGCAGAAAGATCTCTCTGTCTGGCTCCTGACTGCAGATAGCCTCCATCCAGTGTTTGTTTGATTTGTGTAGTTGCCCTGTGTTTTTCTTTTTTTCCCTCGCTTTTGTCTTTTTTGTATAATATTAGCTGCTGGGTGGCATTTTTCTCAATTTGTTGTGTGTGTGTGTGTGTGTGTGTGTGTGTGTGTGTGGGGGTTATTTTGTGGGAAAGACCCTGGGTCTGACGCCCTATTGGGTGTGGGTCTGGCCCAGACTCCCCTTTTTCCTTTAATTTATTTATTTATTTTTTTTGGCATAATTTTGCTTCTTACGGATTTGGGTTCTGTCTCCGCATCACCGACATGTGGGAACTTTTGGGCCGTAAAAAAGTGGGAGCAGTTACGTTTTGTTTGTATTTTTCGTGTGTGACGCTTGCTTGGAAATTTACTGGTGTTGCGTTGTTTGCTTGCATCCGTAGCGCTTACCGTGCTGTCTTTGCAGGGTTATTTTAAAAGTGCAGCACATTTTTAATCACCCGTGCTACTTTATAGCGCTTTGTCGCTGTATTCCACCTGAAGACTTTGATTTTTGTGTAAATTGTTACCCTACTTGTGTATTCCCAGTATGGTGTTTAATGTGGAGGGGTTTGTTGCCAATCTTCTGGTGAAAAAGTTTAACCGCTTTACAAAGATGGGTGTATGGGTTAACTCGGGGAAAAAGACTGAAGTTACTTTCCAAAGTGTTTAAGCAACGAATACTACCGTCTGAGTTAAAATCTTTCGTTGAGCTACGGTCTGTTACTCGAGTCGAATCGTCTCTTGTGCATGTTCCATCTAAACGTCTTGTGGGTAATGGATCTGCACAGGACAAAAGTTGAGGCAATTTTTGAAATTAATAACTTGGGCTGCAGAGTGTCAGGCTTGTTGCCCAGCGGAGACGGGCGGAAATGACGTTGGAAAAGTGGCTCCTCAAGCTTCGCGTCTTAAGGAGATGGAGCTTGAGGCTTGTAAAATTGATGATTTTGTATGAGTGTTTCTGAGCATATCCGTACACAACCCCTTTTCTGGGAGAAAGATATGCATTTGTTTTTGAAGTGGCCAAAGAGATATTACAGTAGCAGTGAGCCAAGATCCAGCAATTTTGCTGTTTTTACATGTTAAATGTCTCTGATCTACATGTGTTAATGAGAAATTGATACTGTGGGGAAGCTGCCTACCACTTCTCACAAAAGAGGGACCAAACAATTTACTTTAAATCCACAAACAAAAGAACCAATCTGAGCACAGTCAAACCAGCTCAGTCTCCTGACACTGCACACCTGTGTTTAAGAAGCTTGATTAAACAGGTGAGGCTGGCTTTACAGCTAGCAACAGATGAGTAACAATGAAACCATTATCTGGTTAGCTGTGTTTGACAATGAGTTCAGTTACTGCCAGATCAGCAATTTGAAAGACAAAGATGTTTTATCATTTACACAATTTGACATGCAATTCTGGGACAGGTGGAGATTCTCCTTCAAATACATATGTATGTGCCTGCCTGTGTCAGATACCAATCATAAAATTTATCTTCACATAACGGCGAATTATGAACACAATGACAACATTCAACAGTTTTGCTAGTAATTTTCCATGGGTAACTTTCACATTAAATGAAACAGGACGTAGGGTCAGATTACTTAATTACTTAAGATTACTTAACCATGGTTGGTTGGCTCTAATCAGGAAAAAGAGGATGAAAGAGAAGGTTCTTAGTGGAGGTTAATATTAGTACCCTCTTACAGCAAAGAAACTTCAACAAAGAACACAATGAGTGTCAAAGTATCAGGCTAGCACATTTTCTGATGTTTGAAAAGAAATATCACCACTCACTGAAATTTAAACATCAGCCATGTTGCAAGTTTGAGAAATTACTCTTGAAAAGATGTGTTTTGAAAGAGCTGAAAAACATCAAATTCAAAACTAATTCGCATCCACATCCACACCCTCATCAACATGGACACTCAAGGTCACTGGGAGGCTGTAGAAAGTCAGCTGGGAGTGGATGTTTGCAAAAGCTCAATCCAAGAAACTGCAGTTACAGTACATTTCATGGTGAGATCTATACATAAAATTCTCCCTGCCCCCCAACCCTAAAAAGACTGTATTTTTGCTCTTGAAAGAGCAAAGGCATGAATAAGCATATCAGCAGCAGCCATTTTACAGTAGAGAAGCAGGGATTTTTTCTCCCCCCTTACATTTTCCCCTGTTTAACAATGCAATTATAAGTGCACGGCAACATTTCGGAAAAACCCTCTAAAGCATGTTGTCTCTTAGTGCCCAAGGTGTGTTATTATCTCTTATTAGTACACCACCTGCCTCGCCTTAATGATTAACTAATTGGCTCAGCGTGTGGCCTGAAATAATAAAGAAATTAGAGCCTTATTGATTCAAAAGCCTGGGCCGGAGACACAAAAAGCATAAAAAGCACCAAAGAAGAAAAAAAGCCCTTAATGGTGACAGCCAGTCTGTGTCTCCCCTACACACAGCAACAACATCGCGTCTGAGTCCCGCTGTTAGCCAGCAATTAGGTATATCCAAGCGAGGGAAAATTTAAATGTGAACATCTCAATTTTGGAAGCAGGTACGAGGAGTGGGACTTAACAAGGGAAGCTTACATATATTGCTCCTCATGGGAAACAGAAAATCATTAACTGACCAATTAGATTTCGCCAGGATTCCAATTTCCTTTCTACATGTGATCCAGGGGATTTTTATTTGTTTATTTTTAATCTGTAGCCTTTGGTTCATGGACTAACCCCATGTACTGTAGGCAAAACAAAGATGCATTCCAAACAGGCCTCAATAATCTCTGGAAAGGTACAGAGGTCTTTTCATCACATGTAGAAGTTGCCCATTTCATTAAGCACAAATGATCCCGGTGATTAAAGGAAGATTTTTACGAGGAGGAGTGAATAATGTAGACCAGGCTACACTTTGCCTTGAGCACTGGCTATTAGGGCGGCCATTAGACCATTCTGTGTTTGACATGGCGCTAAACCGGTGTAGCGGGCAGCGCAAAGGCTTGAGGAGTGGTCTCCCATGCTGTGCTGGCGGTGTCTCTTATAAAGAGTCCGTTCCTCATGCGTGTGCTGCTCTGGGGGAGGATGTCAGGGCCCAGCGGTGGGAAGCTGTCTGGAGGAGCTGTGAGCGTTCATTGGGGAATTTGCATTTGGGCATTAGCAGCGTTCGAGTCTGTGAGATGGGACACCCCCCCTCACAGGATCACTGTGGAGGTGACGTGCGAAGCACACCTGCGGCACACCATCACACGCTGCGCTGGACTTACTTTACGATATGAGAAAACTTGATGAAATAAGGGATTCCTCACCATGCACCTCTTTCCTCTGTAAGTTATGTGAGAATTGTGTTACATAAGCATTACTATCATATCAGAATGTGTGTGTATGATGTGGCAAGATTAGGTAGTGCCGTTGCTTTTAAGCTCCTAGGTCATAAAATCTTGCATGGTTTTGGATTTGTGTTCACTTTATTTGGCTTTTTACTCTTCATAAAGAGAAATTCAAAAGAACAATTAACAGCAAAAGCATCAGAATATTGATTCTGGACAAATGTTTCCTGTTACACCCCCTCTGCTGTTTTACCCTTCCTGTACACTGGTTCCCTGCCAGCAATGCTAAAATCCACGTCAATCACTCCTGCCAGAGACATCCATTACATTCGCATCTTAAATGTGAAAGCTAAAGGGACAAAACCAACATATGGTGTCTGCCATTGCTTTAGAGATGTGTGCCGAATGAGGTCAAAAAATCAATTTAGACGGGACCATAAAACCCTTGTGCTCTCCCTAAAATTATCCCAAAAGCTGACCCTAGCCTTAACCCTTACCATGACCCCAACCCTAACCCCTAATAGACTCTCCCTTACCACTGTGGCTTGACCTCCAATTGCCTGGCCAGTGTGAACCAAAATCAAAACTCGGCACAACCACACATGAACAGTAACCAAAAACTTGTGTTCCTTTCTGTATCTCCTAACTCCTGATCTCTTCTGTTAGCCGGTATCGTTAATTTCTATCACTCTCACAGAGAAATGGCACTGCTTTACACATTGCTACGGCTCCTATCACTGCATCTCTTCTGGAGCTGAGGAAAGCTGCTTATGACTCGTTTAACTCGCACGTCTCGTTACGTCTGTAGTAATATACCCTCCCAGTGTGTTTCGGGTTTTTTTTTTTTTTGCAAGCATAGATAATTATAGATACAACAGCAGTTGCTATTTTCACTCTTCACAAACAGCCCTTCTTGTCCAGGCTCCAAACACGCCATTATTCCTTGTCACCCTCTACCGCTGAAGCATATGGAGTTCTGTTATTTCACTCAGGCTTTCAAATAAATAAGAAATGTTTTCGCCTTACATCCTCTTTCTGTACACACTTTTTGTCAGGGTTATCTACCTACATTTACATTACATTATATTTATTCATTTGACACATACTTTTATCCAAAGTGACTTACAAGTGAGGCAGAGTATAATATCTATATCAATATCAATACCTATATCTGATACCTTTATCACATTCATATGAACATACACATTTTTTGCACAAGAAAGGAATATGGCATGTATCCAATCTGAGGGGATTTTATATGTATAATACTTTTTTTTTTTTTTTTCTCCCACTGCTCCCTGCATTACTGGATCATGTGCTTGGGAAATCCATTGAATGAACAATATGTTAAATATGGACATGATGGGAAAAAAGTCATGCAAGTCATGATTCATTCTCTCAAAGTGAAGGACAGCACATGTGTACTGAATCTATGTCTGTTGTCTGTTTAGCAACCGTCTTTGACTTGTGCAATGGCAGCATAGACAGGCACACTGTGATTCAGAGCACGGCCGCAGGGTCACCCCCCCCTCAGCTCAACCCGTCAGTGGAGTCACTTGGCTCAAGTCTGGCCGGGGGCGGGAGTTATTTACTTGTGGTTGATGTTGCTATGGGGATCAGAGGCAAAGGGAGAGAATGCGAGACTGTAAAAGGGCTCATTCATGAATAATGAGTCTGTGAGGATGACATAATCTCCTGGATCCTGTCTGAAATCACCTCTTCCTGGAGAGCGGAGCCCCATGGGTCAGAGGGGTTTTTCATGTGATCGTTTGGTGGTTTGCAGCAATGAAGCATCAGAGAGGGGGAGAAAGAGTGTGTTTATGTGAAGAACTGTGGTAGAAGGGAGTGATAGTGTGTGTGTGTGTGTGTGTGTGTGTGTGTGTGTGTGTGTGTGTGTGTGTGCGTGTCCTTACCTGTGAACTGAAACTGCAACATCTGGTGACAAACCTAGTGCTGATGCAGACCAGGTCACAGGAGCATCTGAGTGTGAGCAGGGTATCATTATCTCACTAACATCTCTGTAACAATATTTCAAAGTTTGTTTTGTTACACCCAACTTGTGCCAAGGTCTTGTCTGAGTCTACACCTAAAGCTCCCAACTTTTTGTATTAAAAGTTTGACACACAACTGCCTTCCAGTTTAGTTTTCCTTCACAAACATGTTCCGCAAAGTTTCTCAGCCACCATATTTCAGTCTCATTTGATCTTCCTGTGCAGAACAGAAAGCCGTTTGTAGCCTGTTGCTGTATACAGCTCTCAGAGGACAGAATGAGTGAGACTTTGTGGTTTTGGAACTTTGAGCATGTTTGTGAAATAAATCTAAAGACTAGAAAACAGTGCTGTATCCAAGTCTTAACTTATGGCATTACAGCAGATTTGAGGATGTAAATTAACCTTATTAATTTTATCAGAAGCAGACCTATCGCCTGCTTGGTGTATTTATGTAACCAGACTGGTGTGCAGAGAAAAAGGAGCCGTTTTCACTTTCATAAACCTCCTCCAGCAGGTCTGAGAGGGTGGGCTCCTCCTGCAGCTTCCCTACGATGGATGTTCTGGGTTCTGCCTCACCAGCATCCACTTCCTCTTCAAATGAGCAGAAACAAGGGCAGCAGGTTGCTGGTTCGATTCCCAGCTGGGGTACTGGTGTTGTGCCCTTGGGCATGATAATTTACCTAGAATTGCCTCGGTAAATAGCCAGCTGAATAAAAATGGATAAAATTGCGGGGGTGATGGGGGGTGGGTGCTCATCTGTTTTTCAAAAAAAAAGGTCAATCCCAACTAGACTGAATGTCCAAGTTCAAACCTGTCACAGAGCAAAACTCTGCTTGGTGGAAACCTCTGGAAATGTCTGGGGGGTCAACTAAACCCTTATCGAACCTGGCAGGTCGATTTTAGAAATAATTTGACATTAAGTGTTCTGACTCAGGGAGAGGTGAGTAACAGTTGGTGCCAGAGAGTTTACAGAGGAGATCATCTGTCAGGGATTAGTAGGTTGCCAGGGTTCAGGTTCAAAACGTTCCTGCTATCCAAACAAAAGTTTACAGCCCCGATGTTTGATAGAGGCTAGACGGCAAGGGGCACGCAGGTCCAATTTCACACACCTTAGTGGGGATTTAAATCTCGAGTTCAGACCAGCAGATCACTGAACCTTACTAGAACTGGAACATTTCATCCTATCGGAACAGTCCTTCCGAAGCTAAGAGTTTACAAAATGGCCAAAGGTTATGTCTAGAAGAAAAGTTCATTTCTAATTGGCTATGCATAAAAGTGAGAATAGCACATGGAGCACTGTTTCTTGGCCCTTTGTATGAGAGACTTGACATGGTTTCATTCTCCTTCACTCCTGTGTAGTTTACTGAACATCATTAGAGGTGTCACATTAATTAGTATATAGTATCGTTTCCATATATGTGTAGTTTTATTAGAACTGTTTGCCGAGGTCAATGCAAGCATTGTGCCCATGCCTCTGTTTGTGTCAATATCAGGGGTGTATTTTACTAAATCACTCATTAAGGGTATGATCCCACGTGTCAAACAAGTTGAAAATGAAACAATCTTGTTTTTCTCTTCCAAACCAGTCCCATCTCTTCCCAATCCTAAACTTTTTCCATCACCAAAAATGTCAATGTCAATCCCAGCCTGGGTGTTGGACTGTTCCAACTGTCCCAACAGGGAGGTACAGCTGTTTCTATTCCAGGACTCCTGTAGTGAATAAGCCTTATGGTTTCTGTGACATACCGTGCAGACGGATCCCGGCAGATTGCAGCATACTGCAGTGTTAATCACCTCAGTGAATACAAATGGTACATCACGGATCAATTAACTCATATTAAACATAAGAATACTAAAAACAAAACGCACACATACCCAGAGACCATCTCACAAAACAAACTCTGATTCAACTGTAGATATAAACAGAGTGATAACCTAGTTTTAGCTAAAGGGTATTTCACCTTGAAACAAATAAACACGCTATTCAGATGGGGATAAAGCATCTCTGACAGTCTTTCTCCGCCATGTGCTTCAGATTCGACCACCGATTCCTCCTCCTGCCAGCAAAAAGAAATAAATAAGTGGGTAAGAAATACTCCTGCTGCTTCATCCTCCAGAGAGTAAGAAGAATAATGCCTTCATTTGCTCCAGGGCTCCACGCTGCACCAACTATAGACATTGTTTTTATAGCAGTAGTATTTCTGATTGGCGTCTCAGGACTTCCATTTGAATTATTTAACAAATGTTGTTTGCCTCGATCAAAACGGGTGTGTGTAGTGCTTGTGTGTTTGTGTGTGTGTGTGTTATTGTTTGTTCTGTGCACTCTCCAGAGTGGCACAGTTAAACAGATCTATTTATTTTGAAAACTAACCC
Organism: Megalops atlanticus; assembly: GCA_019176425.1. Classification (NCBI taxonomy): domain Eukaryota; kingdom Metazoa; phylum Chordata; class Actinopteri; order Elopiformes; family Megalopidae; genus Megalops; species Megalops atlanticus. The sequence continues at coordinate 29,977,960 of CM032891.1, forward strand.
AAATATATTTCTGTGCAAACGCACTGTCATTTCAAAGAGAAGAATGGGGGTCAAGCTCAAACAAGCTTTCTTATCGTGAAATGTGAGGATGGTGTTATTTTTATGTTAAATTAATTCACTGCCTTGATGAATGAACGCTTGAATGTCATTTTCACGCAGCATTCAGCTTGTTTCTCTCCTGAGCACCACCTTCTGCATAATCCCTTTTGTGAGTGACTCAATTAATACAATGGCTTTTAAAACACTGAGGGGAACGGGTCTGTAGTTTCCGAATGAGCAGTGCAAGCGTCTTTCAAATGAAGTGAGAGAGGGATATTCCTCCTGGATGTGGGGGTGAAACATGCATGCAGTAATGGAGAAAATGGCAGGTTAAACTCTGCCTCGTGTCTCCGGGCTGTCCCATGCATGTTGAGGGTGCCTGCAGAAGTCAGCCGGGTCCCGCTTTTAAAGGAAAGATGTGTACAAGAGCTGCACATGTCACACTGTATGTCAGGTCATCTGATTTCAGAGGAGGCGGTTGCAGCTGGAACTGCCTGTTTCAGGAAAAGTTGGCATAGGAATAACGGATTGGTATATTAATACAAAAGGACTTAAGTGAACATAAGTGCACACTTTAGCTCCTAAAACAAAGGGAGGAGTTGGTAGGTGTGGTGCTCGCCTGCGGGGTGGCAAAGGAAACAGGCTCCCGCTTATGTTCAATCCATTATCAGGCCCCTGCACACCGGTCAGATCACTCCATTCTGCGACTTCCAGACGCCCTTCAGTCCTCTCCCCTGCTTAGTGACACGTCTCAGTTGCATCCTCTGCTCTCCCCCATGCGGTGGAATGAGCCGCCCATAGTGGTCAGGACATGGGTCTCTGTCCATCTTACATCACAGCCTGAAGCTCCGCCTCTGCAGGCCACACCCTGGCTCCTCTATCCAAATATGGCTCAACTTCCTCTTATTCATGCTGTCTGATTATAGGCGATGTAGTGTTGCACTCGTGCTCTTACTGAGGCATGTATGTGTTAGTTATCACAGCACTGTAAAGGACTGATGCACCTTCGGATTTGTTTATCTGTGTCCTGTAGGTACCGTCTTTCATGCCACTAGACGCACTTTGCACTCATTCTGTGTAGGTCACTTTGAAGAACAGTTTTTGCCAAAAACAGAAATGGAAGTCGGACATGCATCAGGAGCTGAAGGTTCAGATGAGTCACATATAGTCAGTGTGCTTATGGTATTGGCAATAGACGCTTTCAGGCACAATCGAAACCAATCATTTTACTCCTTATTACACCAGGTTTGTTATCAATTCCTACATAAAAAAGGCATACAGTATGAAATGCATAGGAACAGCTGAGTTGCTAAGAATTAAATCCCTCCATAAAGTGTAGCATGAAGTAAGTGGGTGCACTTTGCGGCTCTGATGGCACTTCATTCCAGTGTAATTGCTACTTTGCTCTTTGTGTCTGTTTAACGAACCTCACACTCCCAGGTAAGCTCAGGTAATTGGAATTTAACACTGCAAAGTTTCTACATTTTACCAATTTATTACTCCTTTCTGCTGACTGAAAGTGCAACCAGTGGTAGGTGAATAAAAAGTGTAAAATGTTATTCCACATTGTACATTGGATAACACAAATTAGCATTTAGTTTCTCTCAGCAGGTTACTTATTAAGATTTCAGAAAGCAGTTTCAATGAATTGCTAAAAATGTATGAACAGCAATGGAGGCCTTCAGGAGCTGGTGTGATTTATTAATGCATCTGATGCTTTTATATTGGTTGTATTACATTCATAAAATCACTTTTCAGAAACATTAAGTACATACAGTAGTATTATCCTTTTCACCTGCATATAGTGTGGTTATTGAACTTACTGGTGTTATGTCATTTCTATTACACTGAAATGAGTGAAGGCAACGTAATCCATGAGATACTTTGTGTGTCAATTGTTTTAATAAATATAAATAATAAAATCTTTTTTTTTTTAAATGAAATCAAATGAACGGAAAGGAACACTGGAATCTAATATGCTTTTCATTTTATTTTTGTCCTGCTTGTCGTTTTGGATATCCTGATGTCCAAGTGGTATTGCTTGGTCCCATCTGATAAATACTGTAATGCCAGTCCTACAGCACATAAGACAGTCATGAAGTCAAACAGTTTGATGTGCAGGCTGGAAAGAAAAAAAAAGAAAATGACCTCCCGGATCTGTCTGACTGGGAACACGCTCCATACGTCTCCTTTTTTCCAGCACCCTGCTGATCATCTCGACAGCACACAGATGCAGCTCTGCAGATTTTTTCTTTGAACTATTCAGGTCTTCAGCTCAGTGTGGTTGCCCAGGACGGTCCAGTGACCTTTCACATGGTTCAAGATGGCGTCGTCCCTGTTGGAGATGGGTATTTCTCCAGCATCACCTCCTCATTGTGGTAGATGAGGAGGCAATCTCAGCAGTGACCAGTTAAGGTGGAGCTCCTGTGGGAAGGGTTTTCCTGGTGGGGATAACTTCTGGATGTGTAGCAGGTCCTCCTTAAGCCTTCAGGACATTTTGGTATCTCTAAAGGACATCCTTAGGACTTTGGAGTAGAGGGTAAGAAGGAAAAAAAAATCCTGTCAGCAGAACATTTTCATTTAAATTTAAATCATGACTTTATATGGCCATGGCTGTGTTCCAAACCACATACAGTTCGACTTGAAATAGTCTGTCAGCCAGCACTGGTCTCAGTGTTTCCCCCATGCGCTACTCTGTCCTTCCTTCCTTTGGTAGTATTTGTTCTTCCTCCTTTCCTTCCTCTTCCTCTCTCTTTTCCTTGTCATAGGTTAAAACATAATCCTTATATATCAAATGTCACCATATGTTGAGAGACGTTACTCTTTCATAAAGCATTTATTTCTCATTCCATTTGCAAAATTGACCTGGTTTACGGCTTGCTAATTGTCCACAGCCAACACTTAATGTTTCTCTCTGTTCATTGAGGAGAACTTGGCAGTTCTGCCTGAGGTCTGCTACATAACACCAAGCTTTATGCTTTAAACGGAATACTCTTTACACACACAAGTGATATGATATGGGGAACTGCACCAAATGCAATGTAGTTAAACAGTATATCATGGTTACTTCACATCATGAATCAGGGGAAATATGTTGCCATGGTAGCAAAGCCCTAAGTGATGTGAGAGTTGCGGGAGAAGTTAGATCGTGTTTCACAGCTGTGTGAAATGATGCTGACCTTTAGCGGTAGCTGTGCTGGTGCTTTATTTACCCTCCTCTCACAGGAAATCCTGTTCCTCTCCCCCAAGGGTCCGGATGGTCAGGTGTGTGAGGAAAAGCAGTACCACTGTGTGTAACGTCTGATCAAGAATCAAAACTACATATAAAAACCAGCTCACCCTCAAATGCATGCCAGCCTGCTTTGGTCTACAGGAAGCAACCTGTACTACGATGGGCAGATAATAGAATTTGCAATTTTCCATTGAACCAAAACAGTCTTTCATAATCATAATAGCTGTGTCGATATTTGGCAAGCTCTGTTGGGGTAGTTGAAAGCTGATAGAGGCCTCAACAGACCGCAAAGTTATCAACAGGTAAAAATTACATCACAATAAATACCTGCTGCTTACTTAGATACATTTTATTACATATTGTGACTAAATACAAAGTCTATTGTGGTTAAAAGGTATCTGGAAATTTAAATGATTAACTGACTGAACATGACTGGCTTACTTTATGTGAAAGATCTGCTAGAGTGTATGGACATTTTTCAGTTAAAATTGTATTTATAAATTGCTGTTCTAAATGTACAACCAAGAAATATGTGTGTTACCTGAATATTTGTAGGACTTAATGATCCTGCAGGATAATCGAATCTGCCTGACAAGCGGGGTTGAGGGGTATTTGATGTATGTAAAAATACTAACTAGAGATATGTCAAAGACAATATAAGCATTCTATACACGCGTAACAGTTATTATATTTATGTAAAAAAAATTTACATTAAAAAATCAGTTATATGAACATTGTTTTCTTGTAGCTTAATATTCATTGAATGTTAGCGTTAATTCAGCCTGTCCACAGATCTGCCACTTGTGGCGATTTCCTCCTATATCGTTGAACCACAGTGGCGTTCATTTACATGAGACATGATTCAGGCATAATATGTCCTCAAATAAACATACTTATTTTGGCCTTAATGTTGGGATCCATTGAGAGAACTGAAGTTATCTGCACCTAACCCTTTCCAACAATAAAAGTCATGAAACATGCTCTAAAAACATCACGATCTTCTGACTGACAAAAAGGTATAAAAAATGCATGCTACCCATTGACATTCCTTCTCTAGGCTTATACTAACGTGTAGGGTATACATTTTATTTAACTATAGAAATATTTTGCAGTGATTGTCACAACATATGAATGATTAATGGTTATAATCTACATTCAGTGATTAGAATAGTCTTACACATTCTTTACCACTGAGTGTTGCTGCTAGAGGAAGAGACTGACTCTGCATGTTAGCCACTGAATGTGTCAACAGTTCTTGTGTTTCTTCAAAGAATGCAAAATTTTTATTTTTGATAGATCGATGTAGAATATTCAAATGGCAGATAAGTGTTGCTGTGATATTATCATTTAAGAAGAAATGAATGTTGGCTGACTGATATGAAAAAAAATCTACTGCCTGTCTGCATAACCATGTTTTAAACACTCAGTGTCACCAGTCGTAACAAGATTAAAACAAGATTATAGTTTGCAAAGATTCCTGCAGGTACCGAAATGCACTTAGATTTTCACGATTACTCAGAGGAACGCCTTAATCTGCAAAGATTTAAGAGCTTTATTTAAGATGGGTTTTGGGAAACACAATGAAAGATGCTTCATAAAGGTTTTAATGATCAACATGGCACTAAGATGCTTTTGGGAAACAAAGCCCAGGAGAGTTGGTGACCTCCTTTTTACACCCCCCAATACCCCCCCCAAGCCGACCCCACACCTCCACTCCCTCATCCTTTGATGTCCTCTCACTGTGTCGCATGGGACGAGCACACATGTGTTTGACCTTGACTTCAGATACACACGGACCAGATAAGAGCAGAATACATTTACAAACTGTGAATGTCGAAAACCCCAATTTGCATTACAGGGGAAGCCCTCTGGGAAAGTGAAGTGGCTTTTTGATGGATGAATAAACCCGCACCTACCAAAAAAAAAAAAAAAAAAAAAAAAAAAAAGTGACCCCATTTTACAAATTTGGCCCAAGGGAGCAGAGAGAGCCTGAGACTTGAAACCATACTTCTGGAATGTGATATTACTGGCTAGCATCTTAAGTCCATTCTGTTTATTAGGGAACCAGCTCCCATGTGCATTCATGTCCTTCATGGAGACCTCTCCAAGTATGAAATGCATCTTTTAATTTGGTCCAAAGTAATTTTCTCTACACCATAAAGAACAAAAAAAAAAAACAGCAATTTGTTAAAACGTTTGCTGTGCATTTTTAAAAGCATATGTCTCTGTTGAATATTTGTTATTCCTCAAATTCCGTATCACTAATAGATCAAATGTACAGTCAGCTCTCTGTAATTGCATATCAATTCCATATCATACAAGTGCATACTCCGTGTAATTGTATGACATGGAGCTGGTCCCACTGTATTCCCTCTGACCGCTTACCCCTGATATGTGCATACTCCGGGTAAATGCATAGTATCAAAACAGAATATCCAAGGAATTGGCTGTAATCAAATAAATTGCAAACATTATACTTTTGATTATTTCATATCCCTCCATCGGTGAAATAGCTTTGCCTTCAATTAGGGACTGTTGTCTTATCAGTGTGTTTATGCATAACAATGCATAAATTCATGAGATATACATGAGATTGTTTCTTTTATCATACTATGTGGATGGAAAATTAAATATTTGGGGGATATCCTTTTTTGTGTGACCTTTTTGCTTGCTCAGTATTCTTTTTCATGACAATACACATCTTCATAAAAGAGAAAATAAATATAAATGAGAAACGTTATTACAAGATTATTTATTTTGAGTCTCTTAAAATTTCTGCTAGGCTCAGATGCAGTTCTATTGTGTTTGAGAGTGATGACTTGGGCATAAAAACAAATTGTGTAAATATCTTTCAGGCCATGAATATCTCAACAGCTGCAAAAAGCAATCACTTACATATCCTTCTTTTTTTCTATATTAATATATTTATACAGTATATGCCCTGTTGTAGAATGTGGTGTACGGAAAGTGCATCTTGTCAGTGAAACAACCTTTGCCTGCAAGCTGATGAGAACATTCAAGATGTTGCCAAAAAAAAGGCATCAGGTAACATGGGCGTTTTGTCATTTTGTCCCCCGCAGGAATTGTGACGGAGTATCACTGGCGATATGTGACATCCCGTGTTAGCCAGTGCGTTGCCGTCCTCGTGTTGTGACAGTGTGTGCAGAGGCGACAGTGAGATGAAGCAGAGGTGTAGGTGGCCTCCCTCTTGTTAAAGGGCTGGGAGTTTCACTGCAGGAGTGTCAGCAGCATCCTTTTATGCTTCCTACAGTCTGTCTCCACGAGTTCACTACAGGCCAGGTATACCACCAGCTGCTAATAATAATAATGGTAATAATGATAATGATAATGACAATGATGACGATAATGATGAAATACACAGGCATACTTGTCTACCACTTCACTGAGCCCTGCTGCATTTTTAACTGTGTATATGTCAGCTGTTTCTGGCATTACACCTCCATCTTCATCTTCATCTTGTAATGCTCCTCATCCTCCCCATCTCCCCCCCTGCTAACTGCTGTCCACTGTCCATGTAGTCATCAAACACCCCCCCCCCTCTTCCCCCGGCCATGTCTGATCATCCTTGTACTGCAATGATATACACTATTCCTGCTTCTAACATCTACCCCTCTTTTTTAAATGCCATCCGATCTATAAAACATCTACTGAACTACATACAAATTTGGTACTAAATCATTTGTCTCCTTTGGACTGATCATCCTTTCAGAGTGGGACACATTTTAAGTTGTTTTTTTTTCTGTTTCCATGTTAGTATATAATGCAGAACTGAAATTTACAGTAATGGTAATGTGGAAAACAATGCTTTGGTTGTCACTTTCCGGGAAGATGGCTTCAGAGTCTTCTGTGTGGCGCTGGAAAACATGGGACCCTGCCAGTCTGTGCAGCCTTTGTTCAAACCTCGGGCTCAGTAAGAGGAGCAGTTTTAGCATGACCATCCCTGCTGACCTCTCTCTGAGCCAGCCAGCTGCAGCTGAAATATCCATCCCTGAAAATAATCCACTTAACACTCCTGCGTTATGAGGATGACTCGTCCCTCCCTATTGCTGCTTCCTGTTTCCTGTGTATGTAGAAAGCCTTTTTCTGCAGTTTAAAAACCTGCATTTCAATACAGTTTGTTTCCCCAGCATTTGCAGCTTTGAGGGGTAAAATGGCATTGTTTAAAAATCCCTATTCTTTTATATTAAACGATGTTCCATATTTCCCTATGTTTTACTGAACACAAATCAATCAGTAAAAATATGAGGCATGTTTAGCTCTGCTGAGGGTGGAATCCAGCAACATTTGAGGCAGTTCTTAAACCAGGAGACGCCAGCACGGTTCTCTGGATGTGCAAAAGAGAGTGGCTCCTTGTTTCTCTCCGAGGACAACAAATGATTCCTTTTATTTTTAGCACAAAACACATCCTGTTTCTAGCGCCTTCCGGCCACGTCACCGAGGCTGAGACAGTCCAGCTCATTATCCGAGAGCACGCTGTGTACCTACCATCATCTTCATTTAGACTCATTGAAATCATTTACATGTGATCTAACCGAGAGATGTGGCACAGCCAAAAAAAGCCACTTACTAATGAAATGATCTGGATGAATTTAGACATTCAGATGCCAAGAGAGAAGGGGCAGTTTTACTGGTTTTGAAGGAAGTGTTTTTCCAAGTCCATCCGGACCATTAGTCCCACAGATCAAAAAGAAATCACAAGCTATTACATAGCTATATTCTATAATGCTCATATGTATTATTCAAAAAACATATTGGCTTGAGTTCAATGCTTGCAAAAGCCACAAAAGACAGGAAATTTGAAATTACCTCTGCATGAAGCTGCCTATGTACTGCTAAGACTTTTCAGCACACTGATTTGAAGCTACATGGGGTTACTTCACACAACATGTACTCACCACTGGGTAAACTGCTGAAGATTCGAACTTTCTAAAACAGTAGCATATACAGTTTGCAGATGAACAAAGGAACTAACCATGTAAGGATTTTATTACTATATGCCCTTAGATATTAGTTGGTACATAAAATAAACCAATTCTGGGCCTAATCTGGGTCTGGAAAATGTACTAATATATACTATATATAACATAATCATTACAGTGAATGATGACAATAATTAACTGGTGCAGAGCAGGATGAGCTGATTCCAGAAAGGAAAATAATGTCTGGCGCATGCAGTCCACATTGAGATTTGTCCTTTACTAAACCAAGCTGTGACAACAGCAACAAATTAACTGTGGAAAAAAAATCCCCATGAGTTCACGTCTCTATTTTGTCTCTCCTAATGGGTTCCTCCAGAGACCGCTGAAGTGGAGGCAGAAGCTCGGATTGTCTTGCTGTTGCTTACTGTACTTCCATGTATAGGAGGATCTGGTCGACATGGGCTAGATGTGGAGGTTCTGTTTGAAGCCACGCCCTTTCACAATACCTGGAAACCAGGATAGGTGCACCTGAGGTCTTTGATCTTCAGCAATGGCAGAGCCATAGTTATCAATAGCAAGCTTACTCTGCTGAATCTCTGTTCGATAAAATGAACACTTGTGTTTACGTGTCCATCTGATTCCAGGAGGTGCTGGGGTCAGTGTAGTGGATAAGCACCATGTTGCTGCTTCAGTCCTGTGCCTTTTCGCCAGGCCTCTAGAACACTGTCCACAAATAAACACAACCTGTTGGACTTTTCTTCAAGCTGGGAGCTCTGGACCCCTGGAGATTTAGCAATCTGTTCTACTCTAACAATGTTTTCTTTTCTGTCTGTGTAACCATTTTTTTTTCATAGCTGTATTCTGTGTGATGCAAATAAATCCATAGCTTTTTCATGTACAACGTATGCCATTGACAGTATAAACTCTATGCACTGCATCATAAATATTGCTATACACTTGGATTAATATTTTAACAGCCTTACAACAACTGGTTTGGAAAGAACGTGATGTGTCACTGGTGTCAGAATGCTTACCTCAGTCACTATGAGGTCATAATGCCTATATCGCAGGCAGCAGGGCAAAGTGTGAAGGAGCAGAGGTTACCAGCTCAGGTCTCGGGTGAGGCACTGCTGTTGGCACTTGACCTGACCTCTTTCAGTGTATATTCAGCTGTATGAATTCATAGCTCATAAAAAAAAAAATCCCTCTGAATAGGGATGCTTCCTGAGTAAATATGTATGCTTATGACATGGTAAAGCTGGTATTCAAAAATACTATGCTTACTGAATCATATAATTGAATATTCAAAGATTATGAAAACCACTGTGATCAAACTGTTTCCGACAGATCTTTATTTATAGTGTCAGCAGTTCTTTGACCTTATTTCAGGATCCTACAGAAGCTCTGTATCGTGCTGAGAGCAGACTCGTGTTGAATGCGAGAGTACATTGCAGTGAATCGGGCACTGTGTAAATCACCAATGTGCATTTCACAGTACACAGTCCAGTCTTTCTGTCTGCATCTCAACAAGTGTCACCTCAGTGAGGACCTCAACACTGTTTATATTCCTGCCCCAGGTGGGACATCTGTCATGCACCCTCTGGGGAAGGTCATTTTCGAATAAAATAGAATCATTAATAAAAGGAAACCTCACAATTCCTTTCTATGGAAAATACAATACAATGAAAATACAACAAATGAAATGCTGCATAGATTCAGCAAATGGTTTGTGGATGTGCACACACTTCTGTACACACACATCTGCGTGTGTGTATGTGCATGTGCAATAAAAAACCATCAGGCACAACTGTCAAAGTATGTCAGTTTTATTAGACACTCATTGAGGTCTGGTCACATCTGCTGTTCAAACAACAGCACTTAATATGTCTTTATAGACGGGAAATTTGTTTTTATTATGAGAGAGACTCCAAAGGGCAGAGCGTGGCGTTCCTCCCCCTCTTGACTGGCAGCACGGTTATAAACGATGATAGCTGTCGAGGCTGATACCCAGAATCTAAATGAACTGACATCAGGAGTGTGAAGACACGCATCTCCAGGCACTGACAGCCTTGTTAGTTTAAAAACCTCATATCGTATGACCAGACCAGAAATCAATGTGACTGAAGTATCACAGGTGAGCTCAATCATTTTTAATAATGCGTTGCCACGGTCGATCGGAGGGGCCCCTTCAAGGAAATGTTCCATCACAAAAATCAAGAAATGCATTCTGATAACACTCAAAATATTCAACTTTTTTTTTTTTCCTTTTTCAATTTAAAACTTTGCATGTGACTCTTAACATTGGTGAAATCTAGGTTGTATGTAAAATGTATGCATATAACATATTCAGGACTCTGGAAAGCATAACATTTTTGCGATTTAAGGAAATAAATAAATAATCGGAATGTTTCTGTGAAGTGATTGATGCAAAGTCTTGACCAAAGTTACCAGCTTTTCATTGTCATCTCTGTTTCGAATCAGCCCATCTGTTTATTGTTAAGCCGAGGCCCACGCAAGCACTCATTTTCTGATACATTTAATTTCCCATATGTCTGTTACAACTGTTACAGCTTTCAAATGTGCTGTTTGAGTGCTCTTTTGTGAAGCGTGTCTTGTATGTTTAAGATGTGCTTTGATCAACAGAGCCGCGTCGTAACTTTTGTAAACTCGGATATCAGAGGGCCACGAACATGGAGATGAAACCCATTTTTATTTCACTTTAAAATGCTTTCCTACATAAATACAATACTGCATTCGCAAACGTTATCAAGTACCTTTTCCCTGACAAATTCAATTACCACTTCAGTTATAGGAAACTCAGGAGGGAAGGTATCTTCTGAATTCAGGACTAATTGAGAATAAATTTAAAAAAAGCTGCAAGCAAGGGCGTAATTTATGGGGGGGATAGGGGTTATAACCCCCCCAATAATCAAAACCGGCCAATACAACCCCCCCAAATAATCATATTCATGGAGAACTCAACCCTTACACCCTTGGCTGCAAGTAAAAACAACTGTTGAAAGCAAGATGGCAAGAGGGGAAAGATGAACTCAAAAATAATTTTAAACAGGTTGCATATTTAACAGCAAAACAGTGAATACATGTAGAGTCTTAGAAACTGAGTTGTTTAATTGAATTGAGCATGTACCTTTGGTAATACTTTTTGGGGGGAGAGCCTTTAAAAAACAAGGCTAATGATGTTATGGATTTCACTTTTTTCAGACTGATACAGGCACTGCCAAAATGCCTTTAGCTGCCATTGCAGTTGCAATAATGGATATGACAGATAAATGGGTATTGACGGATATTGACAGATAAATGAGACTCAGCTGTGCACAATGACTTAGAAGATTGTTGCAAAAGCCTTAAAATGTTGTTCTAGCATGGATGTCACAAGGGACAACATTCAACATGGAGTCATTGTAATTCATTATACTTGAGTCTCTAAGCGTCTCTAAAAAGTGGTTTGAAACATTTGTAATGACTAAGCTGCCACTAATTTAGGGACCAGGTTTAAAACTGCTTTTGAAACATCCTTCTTGGGGGTTTGAAAAATCTTGGGAATTGGGGGGAAAAAATGGTGTTTTTATATATCAGTAAAATATAGCATTGTCATTAGACAATATTCTCTAAACACACATCAACATTTACATATTCATGGTCTGTGAATATTCATCCCAGTGCTTCAAATGGATATTCTGAAAGTGCCATATTGCCCAGCGTGTAATTTTGTCAAAAAAGGTTCCTCTGCGCATCAGGGGGTATAAGTACTTCTTTCATTTCTTGCAGCATTATTAGGATAAGTATACACAGACAGGAGACAATGTGGCATTGTGCAGCAGGAGCCATTATTATCTGTGGAGAGCGGGTGGCAGTGTGGCACAGAACCAAGCAGAGAGGTGAATGGGTGCAGGCCAGACGCGAAGACTGCTATATTTCAACTTCCTCATTACCTCCCACCACCTGGCACATCCAATCAGGTGAAAGAGAGGGGAATCAACTTCTTTTACAACAAATGAAACCCAAACACATATTTAAGCAAAATATTCCTATACATAAATTGATTTGGTGTGTGGGTGCGTGTGGTATACTTGTTAATTTAATAATCAGACTGACGCATGTGTCTGAATAGAACACACATAGAATGGGCTCTGATTGACTTGATGATCCATTTGTAACTCAGCACAACCATAATGTTGTGGGAATGCTGAATTGATTTTTTTTTTGTTTGTTTTTAACAGCACTTCATGTTGAACAGGTTTGCAATGTTCCTCTGACAGTGTAATATGAACATGAAACATGTATACCCATTCAATAGCAGAATTGGATATATAGCAGGGTAGCACAATGCAGTGGAGTGAGGACCGTGATGGAGTGATGGTTTATCTAGCCAATGTGATTAAACAGTTTGGCAAAGAGAAGCACAGGAGCCACAGACCCCATATTACACACAGGAAATGGACTGGGCCGTGGTGCTCTCTGAGGATGCCATTGGCTGAAATCCAGGAAGTAGAGGAAGGGCCAGCATGTTCTGTACACAACTGCATCTGTCATTAAAGCACAGTTTATGCTGCTAGTGATTTCCCACATGTTTTTGCTACTGTCAGGGTTTGCAGGGAAGGACTCAGGTGCAGACAATGCGGGCAGTATGAAAAGGCAGTTTTTTAATGACAAATCCAAAAATCTCCACCAAAATCAATCAGAAACACAGTCCAAGTCAATAATCCGACGGAAAACAGGCAACATCCAAAAACAACAGGTAAAAGAGAAATCCGGAACAGGCAGAGTCAGTAACAGGCAGAGACAGAGCAAACAAAGGGCAGGAACAAAACAGCAAGATACTGAGACGATCTGGAAAAGGACAAAGAAAACAGCATGGTATACAGTATGTAGGCAGAGAGATAATGAGGCGATGAGACACAGGTGTGTGGAACAGGCTTCAGGTGATGGGCGTGGCCGAGTAACAGGAGGGCGGGGAGGCAGGCGGGGCAAGGAAACACAAGGACCTGTAAACAAAAACAAAAGACACACCCACACAGACAGGGAAAAACATATGGAACAGGAGGGCCTCAGGCGGAGGTCCTGACAGCTACAGTTATGGTTCTAGAAGCTTGAATCAAATAACCTAACAGCTATCAGTAAAATAGATAGGTGTGGGTATCACAGAAAATGGAACACTTTTTTGTATATAAATTTTAAAGATAAATTTCATTGTGGAATGTCTGCATCACTGGTCACAACAGGGTAAGAATGCAGTTTAAAAAAAAAAAAGCCTGGTTGGTAATCACAGGCCAGCTGGAACATTATTACATTTCATCATTGTCATTTAGCAGACAAACTTATCCAGAGTGACTTACATAGGTTACAATTTTTTCCATTTACACAGCTGGATATTTACTGAGGCAGTTATGGGTTAAGTATCTTGCCCAAGGGTACAGCAGCAGTGCTCCAGCGGGAATTGAACCGGCAACCTTTCACTTACAAGCCCTGCTCCTCACCACTATACTACACTGCTGCCCTCGCCACTTGTGAGAGGATATTTAAACCCAGAGTACCTAAAGTAGCTAGTTTGCTAAATCGTGCCCCAGGCTAATCCATTATAAAACATGAAAATAATTCATGCTGGTTCTCCTTCCGAGCTGATGAGCCTGCTGCTTCAAAGCAGTCACTGTATACTTTTTGGTTTTAATTGCCAGCGATAGACTTCAACCACTTTCAAAATCAGAAAGGCAAATTCTCATTTTCCTTACCAATGCAATTTCAGTTCGGCATCGGTCTGATGATGGAGTTTAAACAGCTCTTAATCCCGACATGTGAACTGTTTCTGTTGAAACCCAAACTAAATCCGGCTACTTTGAAGACTCCATAAAGACCCCACAGTTCATGGTTTCATTGTCAGTGTGTCTTATTATGGATGTGTGAAAAGCTTTTCTTTTAACACTGTTGCTTAATTGCCCTTTCATCACGGCAATCCTGCTGTGGCACAGTGAAGGATCCGTGTGTATCTGTGCTGAGAAGCTCGGGGTGAGAGGATCTGCCTCTCTGCTGGTTGATTAGGGCAGTACTTATTAAAGAGAGCTCTTACAGTAGCGTGATTCTGTGTTTGTTTTTACGCTAAGGTTGCATGTTTGGCTTGGAGATGCTGGAGATCTTATTTGCTGCGTTTCGAGGCTGCATCCGTACCCATTCCAGTGCTCCCTCTCTGCCCTGGGGCTTTGAATATCTCCGTGAGAGAGAGAGAGAGTGGGACAGAGATGATGGGACCATCACAATAATGTTCATAGGGATGTTTTGCCTGGGAGGATTGGTGATAAACACGTTTGTGTCTATTTTGGTAGAAACAGTTCAGAATTTTTGTTTCATTTTCCTGGGTGCCACCTACCCTGTCTACAGCACACACTAGCCACCTGTTTCCCCCCTCCCCTCCCCTGTTTTCCCACCTGTTTTATCCTCCCCCTGACCCCCCACCCACTTCCACCTCCACACCCCTCTCCCACACCCCCTCCCTTTCCCAACATGTTTCAATTTACCAGCCATATGCTACAGTCACTGCTATTGGAGACTGGAGCTCATGAATAAGTCATTGGATTGATATTCTTTTTTGCAGATAGTTAATGCAAAACATCAATCATGTTTAAACCGGGGTGGAACATATTTATGTCCCCCACGCAGCATTCCCCTGATGGAGCCTCGCAGATGCTGCTCCAGTCGGAAATCGCTGTTCATTCATGTAGGTCCTTCAGACAAATCAGAATTTTAAAAAATGTATACTAAAAAAAAAAAGTGCAGAATTAATTGCTACCAAATGTTTGCCTGTAAATGATGACATCATCCAAATTGCATTCCATTACATAGGCTGTCCTCCACGGCAATGTTCCAGGGTTTTGCCAAAGAGCACTGAGGCGTAACATAGCTCTTGGTACATATTTGAAGAAACCTAGCTCCTGATCAGAACATTGTCGGTTCAGGTCCCAGACGGTGTGGTACCCAATCAGGTTCACGGTCTCTGCATGCTATTTCTGTATGTCTTACTCCGTATGCTGTAGGCGTCTGCTGAACGATATGGCCACCTGTGCTGTGCTTTGACTTTACACCTCTGAATAAAGAAGCAAGAAATGAGGTTACATTGCAATTATAACTTTCCTGTGTGGAATGTTGCACAGAAACGTAGAGGGAAATTGCACTACATTGCATTATATTACATTCATTTAGCAGACATTCTTATCCAGAGTGACTTCCAGCACAAGAGAACAGAAATGCGAAGTTAAATGAGCAACGGTGTCAGACCAGGCTAGCAGCACTCATTCCAGTGAGTGTGAGCATAACACTGTTAAGGCAATGACACTGTTCAAGCAAAATGACAGTCATACTGAAATAGATGGGTTACTGGAGAGGTGATGTAAAGAGTACCCACCATGTCCTCTGGGTTTGGACATCATGTGTTTCTGATACATATTGTGTGTAATCACTAATCATGCTACTCTTTTGAATAAAAATGGATTGAAGCACTGAATTCAACTATTTTGGGCCAAGATTAAGCTATAAATATTTAATGTAGTTCCCAGTTTCTGCTGACTGTTGATAGTTGTCATTTTGCAGCAGAGTCAAAAGAAGCGAGGAGGGAAGTGATCTTTCCAACCGGTTTGTCATATTCTGCAGCGAGTGTGTTCTCGTCTGTCTTCTCCATTTGTGTTTCTCAGAGAGAACACTGGAGCGAGAGGGACTGCCCCACCACCATGAACTGCTTACAAGTCAGAGCGAAAGGTTGGGGGAGTCAGCAGATTAATGGCATGGTGCTCCCTCGCAATATTTCACTTCCCAGACAACATTTCTGTGCAGAACGAGCTGAAAGAAGACAGAAACGACGCAAGGGTTTGAGTTCAACTTTTGATTTTTAAGATGATGAAATTAGGCGGGGGCGGGGGGTGATCAAGCCTTGTTGGCGTATCTGGATCAAGACCTGGCCTTGATACCTTGGAGGGCTGGGAGGGTGTACTGGAGATCAATGGTGGAAAAATCATTGCGCTTTTGTAATTACGCCAACACTGTGTTTTTTTTTCCCGGCTCTGCTCAGTGTCCATCAACATTGGATTACAAGGAGGGGGTGTGTTAGTTTGCAAATTTTTGGGGAGCGGTTCATGGGAGAAGAGCAGTGATAGTGATGCTGATTGGCTGATCCCTGTACCCATCCCCCATCCCTGTACCGTGAGAGTGAACGTTGAATTCGTCACATCATTCGCCTCAGCTTTGGCCTCACAGCTGAATGGTTGTGGATTTGATTCCCTGGTGAAACACTTTTGTGCTATCCTTGAGCAAGGTTAACCTGGATCACTGCAGAAGACATCCAACTGTATACATGGTTAATATGCTAAATGCTACTTCTTCTGCACTGCCTAGTGTGTCACCCTGTATATAAAGGTGTCACCCTGTATATAAAGGTATACAAAGGTATCTGCTGAAATACAGTGAAAGGAGAAGGTGTTGAAACAACAGTGAAACACCCTCAGGTATCACCAAGATGGATACAGAGCAGTGGACCATGCTGGCTGCGACAACCTGATCGATTTTAGACAGCTGAATTCTGACAGGAATACACAATAATGCTGTAAACAGGCAACCACCAAAATAAAGGAGCCTGGCTCCCCTCATTGAGAAGGTTTCGAGAGTTTTCATTCTCCCGGATTTTTCGTAAGGCCAGAATTGTGCTAATTGCCATGAGGATTCTCAGACCTGCAGGTAAGGGCAGTCATGTTCTACATGCAGCGCACTCAAACCTCGTGACAGAGGAGAGAAACGAGAAGCGATCGCTGTGAAAGGAATGAGGGCCACACTCTGCCAGCCAGCTTTTACAATGCAGTGGGGATAAGCCCACCTCGTCTTTACAGTACGATTATGCAGTTAAATGAGACACTGCAATACTCCTGTGAGCGCATAATCCAAAGACCAGATGCCTGTGTGGCAGTGACACACATCTAATTTCATTTCTCCTGCTTTTCCAGAAACACACACACACACACTCACACACACACACACACACACACGCACACACACATATTATTTATTTATTGATTTATTGCACTAAATTGCAAACTGTCGCTCAATATTGGGGAAAAAAAAATCATGGTGCATGAGATTGATATCCCATATGGACTGGTATACTGTAGAGAATGATGTCCCATAGAGACTATCCACTACAGAGAGGAGACTGATATCCCATCCCACAGGATGAGAGATGGTGGTTTGTTTGTAATGGGTGGTTCCGGTCTCTCTCTGACTGACAGAGCTATTGACCGCGACACACACACACTCAGCAGCAGCATGTGCAAACAGCAGAGCTTTACTTTGTGTCCCAAATGGTACAGCTAGCGCTGGACTCATTTGCAAAAAAAAGGAAAAAAAGTGTGTGTGTGTTTGCTCGACTCGTTCCAGCTGTTCCCAGGTCAGATGCCGAACGTGGATGGACCGTGACTGAATCTCCTTCCCCAGGAGGAACGGTGAAATCTCAGGCCCGCGGGGGGGGGTCGAGTAAAGGCAAGGTCGCCACGGTGTGCGTGTGCAGTCTGTCAGATTGACCGTGTTCCGTCAGAGAGCATGATGATTCCGGCTAATTCACTGTTACTCCTCATAATTACATCTGACTGTCCTGCCAGAGTCTACTACCATTCCTTTAAATTGTTTCAAGTGCTTTTGATGCTGTGATTTTTTTTTTTCTTTTCATTGTCCATGTATATCACAAAAATCTTTGCTTTATTTTATTATCCAGGACTAAGACAACTTACCATAGCTTAGACCTACAGTACAACATACTGTATATTTCTGCCATCGTCTGTATTTCCCAAATGAGCTTTTTAAAGAACTACCATGTAAAATTGCAATTTTGATAAATACACAGCCCTGAAGTACCTGTCATTGTAATGGGAAAATATTCTCAAGCATTGTAATGTAGATGCTAAAAAACATAAATTGTGATCATATTGGTTCTTGATGTAAGGGAACATCTCATCTCTTGTAGCAAAACTACAGCATAATGACAGAGGATGCAGGATCTCTCGATTACTGCAGAGAGTACATTCTGATCACAGACAGCGCATTCAAATTTGCGTGAGGCTTGCTTACAAGCACGGCAGTCTTTATTTTTTGATTTCGTTGAAAGTGCGGCCGTTTCCCACGCGTGACTGATGTTAGAAGTGTGGTTTTGAAGTGGCTCTAAGCTCTTACCCTTCTGGTTTGAGTCCTTAGCTACTGACAGGTTGTCACAGATAATAAGTTTTAATTCCCAGCATGGGACTGAAACTCGCTTTCCTTGTAATGTCCTCCATAATTCTATTCTCTTTCAAGCCCTCAGATGTAAATTGGGAGAATGTCAGTCATAAAAGCGATAAACCTAGATGTTCATTAAATAATGCCTTTTTTCCCTTCATATGCTCAACATTGACTTTTCAAAAAAGGTTGTTAGAAGATATTAGAGAATGAGAAGAGACCCCTTTTTTCTTTTTATAGCTTTGGCATAGATTAGACTGAGACTTCCTTCACAACTTGTTGTGTCACATTAATTCATCTGTTACCATTTAAACCATTTCAGTCATGCCATTATTAATCGTCACCATTACAGCTCTTAAAATGTCCCTGTCTGCAGCTGAACACGCAGCTGGATTCTGAGAGACGGGTCTTTGCTCCAGGGTACAGGAAATCCCCCTTTAGGACCTGCATCTGTAACCACTTCATAATGGGAACCCCTAATCTCCCTCTTGCTGTAGTGCACATAGCTTTGCACAGTGACACAGAATGTTCCACGTCGTCTGAAGGGACAATCGTGTTGACGTGCTTGGCTCGTCTTTGGTTTTGACTTAAGCATCAAGCTGTGTCGTCCTGAAGATAAATTGCAAGAAAAGTGTAGCGGAAAAAACGCACAGATGAATTTCCTTTGAGTATAAATGTCCTATAGCTTTTAACTTTTTTTTTGTTTTTTTCCTTTTAATGCGCTCTGAATTGATGGAGAAATTCATATGCACAAAGGGACCCATGCGGGCACTTAAAGTACAGAGGGAGATGTTCTCTGAAAATGTAGCAGATTACAATATGATTTGTGTGTGTGTGTGTGTGTGTTAGTGAAATATAATTAGATAATTAGACCATGGAAAATGATTGCATGAGGTTGTTTAATTAGAGCTAGGTTCATATATTCCAAATCCTTCCTAGGATTTTGTTCTGTTATAGTAGCACTTGTGCTTTTTGCATACATACACGAACACTAACATACAAAACACTTTCAGCTTCAAAATATAGATGTATGTGAACTGTAACATGAAAAGAAAAACAAAAATTGGTCAGCAGCCTATGCCTTGGAAGCCCAGACTGCACTCCCCAGGCAGTACTGCAGTGTGTTGGACAGCGGTATTGAGCTCCTGTGTGGTCCCCTCTCAGGGCATGGAGGGAGTGGTCCTCTCAGGGCGGAGCTTGTTGACCTGGAACACCCGGAGCTCAGAGGGCTGGGCCAGCCCACTGCCCAACCCGTGCCCATCTCCGAATGGCCAGTCAGACGTTCGCTGCTTCATAGTGGATCCACATCCCAGCTATGCTGAGATCCCTCCCACTTTACGCCAAAAAAACTGAGCTCTGCTGTCTGGCGTTCCAGCGCAGGCATCTGTGCAGCTGCCCTGTTTTCCATCCCCGTGTCTTCCGGAAGGTTCCTGCCCCCGTCTGTCCCATCTGTGGGGGTGACAGGACCCTTATTTCAGATAAAGAAAATAACCCAACATGGTAATAATGGAGGGATTGAATTTTTCAGCTCCCTGCCAAAGACTCCTCTGCGCATTTTCTGCTAGCATGGGAGGGACGCACTGCTCTCCCACCCAGACGGTCACAGTATCTGAAACCCCAGACAATCAGCTGATACAATTAAGCTGTCGGACAAACAAAGGATTGACACACTTGATTATGCCCAGTTTGAAATCAGTGTGGCAGGTGTTCTTACATATAATGCAGAATTTGTTGAGCAGCATATAGTGACACATGCTTCAGAATAACAACAAAAAAAAAATCTGTTGCTATTTTGTTTTTACATTTGTGATTCCCTCCCAAATCGAGCCAAACGACCAGAGAAGGATCGTCAATCGCTGATTAGTGACAGGAGATAATTCGGAGATTTGTATCTGAAATGAAGCCCCCTTTTAAGCACAGACGCTGCGATGGTGTTTATTCTGTGTCCTGCTGGTAAGCCGCGGCATCCCTGGGAATAGAGTAATGATTTCTGAAAGGCCGCATGTTGCATGTTGCCTCCAGCATTCCCCCAAGGCTAAACCACAATTGAAATTGAGATCATGGATTTCTGTGTTTGTCTTTTATTATTATTCTTGAGGGACAGGGAAAGCGGCCGATTTAAAGCGGTAAGGCTGGGGGGGAAAACATCATCTGATCATCTGGCTTAATTGTCTGGAGGTGGATGGCACAAACCAAGCCCTAGATGACATGAATATGCCTTTTTTAAAATTATTTTGAGTGTAACATGCTCCATGTGTCTATGGTTATTTGCTGTTTGTTTTCACTATTGTGGATCTCAGGAGTATAAAACTCTTCCCTACATAATGCAATGTGTAGATGTGTGGAGATTAATAGTGATTCCTATTTATGCATTTACCTTTCTTGATTTATATTTAATGAACAAATGTAACTCCCTCAGTTTTAACATTACAATGTAAAATCTACGATAAATCCATTACTGTAAAACTTGAAAGACACTGTAAAGCACTGAAAGCATCAAATCTGATGAGGGTTACTTTGTGAATTACCCTAATAAATCATTGTTGTAACTGATTCTTGACTCTGTTTGACAGAACTACACTCCACATGGAATTTAAGGGGATTCCATTATGACATCACACACCTCATGTGTGCATTCAAGCCACAACCAAAATAAATGCATAGTGTTCATTTCTTTGTCATATCATTCAAATGAATTGAATATTTTTCCATATCTATTTGTGCTTTAGCCCTGCAGGTTTGGTCATTTTTACATATGTTGCATTTTTTGTTGAAGCAGTTTGAATACTACAGTCTTTGTTTTTTTTGTTTTTTTTTTCTGGATGTGTTTTTGTTTAAAATCTGACAACGCGTTTGGGCACGGCATTCATAAAAGTTTAAGTGGATCGTTAGCTTGTGCCAGCATCTATGTGTGAAAAGCCTCACTTTGAAAAGGGAACACAAACTGTGAATGTGCAGCATATGGAAAACAGTCAGACGCTCTGACTTTGATGCTATTCTGCAATGGTCCTATTGTGGAGAGATTTGATTGCGGTCAGTGGGAGAGGCCAGGGCACTCTGAACCTTCATAATGGCTGGAGCTCCCGTGTGCTATCAGTAATTCAGCACTCTGAGTCGATCAGAATGTTTTGCTGTTTTACTTTTGCATGCAAAGTAGTTTGCTTGGTTTCAGATCAGCAAATGACTGACAGCATGTGACAGCCCCACCCATTCGAGGGGTAAATTCTTAATCCTCAGTCATTACCTCCAGCTCAATCAATCAGTCAGCTTTTATTTGGGAGAGCATCCTTTACAATGAAATTGTCACTGGATACTTTGCAGCACATTATTTCCTGAGGGAATGAAAAAAGAAAAAGAACTCCAAGAAAACTTAAAAACTTCAACTAAAAAAAAAAAAAAAAAAAAAAACAAAAACTTAGTGTTTGCAGAAGTCAGTGGGGATAAAGGCTTGGGTATGTGTGAGAAAAGACTGAGTATGACTCATACATGTGAGTCATACTCCTGTGACGGTGAGTTAGTACAGCACAGTGCAATAAGAGGATGAAGGGACTCCTCAGTCCTCCACACCAAACTTGGGCGGTGGGGGGCAACACTGCATTCATGCCAGTTTGGGTCTTGGAAAACATGTGTGCCCTCATGTCTGCTGATTCACAACAGATAGGCAAGGAGGGGCGGGGCCGATGAGAACTTCACCTGCCCTCACTGAGAGCACAGCCACACCCACCGCACCTGCGGCAGGGAACTGAGGGCCGCAGAATCTCTGTTCTGGTCTCACTTTTTCCTTTACGACGCATCTGTGGGTCGTTCGGTTGGAACTGGCAGCAGAGACTGAAGCTGACACTTTAATGCCTGGTCAGTAACAGTGCCCTGGGTGAGTTTCGCCATGGCGACGGCATTACTGGCCGACTGGTTTGTGTCCTGTGTGGATCACATCGGCAGGACCATAATGTGAGGCGGTCCACATGTGCTGTGCCGTTGCAGTGTCTGTGTTGAAGACACCCAAATTAAAGCAGATTTAAGCTGCCCCTGGATAAGCATGCCTGCAGAACTAAGTAACACTGCTGTTTCTCTGACTATCGTTACTAAAATGCTGTTCATGTGCTTACAGCCATCGTATTTTTATTACACGTGCTTAGCAGATGCCCTTCAGTGGCTAAGAGAGCTGCCTTTGCTGGAATCACACACTGACCATTTATACAGCTGGATATTTACTGAAGCTCTTCAAGCTGAGCATCTCACCAAAGGCTACTGTGGCACTGTCCCAGCTGGGAATCAGAGCAGCTTTCTTCAGTTTACAAGCCCTCTTCCTTAACCTCTAAGACACACTGCTCTGCTGCAAAGATACTGGCGGGAGAAAGCAGCTTTATTATCCA
The DNA here is from genome assembly GCA_019176425.1 of Megalops atlanticus. Classification (NCBI taxonomy): domain Eukaryota; kingdom Metazoa; phylum Chordata; class Actinopteri; order Elopiformes; family Megalopidae; genus Megalops; species Megalops atlanticus. The sequence continues at coordinate 30,000,804 of CM032891.1, forward strand.
AGATACAGGTGGATTTTTAAAGGAGGGACCTAACTGAAACTTACCCCTCAATAGCAGATTCACTGGGATCATACCCTTCAGGGTCACAAGTCCTGGTCTCCGGCCACCGCACCAGGTGCAAGCTGGGGCATGGAAGACTCCAGGTGGAGGAGTGGCATGAGCCAAAACATTACAATTATTCCTCATATCCATACAGAAGATTGTTTTGTTTGCATTTATGCTGGAATTATAATGAATGCTTAATTACCTTCCCTCAGTGAAAACACGAAACCGTTTGTGTTGCGGTGCATTAAAGATGCATATGGTCATGATATGGAACCAAGTGGTGAGACCGCATGAAAAACAGAGCAGCTTTTCAGTTACATAATGGTCCATTTTAGGACAATAAGATTGTCTTCAGGAATCACTAACAGCATTTACTAAGGGATAACCAAGCACTGTCTTCAGTGTCCTTTAGTGAGGAGTAATGATAGATTCATAAGATACAATTTCACAAGAGAGGAATTAAAGGTGTGCTGTGAATATTATATGATATATGAATGAGAAGTGTCTTATGAGGTCTCAAGTGTTTTTCTAATTAAAAGCACAATTTTGACTAAACTTGCAGTTGGAGGTTGGATGCTCTGTCTGCCCAAAACTCCCCCAGATTCAGAGAGACATCAAACACGCTTTTGTCCAGCAGTGTTACGCAACCTTCTGCATTGTATTCTCATTTCTTCTCTTATTATCGTTTCTATTTTTATTTAAGGGATTTTTTTTTACATAATGTGACTGTTACACAAAGAGGAAAGGAACAAATGTTTCTAAATTAATGAACTGGGTATTATGACTGTGACACACATGGGTCAGAAAAAACCTATTTTTCGATCCTATGGGGTCCTATCCAAGCCTATTGCCTATGGAGAAAAACAGTCCCATCAAGAGATCTTATGATTCATGTCCTTACGCATGGCGTTAGCAGTCAAGGTTTATGTTCACACGGCTCCCTCTCCCCACTCTACCTGCCCTGGGTCATCGATCCACCGCACTCCTGAGAGGATCTCCGTGGTTGCCAGATCTGACGCTGCCGATAGGGCTGCAGTCAGACGGTCCAGGAGTCGATGGCCTTACCCGGCGTTGCCTGTCTCCCTCGGCCGGCGCGGAGGGGCCCGGGGAAAGGCAGGGGTGCTGTGAACGTGCTCCGGCCGCCGGCAAATTGTGATTCCTCCAGGAGCGGGGAAAAAATCGACCCGTTCCATCGCAGCCACAATCTGTGACAGTGATGCCTGCCATCCACCCAGTACCAGGCCCTCAGAGGCCCAAAGGCACCTGCACAGAGACGGGGACAGGGGCAAGGACGCGGCCCGGAGCCGGGCTGGACTCTCACCCGCCAGATCTACAGTAATTACAGGACTCTGTCGCCGCCGCCTACTGTGGAGTAACAGCCAAACAATTAGGATTTATTTCATTCGCTTTGTCAAAGTACTGGCTCTTTAACTAGACTCAGACAAATGAATTAAGGAGATGCTGATTTTATTTTGCTTGCATTGGTGAAATTACAGCTTGTCTAAATATGGTTTGCGCTTGTCCCCATTGTTTTGTTTGACCTCTCTATCTGTCCATATCTATTTACTCATATTTTATTCACTCACTTCATCCAGTCCTTAATTTGTTCATTTATCTAATTTTATTTTAAGAGCAGACATGAATTACATGTGTAGAATGCTATGTGTGTGAAACCGTTACAGCAATGACTTGATTGCTTCTCTAGCCTGGAGCAAGGTTTTCACCTGGGTGTGTTTGATATCTATGTCATTCCAAATTATGGAATCGAATTAAGGGCACGGCCATTTGAATACATTATCTTGAAAATTCATTACTGATCTGAGGGCAGTATATCTTTTTTGTCCCCTGGGGTTACACTTTCTGATTGATTTTTCCATCAGCATAGGGACTTCACTAATCCTCTGTTGTCTTAATATTGAGTATGAATCTGATATCAACTGATTTTTGTTACACCATAAAACGAATCCCAAAGGAGTGGAGCAGAATGTATCTTTCATATAATAATGTTAATAATCCATAATGTTATTACATGCTCTGTCAGGTCCATGCCACCTGTGTTTTTCCTACTTGGTGAATAATGTTTAAAAATGAGCGGAGAGGTGGAGGCAGGGTATACCTCTCTACCGGGATATCTTGGTTTTGTTTTGAAACCAGATTAGACTCCCCCCCCCATCTTTAAATCTCTCTCAGAATTCTTATGTACTACGGTCTGTATTTTATGTTATTTTTGTATGGTATCTAAACCTTCATTAAACATATTTCCATATTCAAATTTACATTAAACCTGTTAGAATCTAATATGTTTAATCAGTTTTTTTAGATTCGTTTTACCATATTATAATCCTTCAAACTTTATATTCTGTATCAGAATTTTCTGTTGTAATCTCTTAAAATATGTGTGTTACATTTTGTTGGACTTTTCTATACTATAACCTTAATGTTTACAGAGTATAAGTTATATATTAAACTTTTTCTCTCTTTACCATGTCAGAATCTGTAGTCTGAATTATATCTACTTACATTGAATTAGCATCAAACTGATGAGTCATCAAATGTAGAAAAAAATGATTATTTAAAGAATAATTTAAAAGGCAGAAACGTTTAGACGTTGGGGATGTTTTCAGAGGTAGTTTCTGGTTTTTGTAGGACCTGCAAATCCCCCCGCAACCAATATTCCCTGAGAAATTTCTCAGTGGAAACATGATTCGTTTATTTTAATGAGCGAAGATGAGGCTGAGTGACGCTAATGGGGCCTCATAAAAAATGGTGTCAATCTGGTGCAACGGCGGTTCACTGAACAACACATTAGTGATTAAATAAAAAAAGTATTTCAAGTCCTTAAGTACGCCTTTCTCCTCACTTCCTTTCATAGAAGGGAGAGGGAGTTAAGAGGTGATTTAAAAATGATATTCATTATTAATAACCGGGACGACATGCGATCATCTGAACTGGGCAGCTCCAGAAGACGGGAAGAGGGATGTCTTCATTGTCTCACCGTGGAAACGTTCTGCAAACACATTTACAGTTTATTCGAGATAACCCTTTCATTTTCAGAGAATAAAAAAATCCTATGGGTTTGACTAACACCTGGCCGAATGGGGCTCGGCAAAATGACACGGGTGATATGTTGAGAGCTCACGTAGAGGGTGAGGGGCAGAAACACCGATTCATATCCCCCCAAGGATTAACCGTCCTTTGTCTATGAATCTATTAACAATCCAGTCCTGAAATGTAAGCCGATGAAACGCACAGTAGTTCTTCAACTATTATTTCAAAAATATCAACTATTATCACTAATGCTCCTGCTACTACAGCTAAACTAATACAACTACTGATAACAGTAATACTAGGAGAAATAGTCATCATCATTACAGCAACATGACTCTGAGGGTCTGTAGAAAGGCAGGCGAATGCCAGTTATACAATTTGGCCTAAAGGAACTGCCTGTTTCGATATAGCTCCAGACATCGACACAGTACCCATCCCCATGTCATTTGATCACAGCATATGAGGCACACTGAGTTCACAAGATCAAGTGGCTCTACCTTTTCAGCAGCCCAGACACTGCGATCCAAAATTATTATTATTTTTTTTCCCCTTTCCCACAGCTGGACATTATTGCAAAATAAGCGCTCCTTTTCTTCTTTGATGACAAGTCATATCTCTAAGTTTAAATTTCCTGTAAAATCCGACCACGACTAAAAATTGTCTGAGAAGGCCATCGATATCAGCATGCTGTCACTGGACACAGCAGCCAATTAGAGATCCACCAACAGAAACACTTTTAGAATAGTAATAATAATAATATACAGGAGAAAATGTATCTGGGAATGATGCTTGATTCTGGAAAACCTCTCAGATGTATAACTGATGCCACCTGTGATTTAATAAAAATGTCAAGCCATACAAATCTATCACAAGGAGCAAATTAATAATTCAAACCCAAGATCGACAGAGACCCCAGCTGAATATAAAAAAAGCCTGGCAGCAATCTATTCTCACACGCACACGCACACGCACACACACACACACACACACACACACACACTCACTTGCACAGATGTAAACGAGCACACACACACACACACACACACACACACACACACAACTAACCTTGTTTACATTTTCTTTAAGTGACGCAGTAACATTTCAAATTGCTTTGTCTTTTCATGGGCTCACAGTGTTTGAAGCATTGCTTTAACTGCCTGATGTCCGTCAGCAGCCTGTGTTTCCATGCTTTGGCATCCACGCTTTTTCAACCCCCCACCCCCGAAACTCACTCTGCCCTCTGCCCCATCACCAACGGGCAAACCAGTCAGACAGGACAATGCAGGCACTGAGCCTGTGCAGCTCAGCAGCTGTGAACCAATGCATGCCTGGCGTGTAGTTCCTCCTGCTCTCAGTTCTCACCCTGATAGAATAAGACTTCTTCTCTTATTACTTATCATCAATTAAAAAGGGGTCAAAACGTGAGCCACACAAATTAGTTTCGCTTGAAGAACAAAGCTTGTCCTCGAGTGACTTCATAAATGTGACCTGACCTTCACGTCCCCCGCCCCCCGCCCTCTGAAGGGTACATGAATTAATGTTTTTAATGTTTTGTTTTTTTTGTGCTTGTTCTTGAATACTTGTGTCCTTCCATTACTGGGTGACTGTGTTCGTCACACCAATGTCCTTGATCTTGGGGAACTGAGGGGTCCCCTCTGGGGGTTAGAGCCTTCATGATAGCCCGTCTCCAGCTGATCCCAGAACAGCATGACTCCCTGCTAGCCTCTCCCTCTGATGCTAGACCAGCCCAGTGCCCTGGCCCTTTCTCCACCAATGGCATGATCCCTGAATAATAGCTGAGTGTTTCAATGTGTTTCTGCCAGCTCACTGCCACACTTTTGGGTCTTCTGAGTTGTCCCCTAATTTTTACCCTGCTTTATTTCATTAACTTGTCTATAAAACAACAAATGGTTTTTCAAAGGCAACTTGTAACTCATGAATAATTTAAAAATGTATATTTGCCTCGGGACAGCCTGCATTCATAGCGATACTCAGTATATTGCTCATTTTTATATTATTATTTAATATAACTGGACATTTACTGCAACACTCCAAATTAAGAACCTTGCTGAAAGCTACCACGGCAATTCAGCATCTGGGAATTGAACCTGCAGCCTTTGGCTGGATTAAGAGGGCAAGTCTAAACACTGCTCCATACTCATACTGCCATCTCGCCACTTTAAAGAATCTCAGATCTGTTCACAGTCCACAACCATGCAGCACCCACCCGGTAACCATCTTGCAGCTGAACACTCACCGCACGTCCACCGAGGTGGATTTATTTGGTTAATTAAATTGGTGGGTGATCATATGGTCAGGCTGAAAGCTGTATGGGGAATATGGCCAGTGCACCAGGGAAGTCATACTCGCTGTTTAATAAGAAGTCTGGAGCACAGCATTGTGTGATTCACAGCACGATTACTTATCTCTAGTGTTTTTTTCTTTTCTTTAACAGCCATGGATTGTCACATTGCAGTCACTTCAATATATCCTTCTGCATTTGTGATTGGGCAGTGAGTGAATCTGCTTTGGCAAGAAGGCACTGAACACTGAATTGATCCTATTTCTGTATGTAGTAATAATTCAGTCCTGATTTGCATATATAAATGTAATATATATTTGTATGTGTGTAAATGAATGCATGTAAAAATGTGTGTGTGTGTTTTTTTACATTCCTTGCATGTCTGTGTGCGCTCATGCATGCTCACATTGTCGTGCATGTGTGTGTGTGTTTCTGTTCACGTGTGTGTGTGTGTGTGTGTGTGTGTATGTGTGTGCGCGCGTGCATGGAAGTCTGCACATGTGTGTGCGTGTGTGTGATTGCATGTTTAAACTTCACATGCATGAGGTAACAGGAAAATTGCTTGCTAAAATAAGTCCACCTCGTGCCCAGCCCTGTTTAAGAATAGTGCTTAATGAAGCAGCAGAGCATCGATACCAGCTGACACTCAGAACGTATATCAGCTCCTGAGCGCTTCCTCTGCAGAGACATACAGCTCTTCCCACACTCCCCCTCCACCAGTGGAGCAGCAGCCGGCATTTCTGTGACTAATACTTCAGCTAAAACACAAGATCCTGTTTTTATTTCTATTCATTTTATTTTATTGCATTTTATTCCTTCCACTGTGATTTAATTAAATCACTCATATAAAAAAATACCACCTTCATGAGAGACATTGGTTAAATTCTGACTTGAAATATGAACAATGCCCCATTGTTTTGTCGCATCTCCCCAGCTGATAAAACTGCCCCCTGGAATCTAGTGCTCACTACAGAGACAGGAGGGTCTGTTTACCACTAAAATGAGTCCCCATAAATCTGCCAAGGGGTATGCAATATAATGCAACATTGTCTCAAAAATATCCATCTGATCTTAATTTCCAATTTCTAAAAACCAAAAAAAAGAAACATGAAAAATCATATCTGACTGATTTTAAGCTAATTTGACAGACTCAAGAATAGACTACAGAATTCATCAATGTCAAAGCTCTCCATGCTTTGATTAAGCATCCGCTCGGCCCTCTCCTCCCCCGTTTGGTGTGCGCTGGGCTGAACAAAATCGCGGACTTTACTGCTTTAATGTGTGTGCTCTTCTGGAAAACATGCTAACCCCATTCAAGGCCATTATGTCTGCTGCATTCTTCAGAAACAGCCGAGCCCAAACATGAAAGCTCTGCACGGAGATTCGCCAACGGCAAGACTTTTCATACTGTAGGTATTTTGTTCAGCTGACAGCTGATTTAACTCGTGCGATTCCTTCTGACAGGCGATTGCCCTACATAGCGGTAATCAGTCTAAACAATGCTTACTCTCAGACATCATGGACAAGCCGTATTTTGACATATTGCAAAGATGTGTAGTGGCTGATGCATATTCCATCTCAAATACATGGTATATCTTGATGTTAACTTGTTGTTTTTAAACACCAGCGTAAGATCTAATAGCAAAATCAAAAGAGAAAATGTTATTCCCCAGTGCAGTTCACTCAACACAAATGATTAAACAATCAAAATGCAGAGCAATTAACTAAAGAACTAATGGAACTGCAAAGCCTTCTTATCCATTACCTTCAAAGATAGTGTTACACACACACACACACACACACACACACACACAGTCATCTGCATGCAAGTATGTCACACAATTTTTTCAAAACTTCTCTCACAAAAAATATTGTTATTGATTCATATTTCCCATGTGTATTTTCTCTGCATTGTTTATGTGTATAAATAGGAATATCCATTCAGAATGTGCAGCTGTACTTGATATTGATCTGTGGTGGGTTTATTATCAGCAGAATTCATTTTCTTTTCCCAATGGTTTAAGCCTAGTTTGGGCTGAGTGGACTTTGACCAATCGGAAACAGTCTGTGGTGTCACAGTAGAAGTGCTATCTGAGCCAATGGAAAAATGATCTGTATATATAAGGGGAGTTATGATGACCTTACTAAAATGAATCATGCCAATAAATCCCAGAATAAGGCATATACAGCACTGCATATAACAGTCCTATAACAATGTTATAGCAATGAATCCAGGTATTAGTCATTGACCACTGACCAAAGTGGTATAAACCTGTACAAACCTGAATGTACAGCTATCGGGTCTTATCTGCATGTTAACAGCCATGCATAATTAATAATGGTATGAAATATAACTTTATGTCATTTCTTTCAACAATACAATCATGCCCCTAAAGTGTGCACTTCATGGTGTAGAAATCAACAGCAACATTAAAACAGCAGTCAAACTATGTGAGATGTGAACTGTCTGGAAAGAAAACTATGTTGCCATAAGTTGTCTTTTTTTTCTCCAAGTTCAGAGCATAATGAATGTGTTATAAAAATAGTTTGGTGCAATTTGGCTGCATGCTTCTCAACAGGTACTGTGGACCAGAGGCAAGCCATCGCAATTACAGCCCCATTATTTACCTAAAAAAAAGCTCATTTCTCTTCGAGCAGGAGCACAGAGAGGTTGTGCTGCAGAAGGGTAGCGTTGCCTGTTCGATATCGAACTCGGAGAATAACTGAAAACGCGGTGTGCACAGACGGTGTGCAGGGATTCCCGGAGTTTGGCTTTGACATTTGAAAGATGTGCACGCCTAATTCTCACTCTGTGCAGCAAGGGAATCCGTTAGCTTAACAGGGGAGGGAGAATGAATGCCACATTACCCAAAGGTGTCATTTTATTTTAAGGTTTGACTTTGCGCCTGATGCCTCCAGAGAGCTCTGTCTCTATAGATTTGAGTGTTGTTGTGATAGCCGCCTTCATCTCTTGATGCACACCTGACTCACTGTTGAAATCTGACATGTTCCAGATGACCACCTTTTTGTGAATCCTAATCACGGTTTTGACAGTTTCGGTCACTGCGTTTTAAATCACTTTTGATGTTGCGGGATTTTCGCAGTGTGCATGCCACATTATTTATATTTATGGAATGTGTATATTGCAGCAAGGAGGTTTAATGTGTCATCTTCTGTTCCTCTTGTGTGCTTCTTAAAGCTGATTTGCAACAGCAGAGGACAGCTGTTGATGTGTACATTTCATTGACAAAATGGAAAAAGGGCACTTCTTTTTCAAAGTAAGACATTGATTGGCACAAAGGTCAAAGGTCATAGGGAGCCCTCATGTTACTACTGAGGTTCCTTTAAAAACATTGTAAATGACTGAATGCTTCTGCATATAAGAAAACAAATTGGTTGCATGATCATTCTTAGTTGTGTGTTCGTGCTATCAGCTTTCATGTAGCCAGATCAAAACTGATATATATTTCAATGCAAAGCAACATGTCTCACAAAATTGTGGTTATTCTGTAATTTACCAAGTAAACTCAGTATACATTAAACAACTTTACACTTTACACTCACTCAACATTATTCTCTCGTTTCTATCTCACACACACACACACACACACACACATACAGAGGCATTCAACCCACCCACGTACGGTAAACCTATTGCAGTATTGACTGTTGCAGTTCCTCCAGATATACATGCGCCTTTAGGCAGGAAATGTGCTGTTTAAAGTAGTTTGACATGTTATTAGGCTTCATCTCTTGATCTGGATTCAGATCAGTCAGTTATACACTGAGGACAGAGACAAACAGCTTTGGAGACTGTTCCAGTCTCTTGAGACTGTTCCGGAGTCAGGGTTTACCAGGCAAACACCACTTTAAAGAACAGCAGTAACACAGTACGTTTTTTTTTTTTTTTTTTTCTCCCCTGCATTTTGAAAGTACTCTTTTTGTTTTTTAATCAAAGTGTGTTCTCTCCGCCTCTGCCAGGAGACTATTAAACATCCAATGTAATTGAAGGAAAGTGATCATGTCTCTCTGATCTTCAGAAACGTGCTGCCACAGGTCTCGTTGATCGAGCTTGTTATTGTGTCTTCACATAAAAAAAGACTGTCTATGGGGACAACAACAACAGGAGAGCAAAAAAAAAGTTTTCCGTCTCAATTCTCCATTACAAATTTAGCCATTTTCCCTCTTTTCCAATGATATGTTTTACTGTTCTGCTCTAAAACAGAGATTTCAATTATTTAGCTAATTTTGCATGGGATGGACCTCCTTTGTGTGTTTTTTTTTTTTTGTCTTGTGTGTGTGTGTGTGTGTGTGAGAGAGAGAGAGAGAGAGTTTCCTTGCGTTTAAATTGAACCAGTGGAAAAAATAAATAAAATGGAATAAAAGCAGGCATTTCTCCACGGTTCCAAGCACTGTCACACTCCACTTCAGACAGCCCTCTCCTCAGGGGCCCGCATGTCGTGTTGGACCAGTACACCCGTCTTTCTCTCTCACACACACAAGCGCACACACACGCGCACACACACGCACTCAACTGACCAAGAGAGTGTGCCATCATTTCTCCTCCTCTGTTTCTGAACACGAAAAAATTGGGGGATGGGGGAGAAGACGGCGGGGTGTTTTTCATCCCTTCTGTTTGTAAGCTGAGTCTGCGCTATTGCTGTGAACTGAAGCGACGAGCAGACGGGCTTCGCCTTCTGAGCGCGTGCAGGAAAACGCAGTGCCATGTCCTTTTGTGCCGGGTGCACTCACTCAGGCTCGCTTCGGAGCTCTCTTCCAAGACGCTGGCTACGCCCCCTTGAGTGTGAAAACGAAGCAGCCCGGCGTTTCAGTAAGCACAGTTACACAGATAAAACTGATTGTGTCCACACTCTGCACGCGCCCAATCAAGCATACCGGAGCTGGCCGAGGTCTCCACGGAGACCGGAGAGCGTTCTCGGTTGCTGGCATGTGGCACGTACCCTAAGTCTTAACCGCGGCTCATGCTTCAGTGATTTTAATCTCCCACTTACCCCAAACACTGCGAGTCCGAACAACTTCAGCCAGCCAATGGAATTAATAGAAAAGTCTGTTGTGAAATGCCTATTAACATGGTTCATAGGCTGATTACACTACAGTGAGAGAATTATGACCTTGGAGAGGGAGGAGGAGAGAGAGAAGAGGAGGGGGAGAGAGGGAGTGCATGAGAAATTCAGAGAATAAGAGGGGATGGAAAGGGAGAATGAGGGCGACAAACAATGGGAGCGAAGAGGAAAGGGAATGAGAGAGGGATAGAGAGGGGGAATGAGAAGGTGAGAAAAGAAGATAATGAGAGGAAGGGAGAAAGGGATCATGTGGGAGAAAGGGAACAAGAGTCCAGGAGAAAATGAATGAACAAGGGAGATATAGAGGGAATGAGAGGGACAGGTGGAGAGAATGAGGGAGGGAGGGTTTCCGAGAATGAGAGAAAGGGGAACATCCATCCTGCCTGTGTCAGAGATTAATGAAAAGCAGCTCAGTGCTTTGACCAGTAGGACCCGTGTGAGTGGGCACTCAGTGAGTGGGCACTCAGTGAGTGGGCACAGGCTGCAACAGGTCCTGGGTAAGTGGGCTGTGGGCACAGCAAGCCCTCGTTAAGTGGGCACTGTGTGTGGTAGGCAGGGCACCAGGGCGATGCCACGGGCTGTCTCAGGGTCTACACACACACACACGCACACGCTTCTCAGGAGAGCTCCACACGGCTTGCTGCTTCACTGAAACTGGCTGTGCCTGAACACGGTCCGTGCTGTGGCACGGTCCGAGCCGCCTCACAGCCTGCTAGGACCCAGCCGCGGCCGTGATTACGACAGCAAGAGGAGCAAGAAGGTAACAGTGACCACAGCAGTGCATTGCCGTTTACACAATTAATACTTCAACAAAGTTCTCATGAGCAGGTCCCAGGCTGCACAAGTTAACTTGTGTTAGGGCTTGAGTAGTGTTATGCTCACACTTGCTGGTCTGGGAGTGTTGTTAGCCTGGTCTGACACAGTTGCTCGTCTAAACTGTATGGATACACATGTTCTGTTGCACTGGAAGTCACTCTGGATAAGAGCATCTGCTAAATGCATGTAATGTAATGTAATGATAGGGAAGAGAAAATGAGATGCTCAAAGCTATACGGGGATCAAAGGGGAGACCAATAAAGAACAAATCTGACTACCTAAAAAGAAGTGACATCATTTCCTTGTAAACTAGACATCCATACCTTTTTTTTTTGCATCCCATCACTTTCAGACCTTGTCAAAGCTCTAGCGTTAGGTGCCGTTTCCAAACAAAGAGATCAGATCATCCATGCTTCTGTTACGCAGAACCTTCATCCTTTATGTAAGGTTACCCAGAGCCACGCCATTGAAAGGCACGGGACTTTTACAGTGAAGTGACAGCCCTATACACCACTCTGTCGCGTCATTTTAAAATAGACACATTGAACTAACCTCTGAGCAGATTTCACACAGACAACACTATTTATATGATCTGATATTTCCTCATTTATATATTTAGAGAAGCTGTAAATTTATGTAAAGATGTCAAAGGTGAAAATTGGCTGAGAATATCAGTGGAGAAACGATCTTGCCACAGTCATTTTTCATTTTCAGTTTCAACAATTATATATTATAATATCACACTGCAGGTATTCATACTTTCAGAAGGCCTCAGGGTATCAATCAATCTATCACCTATGTATCTCTCTGTCCTCTGTCTGTCTTTCTGTCTACTGTATTTTTTAAAGATAAAACAAATTCAGAAGTGGGTTCAATAATTTCACAAAAGACACAATGCTTGCAATCCTTTTTTTTTTTCTTGAGGAAAAAATACCCTTCTGGTGATATCCAGAGATGTAAAATAAAATCTACCTGACAACTGCTCTGTTCATTTAGAAGGTTTGTTTATTTCAAGAGATGTGAGGAATAGAAGTATTTCAGCAGAAAACTGTAAACGTTTGCAAAAAGTGCAGCTATGCCTGCAGGCTGTAAGATGTATACAGCATGCTGCAAGGTGCATTGAGTGTGCCCCTTATCTTATTGGAACAGTAGCCTTAAGTATTTCTGCAGACTCCGGCTTCTGAATTATAAATCGATGTGAAACAAGATGAAAATGGCGGCGCGCTGTTGCAACTGGGAATCTAATGAAAGGTTCCCCTTTCAGAAATTACCTGCAGATCTTAATGATATGGGTAGCATGCACCCACAAAACGACACAGGCTGAAGTCTGAGATCTAGAGGCATTGCACTGTGTCCCAGCCCAAAGCAAAGGCGCTAACGCAAAATGAGAGCACCCTCCTCTCTCTGTCTTTGCGCTCAACTTCATCAACAAAAGAGACTCAATCTCTTTCTTTCCTCCCCGTTTGTATCACTGTGAAAATCCTAATTATAAATTTGAGAGCAGACAGCACATAGCTGGGTGCAGGGGGGTTAGGTCCCCTTGGTTATCCACATTTAAGTGTAAATATGCAATACAGCTGTTTTTGAATAAATTAGCATGTTTATTGTGGTAATTTTCTATTTCTGAAGACCTTTAAATGATCAAAGAACCCTGTTTGTTTGAAGACAGAGAAAAACATTCAGAGCATATTTTAGACTAACAAGAACTGAGCTGTTCATACATCTGTAACTCTGTTTATTCTATCCAATATGAATTGTCAGCTTTTTTTATTTTACATTTTTGTTTTCCTTTTTTTAAGATTTGCAGTGTGAGTGTTCCAACAATATGAGCATTGTTATAAATGACTGCTGTTAAATTGCACCTCGTAGAGGTCTCTGATTGTATCCCCACCTCTACAGAGGAAGTAAAAAGGTAACAGTAAGTAAGTGTGATCATTTCCTGTGGGGAAAACATCTTGCACTTAAAAAAAAAAACAAAACAACTTTCACCTGAATGTTGAACTCAACACATCCTTTCACATAATCAGCAGGTTTCTTTCACCATGGCATACTATCGTTCTATCATTGGTCCTGCAGTGAACAGTTATCCTGCCCAGGGGGCGCAATTTCCCCTCCGGTCATTTCACATGTGTGAGGTTCAAACGCTACGCCCTAAACCACCCCATTATACATGACCCCTACCCCCTCGCACCTCGTTCGTCTGCGTGGTTGTGTGAGGACACGCTGGGCTTACCCAGGGAGTGCTTCACCCCTCCGGAATTAAAGAGAGGGGGGAAAAAAAAGAAAACAGCAGCCCTGTTGATATTTAAACTCATTTAATCAATATTTGTCCAGCACCTTTGTCAGAACACTCAGAGAAATGATTAAGCTGGCCGAGGGAGCAGTGGCAGCTGCTGCAATAGCAGAACAAAGTGGGGTTACGTGGCCCACGATCAGCGGCTTCCTGATGTACACTCCTGCGGCTGCCTCACATTATAAATCACGCCACATTAAGGCTCATTTACATTTAGGGAAAACCCTCCGGCTCCGAAGGACTGCATTACGCTGGTGAGAGGAGAGAGGAAAAAACAACAACATTAAATTCAGAGTTTTTCAGAGAATAGACAAGTAAATACAATGGTTTAGTTACCCGCACAACAGGGTACTGTTATTAACACATTGGATCATTCTCACAAAGAATGTCATTAAATCTGTGATATTATTTATTTCCTAAATATATCAGAATGTCATGGTGAGCTGAAATGGGTGTCCAGAGATGGTTTCCAAACCACATAAATTGAATCTTTTGTTTTCTCTCACAATGCAAACATAGAAATACACTTAAAAAAGAGGCCTGCTCACAAATCAGGCATCTGAATATCTGCATATCTTCTACACATGTGGCACGTGGTGCATTGTGGGTAATGTATATCTGATGTGGTGTCACGGTGTTTCGCAGACCACTGCCCAGTGAGCGATGACAAATCTGATCATTTGAAGGGTTGCGTTTTCATTATTATTCAGAGACGGCCGGCAATGCTTAGGCAGGGGAAAGCTAATCTGACAGATGACTTAGCATATAACAGGTTACGATTGCCGATGACCTTTTCAGAGAGCTCCAGAGTGGCACAGGGGGCGCTGCCAATTGTCCTTTTGAATCCTTGGCGCCGCCTTTGATACGATTGCCTACTCTATTCGCCTCACATCGCCTCTGGACAGCCCTGTCGATGCTCAGTGTTCTCCCAGTTCAATTCCGAGTTCATTCAGCAGTCACAAGGGGTTTTTCCCCTCTTTTTTTCCCCTCTCCCGTTCCTTCTCTCTCTCTCTCTCTCTCCCCGGAGCTGTCTCTAATTCCTTCCCTTCCACCCCTGCCCCTTGGGCATCCGAAGGGGATTACAATCCCCGACCACAGAAATGCATTTATGACAAACACGGAGCTTTGCAATTCAAAAGGAATCTCCTGTGCATGAGAGACTTTACTGTCCCATGTCTTTTTTTACGCCACAATGTCCCTCTCCTTCCTGTTGGAACGCTTAGAGGTCTAACTATAGATCTCAGTGTCCGCAGCCCCTGATTCGTGCAAAAAAGGAAACGCTGCAGTTTTAAGAAAACACTCGAAGCATGAAGTCACGCAAGGACAGGCAAAAATGAAAATTGGCCCTTGAAAGGCTTGAGGGAAGTTTGCAAAGTAAAGAATAGGCAATCAAACAGCCCTAACACTGATCAAAACTGGCAGTTACAAGTCTTGATGGACACTTCCACTTTCATGTGTGTACTTGAGCCACTCAATTCTTGTTGCACATTTCTTGTTGTTTCTGTACAAAATTAAAATAGTGGCAATGTAGTTGTAATTGCAGTGTAACAGTGAGTGGGGACACAGTAACTACACTGTACCTAACAATGTAGTTGTAATTGCAGTGTAACAGTGAGTGGGGACACAGTAACTACACTGTACCTAACAATGTAGTTGCAGTATAATGATGCAGCTGTTGAGGCCACACATTGTCAAGTGGTACTGATTTAATTATCTCAATGCTATTACTAATATTTCAGTTTTCAACTTTACATGCATGTATATGATGTTTTCTAGCTAGCCAGCTAGCTAACTAAAATGTGCTTAGCCCTAATGTGACCGAGATAGTAAATTTATTCCTCAGTCTTGTGTTCATATCTTAGCATGGAATAACTCCTATCCAGGCTGTGGTGAAAGCACTGATCAGCCAGCAAGCTGGGAAGGAAGCTTTGAATGAGCAAATGTAGAGTTAAGTTATAGCAACATTCCTTTTTCTCTGGAAAATGACCTGTTGATGCCTGTGGAGTTTTTTAAAGTTTCCAAATACAGATTGCAAAACTTTATGGTTTTTCCTATGAGCAGCCATACTGAGTAACCATACAGCTGCAGCATATCGTACTCAGATCTGAAAAGCCACAATATGTCTTATGATCAAAATCAAATTCTTCAGTCTGCAAGAACAAGCTGTGTGAAGAAAAACACACCTTTGATCAAGTTTCTTTTCTGTTTCCTTCAATGTTCTTCTTTAGGTCTTATCATCCTGCAAATATGAACTTTTCTCTCTTTCATCAAACCAGATAATTATAGGATTTCTGAAGTTCCTTTGTCTTAGAACATCACTTTGTTTGTTTCAGATTTCTCTTTCTCTATTTTATGGCTGTTTCAGCAGCACTTTTTTGACATGCTGTCAATATCACACTCTACCAATGTCGCTCTGAACAGCTCTGACGTCATGCCACAGTCACCCCGAAAAAAAAAAAAAAAAAAAAAAAAAAAACATGGTATCTAAAATGGTACCCCAGATGGTCTCATCTGTTTTTGTGTCCCTGCAGTTTACAATGCTGACTGACATTTTTTTTTTTTATATTTCTTCCTGTCACTTGAATGTCAATGTCCTGTTTTGTCTCTGTCACTTTTCTGGCTGTGTTTGTCCTCGCATGTGGAAAACAGCAGCTGCTTCATCTGCTCTTTATTCCTGGGAGTGTGGAGCGACTCGCTGAATAATGTAAATCTGCAGTCAGAGTTTATCTTAATCCCGAGGTGTGAAAAGGGAACCTTTTAAAACCGCACATTGTATGAAGGTAACCACTTTCTTCCCAGGGTCTAAAGATGGATCTGCCCATTAATGTGGTTTGTGCCGATAAATTATTCAGCAGACAAGTAGATGACTCAAACATATAGAGTTATAAATATCATCAATAGGGAGAGGAGATGGGAAAGGATCAGATCCGTAATGTAGATTTCCTCGGCAACATTGGAAATAGACGGTGATTGTGAAGTATTGTGTTCCATCGCATCTTTAAAAAAAAAAAAAAAAAAACGTAATAATAATAATAAACATCCAAGGCTAATGCAAAACTTACTCTTTGCGCCTCTGTAATGTTGCAGCAGCCATTGTTTTTCCAGCAGGGAGGGCAGCATGGCTTGCCTTGGCTGCTATACCAGGTTAGCAGGCCATGAAGGATTATGAAGGGTAAAGCACAAGCACACTGTCTAACAGGCGCTAATTAAACACGACAGGAGCACTCTTTAAAAAATCCAGGAGAGATGGGGAGACGGACTCTTTTCCAAGATGGTGCTGGCATAAAAAGAATCCTGGGACTTAGTTTTACTGCCACTGTTTTGTTCCTCTCAGTGCTGTAGGAGTGAGGAAGATGCCCATGGCCTGACAGAAGGCATAAAAAAAAAACGTGTTTGAGTTTGACATACTGTGACCCATATATAATTGCTTGCAAGTTCCGTCTGTAAATTCCGGTGTTCAGGAACACAGTTTGAAGTTTCCCTGTGTTTTGCAGTGATCAGAGCTAAACCTGTGCTCTTTGGAGTGCAATACCTGGCTCCTCCACTGAAGAAGAAAAAAATGTTACACAATAGCCCAGACTTTCTGCTCCAGGCATGTCTCTAAGTTGAGAGGAGAACACTGCAATAAGGGATTTCAGTCTTTTGGTCACATAATTAATTTCATTCTAGAATTACAGCTTTATGATTCATTGCAAATGGTTTTGATTGATTAAACCAGGCAAAGCTGTATTCACCCTTAGTCGATGTGCATATTTTCCTGGGTAAGGAATTGGTCATGAACTCTGTTAAATTATGTGCAGATGTGATATTTTACATTATTGAGCTATACTCACTTAAAATACAGACAAAGGCCTGGATTTAATCAGCATCTGTCGGTAACTTGAGCCCCCAATTAAATTCAAGTGTTACTTTTTTCCTCAGCGACAGGGTTTGCCGAGTCCAGCGATCACCAAAAATTAACGGAAAAAGTGTTTGTGTTGAAAAGCTGTAACTCATGCATTTAAATTGGAGTCAAAGATAAGGACAAATGTGATGGGAGCCAGAAACACAGATTGGAGGAACTATGTGCTTTAGCTCTGAAATGAGGGGACCCCCCTCCTCACACACACACACACACACACACAAAATGTCTATGGTAGCCAAACTGCAGACAAGCAGGAAATGGGATCAGGAGATGATAGCTGGGGGAGACATCGCTCAGAGTTGAGTCTACCTGGGGCTACCCCACAGCAAATTTACCTGCAGCGTGACAGGAGAGCATGGACCAGCTCCACAGCAATTACTGTGCAGGGTTTGTGAATCAGAAAAAAATATGACCACAGTCACACGCTGCAGTGAAGCTGGAGAAAAACGGCGTCTTCGCCAAACCTGATGATAACGCACTCACACTTGCACTGCGCATCTCAGGGCCTGAACAATCTGCCCACAGATTATTAGCTTTGATTAGCCTCCAGCGAATGGTGAAGAAATACCAAACAAACACACAAGAATAAAATAAAGCCATAATTGCATACATGGCTTCCCTCTGCTGAGAAATCAGGGCTTCAGCCTGTGCAGAATCTGGCTGTGTCTTTCCTCATCTTACTTATCAGATATAATCAGAGAGGGATGGGGTGCTATCTCCTGAAAATCAATGGGTGATGAGGGGCTCCTGTGTTTGGTTTGTTGCAGGATCTGCACTGTTGTCATGGATTAGGGTAATGGTGGTTACCTGTCATCAACATAAACATAAAGAGGATTTAAAATAAGTGAGAAATGTGAGCATTAACTATACTGTCAATCACATTTTGACAGAACTTTGGTATTTATGTTTTAATTATTTATATATAAACATTTCCACATCCTAATCCACATCATATGTGACATGACATATGAATTTAAGATGTGTTCATATCACTGTTGAATTGGGTGGTAATGTATAGCTTGCCTAAGGCTGTTCAGACTATCCACATCTACACATTATTTTTTAATTTTGAATGATTGTTTTGCCATGTGTAAGTCTAAAACATGTTAAACTTGAAGTCTGTAACACCTAGTTAATAACAAAGTGCTATTGCAATTAGTCACCCCTAGTTTCTGTCTTTAACATTGCCTTATAAGCACATCCAGGTGTTTTATTTCAATAGTCACTTTTTGTTTCACTATTTTTGGTGACCACTGTGCCCAACAAACTTGATTGTCTAATAGCATGTGCATTTGATTGGAAGTCAGTTGAAGGATACATGTCACTTGAGTCCAGAAGGGAATTTCTTCTTTTGACATCAGACAACCCTCTCCCACAACTACACACCACCACCGCCATCACCGCTACCTTGGTACAATGTAAGGGACTTCAAGGCAGGGCTTCACCACCATGTCCATGAGCCCAGGCAAAACACAGAGGGTTGTGTGCACTCTCTGTACACGGCCTCTGAATCTCACACAATGTTCACCTTCTCCTTCCTTGACCTGCTTTAGCTTTACTCTCACCACACAATTGGTTTGCGTGGACCTCACTCGTATTTACTGTTCACTTGATGGCTCTGTGCCGAATCAGCTCTTAAGGTTTTGCACAATAGCGCAAAAAAAAAAAAAAAAAAACAAAACAAAACAATTGCAGCAAACTGTTGCCACAACCCACAACAGGCCTTTTCAGAGGGCATGATCCGTGATGCACAGAGCACTCCGGTCTCTGCAGCTCTGTAACGGCAGCAGAAGCAGCAGGCCTCTTCTCACTGTGGATGATGGATACTGAGATTTCTGCGTCAAACAGACTGAACTATGCAGACGCCTGTTCCCCCAGCCCCCCCAGGGCTGCAGGTTTAGTCATTTGTTATCTTGTTGCCCACGGAGAATTCATCACGGCTTCAACGTGCGGTGGCAGGCGACTAAATTTCACATCCTGAGAAGAAATGATTTCTGTGTTGAAGTGGGTGAATGGCAGTCTGTAAGAGCTGTGGGATTCATAGTGCCAAGTTACAGGAAACTCTGTAGACTTCTACAGGTCAGACTGAGCTCATGATGAAGACTCCTGTGTAGTACACATTACGTGAATTCTTGATTGATGTTTAACATAATTATGTTGGAGAATTTTTTTCCTAGACACAGTAGAGTAACTCATTTACTGATCTAGTTAACAGCTCCCCTACAGTAACAGTACGTTTGTGTTACCACTAGATGGCAAAAGCACCAATCAGGGCATCCACAAGTACACAGACCCTGAACAGTCTCTGCACTGGTTCGTTGACACTTTTAACAGAGAGGACACAGAGATGCAATTTTGTTTTTTGTTTGTTTTGCTGAATAAAGTCTGGACACACCTACAACTTAAGCGTGTGCACACATACACACACACACACACACACACACACACACACACATACACGCTCTTTGCGTTTTGCTTTAAATCTCTGACCTAATTAGAGGAATGCAGAGTACAGAAGGGAGGGAGCCAGTGAAATATCACCATGTTGGAATAATTTAAATTAAACACTTAAGTAATTGCATGTTACTTTGCTGTCAACCAATTCTGTTTTTCATCCCTCAGGGAAACCACATACTCCACTCTGCTCCCTGTGAACTTCCAGCTGAATTTAAAATACCCACGCCTTCAATTAATGCACCCGTCCAATGGATCAATCAGTGTTTATTTTCCTAATGGTGATTGGTCCTGGACTCACTTCAATATAAACTGTTGTATGCTTTGTATGCGCAACAACAGCTACACACCATGCATATAAATATGAGCCTAAATTAGATGGGTTTTTTTTGTTTGTTTTTGTTGTTTTTTCGCAACCCAACCTAATCTTGAAAACTCTGCATATCTTTGTTTTCTGACATTTACTCAGCTAATTTAACACTGTAACAAGCCATACTTTCAAAGCAATAATTGTAAGCTTTGGTGGTAATTCCTCGGGGAATATTTCTAGGGTCATCTTGATCTTATTAACTCAGCAACCAATAAACAGGCAGTTGTCCCTATAAAAGGCCACTTACCCATAACTCCCTGCTATTTCAGAAATCCTCCAAAAGGCAGGGCAAATTCCAAACCATCCAATCATTCATCTCTGGTACACACTGCCAATGAAACATTTCCATGCTAGAAGTTTGCCTGTTTTTTTACATTGAATGGCATTATGTGTGTGGGCAGCATGCCACGCACGCACGTACACATACATGCACGCACGCATGACAATGACTATATTCTAATAAATTGCTTTATATATTCACAAAAACTACTGTTTTCTTGACAGGGGTGATGGCTGAATAAGTGCATGTGTTGTGTTTCATTTTCGTTTCTGTATAATAATAACTGCAAACAGAGAGCAGTATAACTCTGCAATTATTCTCTTTAATTCTTTAACTCTTTAATTATAAAGAACTATTCATGAGTGTCGGGCATGGGGCATTTTTATGCCTTTGTTTTTTTTGTTGTAGGTTTGGGGGTTGGTGTTGGTTGAAAGATGGACAGGGTGAATTTGTTGAGCTCCATCAGCTGTGCAGAGCGAGGAGGTTCTGCTTGGTCAGCAAGGGCCGCGGATGTTTTTGACATGCGATTTAGATGTGATCTCAGGTAGGCCTGAATCCTGGCTCTCCTGCCAGTGTCAGCCTTAATGGCCAGAGAGCCCGAAGGGGGAGAGGGAGGGATGAAAGAGGGAGGCAGGCAGCAGCCAGGCGAACCGGACAAAACGGACCCGCAGAAAATAAAATAAAAAAAAAAACACACACCGCACAACAATCCTGCCATGGGGTCGGCTTCAAAAGCCAGCATAAGCAGCACCTCCTCCAGCTCTCCCGGGGGGGGCGGCGTCCAAACTGATCCAGGTACAGCGTGTCAGGAGCGACTCGCTCGTAATGAATACCCCAGGGCTTTGCGGCCTGCAGTTTCTCTGGGAAGCAGGGAACCGTGGGAGTGAAAAGCGCCACGGTTCCAGTTAGGACACTTAGGCTTTTTAACAGATCCCCTCACCCGAACAGCACATGCTGTTATTCTACATCATTACTGGTTTCTCCCACCCCTTTTTTTTTTTTTTTTTTTTTTTGGGGGTTCAGGCCTCACAGCTCCATTAACAGGAAGCCGAGTCCAACGGAAGGATGTCCTTCTCGCGTTAGAGTGGAAACTTTATGCGTGCTTGCTTAATCACTTCCTAATTAACCCCCAACTCAACCTTTATAAGCTGAATGTTTATCACGCTTTGGTACACAAGCACATCTGTTTAGGGCTGTTCACATTAACAGCGCTTCAAAAGAAATCTGCATTAATCATTATGCAGTCACTTGTTACTCTCACTCTCACAATAAGTAAAACTTGAAGATGTTCATGCATAGGCAATTAATGAGGAATTACAGACCCAGGAGCAGAAACTGTTCAATAAGGACCCTTCTGTTGGGGCTTTCCACTGGAATTAATGACAAATATTGTTCAAGATAAAAAGACATATGAGAGACTAGAGTGGTTGGGTTGAATGCCCCCCTTAGTGAAGACAAGGGGAGGTACTCCACTCTGCTTCTGTTAATAAGGTGTGTTTAGCAATGTTTAAGTAATCTGAGAAAAGGGGAGTACTGTTGGAGAGGGAGAGGATGCTGTTCGATTTTGGAACTGCTTGCACTTTCGCAGCAGATGGTTCTGATGTGGCAGAAACATGCAGATGTTCCTGCACACTCTAGGTGAGAAATTAAACAGGAAATAGCAAACTGGAACACAAATCTCAGTTTATTTGTATGCAAATACGTTAACACCACACATTCTTAAACCAGGAAACTCTGGCCTGTTTTTCCTGGCAAATGTGCATTTCTGTCATCACACAAAATGGCACACCTGTATATAATTAACTTCTAATAGTTGTAAATATGGATATTGGCAGTTTATAAACAGAAATATGGATATTGGCTGAGTAACAAAACAATAATGAGGACATTATTTTAATATAATGAATGTTACTGGCAAGAAGGAATAATCTATTCTTTCTTCCATCTATTCTTTGTTTCCTTACCTTCCTTTTTAATGCTGTTTTAAACATTTAGCAGTTTAAATTCTATTGCAAGGGAAAGCAAATCAATTCAGAGACAGACTGCTTCCCTCCAGCCAGAAGTCTGTGTCTCAATATCGAATACAGTCTATCGGTAAACAGAGTAAAAGCGGCCAACACTCTGTGCTCAAACCTGGTCCATTTGTCATGGGAAAGGTCACTCCTTTGACAGCACAATCCTTTCTGGGAAAACTTTGCAGCAGCCTCCTGTTATGGCCGGGTCAAACACAGATACCACCCTACCGGAACCCTCTCAGGCTATTTTCATTAGCAGCTTCCAGTTTCATAACCAGCTAACGTTAGCTAAAACATTGTCCGCTATGGAAAAACAAGAATAAACACATTGATAATTGTCTTTCTTCCTGGGAGTGACCATGCGGAACGGTTTGTGGAGCCAGCTGCTAAAAAGGACATAGTGGCTTGTCAAAACATTGAAAATAGTTTGTGAACTAGACTCCAGGGTTAGTTTGTCACCAGGCAGTTTGTAACTTTGTCACACTTTGAAACCTTACAGATAATTTCGGTATTGTTTTTTCTTATTGTAATTTCTGAAAATATGTTTCACTGTTCATGAATTTTTGAGCTTATGTATTTATTGACAGATCAAATAAAAAAAGTGTTTTGTATTTGATTGGAGGTGAATACTGTCATGTTAATGGATGTAGGACATCTTCATCATGATGATCTTGTTTTCAATCAAAAAACAGTTGGAGTATAGAGAATTGCAGTAAAGATAAATTGTTTTATTGTGTGTGTTCATTTATCTCTCTGAAAAGACCCCATTCAAGGAAATGCCAGTTACTGAGTTATGTAATTAATGTAATTAATATAAAAACATTTATATTCACATGTAGTCACTTTAGTTCTCATACTAAAATGAAAATGGAAGAAAACTTTTTTCACTTGGATTCATGAACCATGATCCCCTTTCACTCCCCCCACCGAACCCCCTTTCAGAATGTATTTAAAGAGCTCCATTTCAGTGGCGTTGTCTGTCACGTCACAGGCTAATATGAGGAAATGTGGGACTGCAGTAATTACTGGAAGCATGTGATTAGGATGTCACTCTGTGACACGGGCAAATTAAGCACGTCCCTTCCCTCTGCTGACACGATGGCCATCCCTCACCAACTGGACGTCACAGGCGGGAGGTAATAATAATTTAATAATAATCCGTGTCACTTTTGGGCCGCGTTTCGGTTTTCGCGCGCTTGCGTAACCCCCAGGGGCCCCGAGTGTCGCCTCGGCTGAGCCGGCGAAAATGAGGAGGACCTGATAATAGCACGAGGGTCCGGTCTGACACAGCCTCAGGGCTGGAATATTTGTAATTAATATCAGAGACACATTGTACTACATGCTATTATTTATAGTAAGCCATTATCCACATTCCAGTCAAACTTTACAAAAGGTGATAAAGGTTTACAGTGTCTGCACAATACTGGTACTAGGATCGCAGTCACACATACTTGTCACAAAGGTATATTTCTTGTTTGTGATTCTATATATAAGTCATTCTATATATATATATATATATATATATATATATATATATTCTTTATATAACCACTTTCCAGACAAACCTCACAAAGGATATTAAAGGTCTATGGTGTTTGTGTAACAGTAGAGTTAGGATGGGGGTCATGCTTACATTTGTTTTTTGTTATTTATTTTTTCTTTCATTTTTGGCATCAGCTGCATTATCATGAAGCAGATATAAGTGGTCATTGAATCTTGTTTTTTTTTTCTTCTGTGGAAATATATTGGTGACAGTAAAAACTGGTGGAGGCAGAGGAATATTTTGATATGCCTCAGAAAGGTGTTTTGTCAGAGGCCAGGTTAAATTGCATTTGTGGAGTGATTTTTGGTGTGTAGTGATTTGTGATGTGACGGCCAGGGGATAAGTTCGATTTGAGTGTCATTCCATTCTGCTGCTGCTGCTTGTGTCTGAAACAGTGTTTGTGGATTCACCGCGACACCTGTGTTGATATGAAGCTTTACGTCTGAGGCACAGAGTCCAGACACCAGGTAAAACCCCACCTGGGACTGACGGGCTTGTGGCCTCGTTTCCTTCTCTCATTGGAATTGGGTTTTCTGCTCCTTTTCCCTTCTATAGTTTCTCAGATGAAAAAGCCCTTCCAGCTGCCTAAAACATGTGCATGTTTGACCCTTGTGTGTTTTAAAATGAGCTAAAGTAAGAACAGGCAGGGGAGGGCGGTGATGGCATTTAGCAGGTGTGAGACTGCAGACTGAGCCGGCCGTGGCATGAGTTCTGCTCACATTAATCCACTGGGTTGAGAACACTTTTAATTCCCTGTCTGAAGTTGGCTTGGCCTTATCTCTGCTGTGCCGTTTTCAACCATTTTGTTTTCAACATACACGTATGATTAGGAGCGACAGTGTAGTATAGTGGTAAGGAGAGGGGCTTGTAACTGAAAGGTTGCTGGTTTGATTCCCCACTGGGGCACTACTGCTGTACCCTTGGGTAAGGTATCTAACCCAGAATTGCTTAAGTAAATATCCAGCTGTATAAATGGATAACATGTAAAAACTGTACCCTATGTAACCCTGGATAATGACAATAATGTAATGTAAATGTAATGTAAATATGTTATGGATTATCCTTTACATAGCCTCTGTTTAGCCCTCACATGCCGGAAACAGAGGATTAAGTCATAACATGAGGCAAAAATGGATCCGCATTTTGCAAGCACTCAAAGCCTACCTGCAGACGTGCCATGCCACTCCGGCTGATGGAAGAGCAGGCCAAGCCTATCACTCCCCACAGTTTGCACTGTGAACACAGTAAACAGCCAGATGCGACGCTGCAACGTCTTAATTAAAAGTATTTATTTTCTAAAGGGAATATCCCTGCGTTACCGTATTGCAATCAAGCGAGAGTGAGACTCGTAATAATCGGCAGATAGATCATTTCAAAGCACCGTTCGGGGAGCTGCCTCTCCGCAATCCCCAGAAATCGGGCGCCGAGCGTGGATTTATGCGTGCGGCTGGATACTTCCGGAAACAGATGTCATTTGCCCGCTAATTTATTTGGAAACGCTGTTATCCAAAGACCACTGAATCTCCGGCAGCACTGGTGCATCTGTCCTATGAGGCAAATCAATTACCGCATGAACAATGCTCTGCAATGTTTTCCCTGTCTCGCATTTAACAGGCCAGCAGATGAATGCAGGAGGAACGCAGCTTGAAATAAGATGGAGGAATATTCAGGGCCCTAGGATTTGCACAGCTCATTTTGAATTTATTACCTGACATTCAAACCACCTACTCTCTCCAGAGCTAAACTTCTCTGCTGCTGTAGGTTACCTTAGATTATCTTTTTAAGATGTTTTATTATGCACATTCTTAACCCAGCAATCATGTCTGGTAGAGCGGAGGCCACTAGCAGTCTGCAGGGATTCAGAATGGAGTTGAACGTCAGGTCTTCATGACTTGATTTGCACTTGGATTACCTGTTTTTTGTTTTTTTTTTTCCTTTCTGTCTTCCCTGAAGTGATGTCAACTTTGTGTTGAAAGTAGTTTCTTTCTAATAGAACCTGGAAGAATGTGACTCAGACTTCAATAAATGTAACTGCCTCGATTGTTCATGAATGGGGTAAAAATGGTCTCAGCTGTGGTGAGTATTTGCATGGCCTGCCAACAGCTACATGGATAGTCCTGTTGCAATGCTTAAAACTTGATGCTGGTCTCCACTGTGATATCAGATAAGATGCTTAAAGCTGATCATTTAAAATGATAAGGCAGCAAAAATCGACACATCATTTATACCCTTTGGGTGCTTTTACAGGCTGAGGATCAGGTTACTACTTTAAAAAATATGAGTTACACTATCTCACCTATTCATTTGAAAATTTTCCCCTATTCACCTGTAGTGTCTTGCCTTAATACTCTGTTTTCTTTTGGCAGTGTAAAATCTCATTCTCCTTTATCATCAGCATACATCAGCTGCCTGCTGGTGCATGTGTTTACCCACAAGTCATCTCTCCTTGAAGGACACAGGAAATGCCCACTATGTATTAAGTGAATACTCATGCTTATATATGAGGTTATGCGTGAATATGTTTTAATAACCCTGGAAACGACACACCTGTTCTTTCCTGCACATGCCCTGCATTGCATTCATGGAACAAATCTACAAATAATAGCAGATCACTTTTCTTTCATATACAATGCAGAGGCGATGTTTATTCTAAAAAAAAAAAAAAGTCTGAACAGCGGCCTCTACTGTACAGTATTTCACCTGCCAGTATGCAGGGAGGCATTTTGCAGGATCAGCTCGTCGCCAACTGTATTGAAAAGGACAGTGACATCATTAACTGATGCCTCAGCTGGTCCAGGAGAGCTGTCTGAGCATTCTCATACCGAGAGGGTAAAACATCCTGACTTGTTGCAGGGAGTCTGAAACTTATTATCCGTTCACTTGGAATTCAAATAATGTTCTCTTGTAATGTTCTAATACGAAAGCAAATAAAAAATTGGAGGGCGACCGCTGGCCTTCATTGCCCCTGACATGGTCTGGAGCAATTTCTTCTGACCCACACCTTTTAATGGTGTGGTGAGTCTCCACCATTGCACTCATCAGTGAGGTATTGCTGTCCACCTCCACTGACTCAGTAAATACAATACATCCACATGCATTGGTCGATAACAAAAAAAGAAGCAAGCCACACAAGTCACTGTTGATAAGCAAATAAGCAGTAAGCGGCGACTGACCCGTGCTGACCATTCATGTTCCACGCCTGTGTGGTTTCAGCACGTCTGTGCCTTTCTGTCAATCAATACCCTCTGGGACCCAAAGAAGCAAGCTAATACTGTGCCTGACAGTGGGCTCGCACATCAGCAACCAGGCTATTCCCAGCAATGCTAAATTTAGCCTCAATCCTGTGTAATAAGCTAGATAGATTGCCGCCGTGCTACAATCTTTTCACAAAGACCTACAGACTGTAGTTTCTGCAAATTAGGCCAGTTCCCACAGAGACATAGCATTAATGTTTAGAATTGAGTGTTTTGTTACATGTTCAGTCGGAAGTGGATAACTGCATATATACTGAATAAACACGTTTTACAGAACAGCTCAGACACACATATGTCTCTGTGCACACCACTGTGCCATGATGATGATAATTTAATGGCTATGTTAAAACGCAACACTTCAGATCTGGGAGTTGTGGGTTCAAATCTTTCACAGAGCTGCTGCTGTACCCTTAAGGTATTCAGTTGTCTGAAAAAGTAAGGCCTATAGATCACTTACAAATGGTCCTGAAGGATTCTTAGCTGAGCATGCTAAATAAATGATATTCTGTAAAATGTCTGCTTAAACAGAAAAAGACCTCAGCCATTTTAGAGCTGATTTCTCTTCTCTGATTTCCATTAAGATTCTTCTATTTTAAAATATTCTTTAGTCACATAACAAAAATCCATCATAATATTGTAAATCAAATGGTGTGGTATGAATATGGCTGTAATCCTGCCAAAAATATAAAATAAATAAATACTCTGAAGGCATCATAAAACTGGCATTTTATACACAAAAAACAAGTTAAAAAGGAAGTGGCAATGACTTTGCTTTCTCAACATAAATTCATGTGCTGCCTCGGCAGAATGCCTCAAATAAATGTCATTGTTTGTTTAAATAATGCTTTTCTGTAAGTTGGAGGCTTTTGGTAGAAGCTAAGAAATGTTGAGGTATTGTGAAAGACTTTGTAATGTCATCTTTTTATATTTTTGCCAACTGTCACATCTTTTATTTCGTTTTTCTTTTTAAGCAGTTTTGGAAGCTTTCATGTCAGCCCTTCCTCCATTCTGCATGACTGTTATTTCTCTGAATCATGCTCAGTCCCTTCTCCTCACCTCCAGCTGATTCCGGAGATATAAAATAAACAAATAATGTACGAGTCCACACTTATCATGTCTTCTGACTGTTTACTGACATTATTCCATTTCTCAGCTAAAAATACCAAATAACATTTCTAAATGTCTAAATCTAGATAAAATATTCAGTGATAAAATTGTATGGGAAAAACCAAAAGATGATAATAAATAAGCCTTTATTAATAAATAAATACATAAATGGACACATATAAGCTCAGTGACTGATTTAAATTACATTTTCTCTTTTTTTTTACACAACATATTGTACATTTTCCAAGCTGTTTATTGAAAATATCCATTGATACTTTATGTAGTATTGGGAGCTGGGAACGACACACATGCCTGAGTCTGTCACATCTGTCAAGCTCCACTGTTCAGTCTGGGAGAAATGCACAGGGTGGAGGGGTGTCTGCAGGGTGGTGTATATTTTACTTAGCGTTCTTATGAGGTTGTTAACCTGTTCTCTTGTGCTGGAAGTCACTCTGGATAAAAGTGTCTGCTAAATGAATGTACTGTAATGTAATGTGAACCAAAGAACAACCATTTTACTTCTTTTTACTTTTGATAGTCTGTGTAATTGAGGCAGTCTCTTACTTTGGTTTTAAATAACAGCCAACTGGGAGCAGCAGTCAGGTGAGGCAGACTGCAAATGAACTTACTCCCCCATGGAACTCCGCCACTGCCTCTGCTGGTCAAAGGGAAACGAGTCAGCTTTCACCACAGCAATTGGACAGTATAGTAAGGACCCTCTCTCCTGGCCTAATGTCCTAATGATCCTCGCCAATGTGTACATTGATTGATCTGCTCGTGCTTGAATAGCTTGAATAGTGTTTGCGTGTGAGGGATTTATGTTAACCCACAGTGTAGGTCAAGTGTCAGGGTAAGGTAGAGATAATAGCATAATGGCCTCTTTATCCCTCGGGAGCCATTATACCAAGAACCACGGACAAGGAGCAGCAGCCAGGAACACAAGCACAATCCTGCAAAGTCTTGGTGTTTTTCCATTGTCTCTCAGACACAAGAGCTCTGGCCCTGAAGTCATGATATCCAGTCCAAGTAGGAGCAGGAGTTCCCACTTAACAGTAAGTGTAATACAGAAGCTCACTGTACTGACAACATTGCCAATTATGCACAGCTTCGCTAGAAAGCCAGCTGTTGGTTGCAAATACTTCTTGATTCTGTCCAAAAACACATGCCACAGAATTACGTAGTCTAGTTCTGCGCTTGGTCTGCTGTCCCCACTTGGTTCAGGTATGAGCAAGGCCACAAGTGATGTGCAATGCTGATTTGTGGCCCCGTCTAAAAAAAAAAAAAAAAAAAAGACATTCGAAATTGCAGGCGGGAACTGACAGTGCATAAGGGACAACTGACACAGTAGGCTGAGAGAGAGAGAGAGACAGAGAGAAACGGTGTAGGGGGAAAGTGAAAGGATGCAATGAGACAGAGAGGGATGGAGGCAGAGAGACAAAGGCAGTCAGGCAGAGGCACAGAGGCAAAGAAGTGGGAGGCAGTGAGGCAGGGAGACAGAGGCAAGAAAACGGGAGACATTTGGGCACAGAGACAGATGTAGAGAACCGGATGCAGGTAGATGGGGGGTCAGACCACACAGTGTTGGGAAGTGTGAGGCAGAGAGGCAGGGAGATGGAGGCAGAGAGACGGTGGGTCAGGACTCAGTGTTGGGGGAAGCGTTAGGAGGCAGGGAGGGGAGGGGACTGTTTCAGGCTGAAGGGAGATGGATGGCAAAGGGGGAGGACATCCACAGACATAAATACATCACCTGCTTAATCACTCACTGGAGTCTGGTAAATAATGGCTTTAATGTGAGAGTGTATGTGTGTGTGTGTGTGTTTGTGTAGGAGGTCTTTTGTGTGTATGGGTGCGTGTTGATGAGGTTTTGTGTATGTGGGTGTGTGGGTACTTATATACTATATATATATGTTATATATGTGTAGGTGCATGTATAGGAGGTTGTGTGTGTGTGTGTGTGTGTGTGTGTGTGTGTGTGTGTGTGTGTGTTTTGGGATGAATGGGACACGGGTCGAGGCCAGGCACTGCAGCAGACGATAAGACAGCGTGCTGCAGATATATGATGCTGTTTGCAGGGAGAGGAGAAAGGGACTGAAAGGAAAATGTATTGGTAATTACGCCGAGAGGCCAGCTGAAATAATACCACATACGTCATGGGGAGTGACTAAAACTCAGGGAAACACACTTGAGATTTAAACCCAGCACAACTCTGGGGTAAAAGGGAAGAAATTGGAGTATGAGGGATTGAGGGATTTGTTGTTTTTTTTTTCCTTTCTTTCCAGCAGAATAAAGGCTTGATGCATCACTTTATTTCTGCACTTCAGTCTTTCCACGCTTTGTTTCCGTTTGCACTGCAGAGTGTAGCCACCAGAGGCCTGGCAGGCAAATCACCTCAGACTCGGCTTTAGCAAATAAATGTCACATGAGGGAGGAGAGAGACGAGCAGAGGAGCTGTTATTTTGTTCCTGTGTTCCACTCTAGGATATTAGAGCCGGGCTTTCCAAATGTTCACAATCCCCCATAATCCCTTTCAGCCCGGCTCCTATTACTCATGCTGTGTATGTACTGTAACTTCAGGCACAGCTGTGAAAAGTACCGCTGCTATCATTAATTTGCTCAGCAAATGTCGTTATCGGAGGTCAATTACATAACCTACATTACACATATTTTCTATTCCTGCAGCCCCATATTCACTGGAACAATTCGAGCATTTTTCTCAAATGCATAACACCAGTGTCCTATGCAGGACTTACACGGGTCACATGATCTGTTCCTTAAGTATGACACATAAAGTATTAATATCGCTAATGAGCCACCTTCAATAAGGAACCAAATCACACAACTCAAAATAAGACTGTGCATCCAAGAGGAATGTGAAGACACATGTGAAGACACATGCCTATTTTCTGTATCTCACATAACGTCTATTAAGTATGATCTCATTAAATTATATAAACTACTATTACTAACAATAGTAAAATAATGATTATTGTAATACTAATGATAATGATGATGACAATAATATCAATATCTTTGTCTTCATAATAATCATAATCATCAGCATCACTTCACATTGTTGAGGTTACCTCATTCTGAGCTTCAGAATGCATGGAAAGAAGCAATTATAAACTAACAGTAAATCCAAGCACAAGCTGTTTTATATTTATCAGACCTTGATCTCTCTAATGGGTACAGCATGTTTTCATTTTTTCTGCTCATATTTGTATGCACAGGAAGGATGGATATGTGTGTATCAGCTTTGAATTTTTTTTCCCACTCTTGTAAATATATTAGGGGATCTAAATGAAACTGAGGCTGATGCATGTATTTTTTCTGCTCTGCTCAGTTCATGTTCATAACCCGAGGAACAGAAAAATAACCATCTGGTCCTTCCTCAGTCTGCACCTTCCAGGATTCCCAAACACACACTGTTACATGTTGTTCTTACAATGGAGGCAGTCAACTATCTTTTATTGAAGAGCAGTGTAATTAATTTTAGCTACTGCAGTGCGACAGTTGAATTAAATAAATATCTAGGTGAATTATCAAGGGATCAAACAGCAGAACAAGAGAGAAGTGCGCTCTGCGTCAATAATCATTTTCAATAATTAAAATACATTTGTGGTTTGATAATTATTCACACACATTCTCTAAAAAATCACAAAAAACTCAGGGGAAAAATGAGAAAATGAGTCATTGCCAGGACCGGGGTGGCTTGTTTGTTAAATAAATATATTGTTAATTTGCTGAATCCCATGATGTTTTTCATTAGGTGACCTTTAATGAAGAATGAACCGATTAAATCTGAATCTTTATTTCCTATCTATAAAAATGTATTCATAATATCCCACCTACTCAAGGGAACGCATGCCAATTTAATTACACACATTTTCAAACTGTATTTTTCATTTTTTTTCTGTTATAATGGAAGGATAAAGTGTTATGCATTTGCAGGCTGAGGATGAGTCAGAAACACAGCAAAATAAAGGCAAAGCAGGTCCCGCTAATGCACTTCCTGTTAACTGAGTCCAGAACAATGCTGTGTCCCCAGCTTATGGGGAGAGCAGCATGGTGGGTATGCAACTGAACTTGCAGCGAGAGGGTTGCGGGCTCCAATCTCAAATGCAATAATGCAGTGTCAACTCTGTACTGAGGGTGCAGTCATTAGCTGCCTCGCTAATTATCCAGCTGTGCGAAATGTATCAATGAGGAAAAACGTGAGCAGCCTAAATTAATAAGAAAAATAACGTTTACTAGCAATTAATTATGCATAATAAATAACAAATACTTAATGCTAATTAATTATAAATGCTCTGCATTTGTAGACATGCTCATTCAAATGTAAATGGATTGAGGAAACAAAAGGTCGCCATGGTGTGATGTATGTCATATGGAAGTCCCTCCTCAAGACAGACAGCATGTAGTCTAATTCTAAGTCTAGTCTAATATCTAAATGAGTAAATTTATCAACTTAAATGTTTCATGAAAAAAAATAGTATGGTATTATTTTATTTTACAATGCAGTTTTCACCCAGTATTTACTGGGAAAGTACATGGAACACTGGAATTAATCAGCAGTTACCTGGTTATGCCAATACAGTTACTATTATATTTACCAGGAAACTACCTGGTATTTATCTCAGACTACTGTGTAATTGCATAGTAAGTACATCACTGTCACCAGTAATTACTGATTGTTTACATGGAACAACGAAAATGTTCTTGATTTGTGTCCAAGTATTTAATCAGAGCTCTGCAGGAAGGTTTTATGACACTAGTATGTACCTAAATGGTAATATTATTTGTATTACCAGTAATTGGTGTGACTGCATGTTATTTGTACACACTAATTACTTAAAAATTATCTTGGAAATCTTTATGTTAAACAACTATGACCTTAAAAAATAAAAGACTATAAAATAAAATGGTAGCTTTAACCTGGATATTATCCAATAGTTACCCATTAACTTTCTGTAAAGCTTAAATTGGGGTTTTACAGAGTAATTAATTGGGAAATAGCTTGCTCTTACTATGTTATTTCAAAGTAACTTCAATGTGAAATAAAGTGAAACCTTTCCGTTGTTATTATCCAATAATTACCCATATTCACCTGTAAAGCTTTCATGTGAATGTCTTTGATGCGAATGACTTGGAAAATGCCGAAGTAGTTACTATTTAATTTCTCAGGAACTGAGCAGTTATTTAAAATCATACCTTTTTACCCCATTATTATACAACAGTGACTAACTCCCTGTGATACTGAAACTTTTCAGAAAGTTAGTACTCTAGCGGCTCCCTTGCCCAAATGTGGCTCTAGGAGCTGATCTGCTCACCCTGTGCATTTGTGGATAATGTTTGTTACTGCTTCCCCCCTTCCCCGCCCCCGCCCCCGCCCCCCAAGAGACCACATCAAACCAGTTCCAAAGTCTCCATCAAATTTAAAATGCTTATTTCTCCCTTCCCTTCCTGTGAGTGCTTTACCTTTTTACACTTACCTGGAGGGGAGGCTGCATCTGGCTGGGCGATGACATCAGCAGCTTGTGCCAAATCAAAGGAACAAAACAAAAAAAGTGTTTTGTGACCCTGACAACAGAAATAACTAGCAACAGAAGCAATGCTACCATTTAGGTATATACTAGTGCCATAAAGTGTTATCTGCAGAATCATGGGTAATTGCAAAGAATATAAAAAAACAGATTCTTTCCATTTTGTGTAAAATGATTACCAGTAATAGTAAGGTAAGTAATGTAAGTACTCACTAGTTCATATAAATTACTTCATATAAGTAATAATTGTTACCAGGGAGATTCCTAATAAATAGACTAGTTCCTGTTTTGACATTACCAAGTAATTACTCATTTATTTTATTCGTTTTAATGAAATATTTTTCTTATTACTCTTTCTACTACTACTACTACAACTACTACTACTAAAATAATAATAATAATAACAACAACAACAGTATAGCGTACACAGAATATGTTGAAACTTATTTGCTTAGCAGACACTCAAATGCTACTCCATGGCAACTTATAACCACACAGCTGACAGTTTACATCTGTTTAATCAGTTGGATATTTACTGAAGCAATTCAGGTTAAGTACCTTGATTAAGGTAACCACTTGGGGTTTGGAGCAACAGCCATCTGGCCTTGAGCCCATTTCCCAAACCACTCCATCACACACAGAGCTGAACCAGGCAGACTTCCAAAGGTTGAGTCGTTTTATTGGGAAAGAGACATGATGTACCACCTTGTTTGTTGTGGACCCAGCCTTCAGAGATGTCACCGCCCCCACAACACCACCAGGGGTAGAAGGAAAGAGGGAGAGAGAAACAAAGAAGTGACATGAGCAGTTGACTTTTTGGAGGGTCTGTTCTCGCACACCTTCACCTCCCTCCCTTATTCCCCTAATTCTTCATATTGGAAAACAATTGCTGGTCCGTCTCTGGGTTTCCACGTTCCACAGGGGTTAAACTGCATCCTGTGGCAGGAGAAAGCTTGGTGAAAGTTGGCAGATGGATTCAGATCTACATGTTTGAATCTTGTGATTGTACGTGTGCACAGCTGTGTTTTCATTGGCTCCTTTTGGATGCTGGAAGGCCGTAGGCATCTTACAGGGTGGTGAAAGCCCTACAGGCTTGATTTTGGCTTTCAAGGCTGATATTTATACAAGAAGTATAATACAAGAATTCAAAATAATAATTATTGTTAATAGATAATAGCTATTACTTAAAATATGTTATACCACTGCACAAGGAATTTCACTGGACACAGTTCAGTGTGTGGTGTTTTTTAGTGGGGTGGTGGTTATGATGGGGGAGGGGGTGTTGCTATTTGGTATACCCTACCGGTATTGAATAATCTTTACCATTTCATCTTTCTCTTCCCACACCTCAAATGTGACAGGATTGCTTACTTTGTTTTATAGCTGTATTATTGACTTTCCCCAGTGTTATCAAGTCTTGCTGTCTCCCACACAATGACACGTCAGGCTCTGAAAATGCGCAATGCTAAGTACTAAACTGTAATCAATAACACTAACATTGAGGGATGCATTTTTTTCAGCATTAATATATCCGTAGGCTACAATCTCAAGTCTTTTTAATTAATCCGCCACAAGAGCTGTCTTTCTGTGATTTGAAGGGAAAAAAAAATTAAAAAGGTTGGAGTAATAGGCTCTGTTCCTGCTTTCTGCTGGATGAGAAACAACAAAGGAGGCTAATCAGATATTGTTAAGTCCTAGATTGCGAATCTATCTGCCGAGGATATTAATTCACTTTTCAAATCCATGAATGATGGCAGAAATATAACAAAGAAATGGATATCGATCTTCTTCCTTCCACTACAGACTCTGTCATATAAATATAGCAATCCATATGAGGGTGTGGCTGTGCTCTAGAGCGTATTGAGCCGGGGGATAAAAAAAAAAATCACACACAGGGTCTGAAGGAAATTATTATTATTATTATTATTATTATTATTATTATTATAACATACAGCTCAGAAGGACTTGTGATTCCAATCATTCAATCATATGCAAATCAGTTACTCACTAGTCTCAATCCCATGTACAGTGAATAGGAGGTTGCAGGTTTGAGTCTCAGGCCTTATGAATCACTGTAACCTCGAAAGAGGCCCTCAGCCCAGGTTTCTTCGTTAAAATGACTAACTTTATAAACTGATGATGCGTAGAAATTTCACAGTGTATGCAAATCACCCGGAATAAGGACATCTGCCAAGCAAATGCTAATACTGCTAAAGTAAGCCACAGACAGGTCAGTGGACTGAAAGGCATTAATCAGCTCCTTTTTAGAAGCTTTATTCTAAAAGCTGGAGGAAGTTAGGAGGCCTATTCAGGAGTTCGAACTACCGAGGAATACAGGCAAGACTAAAGAATATGAGGTTTGCAGTTTTCCTGACAGGAAAACCAGTGTGGAGGAGTGCAGTGACAGGAAGCGCACAAGGAGGAACGGATTACATCGGACAGGCAGACAGGTGCAGAGTTTTTTTTTTCAGGTTTCATTCTGACATTGCCTACCCAGAGGAATAGAGTCATCATTCCCCAGTTAAAGGCCATGATGAGCCTGTGTGACTTGGCCACAGGATTCAGCGCGGGGCTTCAAGGGACTGAGCGTTGGACCATAAAAACGAAGAACCCATACAGCATCAGAGTCATTGATCCCATTTAACTTAACAGCTTTAGAACTTTACATTCGTAAAAGGTGTTACTCACCTGTGCCAGGGAGTTGCCAAGCCTAAGCAGAAAGGTACTGTCTTCATTTAAGCAATACATCACATAGTACTGTCCCTTAGTGCTGTGCCAGTTGGTTCACAGAATGAGAGGGCAGGCAGTTCTGATGTGCGCAGCAACTCTTTTCAAAGATTTTACATTTATCCCTGGCCCATAATTCCCCCCTTAAAAAGTTTTCCCTTATTCCTCTAACTTCGCCAGCAGCAAACTTGGGTTCAATTAGATTTATGTTTTTTAGTGCTGATAGCCATCAAGGAGCCGGCGGTTATCAACTGATGAATTATCTCGACAGTTCATCCAGGAACTTTCAGAAAAACTATTTAATCACTTCCCTTCAATGGTGACTTCAATCGCCCAGACAAATTAACACCCAAATATGGAATTGCAATAACTGCACTTTATATTGTAAATGAGAAACTTTGATATACTGGCAGCTCAGTCATTTTGAGAGCAAGGATAACTATTGTCTGTCAATAATTAGGAAGAGGAAATTGTTTCTATCAGTGCAGAACTGCTGGATGGTTAAAGAACAGTAATGAGTGACATCAGCAGTGATTCAGTGGGGTTATTCCAGGGCAAACGTATAGTATATTATCCATATATATGCTGTATAAGCCCAGATCTGGTTTACTGGACAGTTTTCAACATCTTACTCTGATTACTGGGACAGAATACAATCATACATTTCCCCAATAAGGGTCTTATGTAAAGGTTTTTACAGCAGATATGATTTTGGTTTTATATTTACTTCTTAATTTGCGAGAGATATTCTCCCTGACCCTTATATTGCATTATGAAACTGCAAATAATGTTTCAAATAATGTTATTTAAGGTACTTCAGCTACCTCTACATAATGGAAAAAGAGAAGGCTTCCTGAGATTGAACCAATTGCTCTGAGGCAATTGAAAGAACATCCTAATTTCCCTTCATCTATAAAGCTTTATAAAAAGTGATTAATTGGTAGATTAAAGTTTTGATTGAATTTTCATTCTCAAGTTTATCAGGTCCTGATAGCTTTTTGCTCATTGTAATATAATATTGTATGTTATAATATATATTTTAATTCACTCTTACGAAATATGTGCTTCTTGTAGGCAGTGCGTTTAGAGACAAGGAAAAGTGTTTCATTTGATGTAAAGACCATTTATAGTTTAAAGAAAACAACCTGTCTTTTATGTAAACCCTGAGTTTATTGTTTTCGCCCCTTATGGAAACCTGTGAAGAGTTTGTGAGTGCTGAGCCAACCTGTATGTGTAAACCACTTTGAAAATGTTTAGATGTGGTATGTTCAGATCAGCAAGCTGCTTGAAGGTGATTATAACAGCTGTGACTATAGCAGGCCTAAGTTTGATTTGACTCTGTGGGAGTTAAAACATGGGTCAACATTTCACAGAAGCTTTTGATGTAAAAGTTGGTTCTTCATTTTGATAGCCCATGCCTGTTGGGTGCACAGTGTTGGGTCATCTTAGAATTCTTTGGTGTAAGAATATCTTATTTTCAGGGTTCTCCTCAGCTAGCAAATTTAGACAGCTGCATCAGACTGATATTTTTTTCTTTTTCTTTTTTTTTCTTAAAAAAGTTCAGTTCCTGCCCTTTCACAGACTGTATGTTGAAACATTTAAGACATGTAACTGCATGGTAAAATTTTCCCAGCAAAAAAAGAAAATAAAAGGAAATCAAATTTTTGAAACACCATAATGTATATAAATCATGATAAGTGGGTACAACTGAGATTAAATGGAGAGATTACAGGAGCAGATTGTCTGTGTAGTTCTGATTTTTTGTTGTTTTTTGCCTTTAAGATGCTGACCTGATCCTTCTTGGAGGGTCCTTTGAATTGAATAGCTGTGAGATGTGCCTTACCATAGTCTAAAACACACTCTTTGCTGGCAGAGGGTGTATGTGGAAAATCCCAAAGATATGCAACTACTGTGCGACAACTGCACGAGGACACAAGCTCACCTGTCTAACGGAGAGTGGCAGTGACATCATCCAGCCGTTTCATTTCAGAGGGCGGAATTAAAAAGGGCCGGCGCTGTGCTTCCTGCAGCCGACGGCGAGTCCCGCGGGCTCTGCACCCGTGCTGATTGGATGATTTACGCAGCTGCTGGTTGGGTGATTTACGTGATTGGCCACAGGCTCAGAGCGGTTCACTGAGCAGCGCGTGCGTGGGGCACCAACGCTGCCTGCCGGTTTGCAGCTTCTTAGCTTGTTAGCTAGCTAAGCAAGTGCGGAGAAAAGGTCTGCAGTGAAAACCACTCTGCCGAACACAGAGAAAATGCTCTGCTGTTGGGAGCGTAATTCAGCCAAACAGCAAGTGCAACCACACTCAGGAACTAGGGTCTGTTGACATACAGTCACTGCATTTAATACACATAAACTGTATACATTTCTCTGAAAAAAATATACAAGATTTCTCTGTCAGCAGGAATACATGCTTCAACAGCGTGAGCGGCATAAAAAGTCCATGTGTTTGTTAAGAGTTTGCATGCTGTGTGTAGGGTATATCTACCATATTTGGGATACATTGCCTCTGTATTATGTAGGGTATATGTTTTACATCCCATTTTTCCCAGAATTTGTTCTGTAATCAATATGCAGCGTGTAACACACCATAAAGTGTTTCTGCTCTACTTAGGGTATGGTATTTGTGCCATATCGAGGCGGTTTGTGTGGTACACTGGATATACATGAAGTGCTCAAGGCTTAGTGCTGTATGCAGGGTATAACAGGGGTATGTGTACTGTGTCCAGAATAAATGTTTCATATAGCCAGAGTGTGGTATTTGTGCTATAACTTGGGTATGTGAAGTGTGGAGAATGGTGTGTTCTCCAAATTCAGGGTACTGTGTTCTTGCCATAACTGGGTAATGTGTGTAGTCAGTGTGTGTCTACCGTATTTAGCTTACTTTATCAAACATATGTTGTACATCTGAAGTACCGTGGCCTGTATGTGGCAGGTGAAGACCGATTTATTCCTCAAACAGACACACACTGCCTGAAGGTAAATACTATGCAAACAAGCAATTGACGCTTATTCTCCACAAGAAGCTGGTGGGATTCTTGCTTTGCTATTTGAGCAGAATATTCACGTTCAGATGATTTCAGTGAAGTTCTCCTGTAAAGGATTCAGCATCAGGTTGTCTGTGCCAAAGGAACAAGCCGCAGACGTGCAGATAATTCTAAATGATGGTCCCCTGACACCCTGTTGTCTGTCTGTCATTGATAAAGTCGGAACTCAGACGTTTACATCTCAGACGCATGCACACGAGCATAAACACTCCAATCAGGATAACTGTCTGATCGGGATTTGAGACTGGAAACACATGAAAAAAACAAGTCACGTCGCTTTGGCAGGCAGCAGTGCAAACGCATTCTCCTTTCCACCCTCTGAACACAATGCGCTCAGATCTCCACTTAAGCTCTCTGTAGTGAACACAAACACACTGCTACAGTATGAACCTGCAGCTGTTTGGGGTCTCATTGCCAGTGATTCTCTGGACCAATAGTCCTGTACAGTAACAGGGGCTGCACTGTGACCATGGGAACTTAGAGAGAGATGGCAGGGATGGCAGTTAAGGAGCAGGACTCGTAGCCGAAAGGTTGCCGGTTCGATTCCCCATGGGGGTACTGCTGCTGTACCCTTGGGCAAGGCTCTTAACCCACAATTACCTCAGTAAATATCCAGCTGTATAAATGGATAACATTGTAAAAACTTGTAACTGATATAAGTCGCTCTGGATAAGAGCGTCTGCTAAAATGCCGAAAAATAAAAAAAAATGGCAGGAAAGATGAAGAGATGGATGCAAACTGGTAACACATCTCTCTTCACAACCTAGCTCCGCCCTGTCCCTGCGTTTAAACTGTGTTTAACTCTGTAACGCTGTACACTACACTGTCTGACCTGAATGATTGACGGGTGATAAGTTCAGAGAGCCGTGTGGAAGCCCCAGGGACAGTAGGATCAGTATGTGCACCTTGTTGTGAAAGAGTTCTGCAGTACATGCATCCTGCCACACGTAGTGATCTGATGACACAGCCGGCTTTAGACATGTGTGGAACAATGACTCGAGCTGATCTTAGCACAGCAGAAGAGCCCTTGGTCACTAGGCCCATCAATAATCAGAGCATATCAGTGCCAAATTCCATGGGTTTACCCTATTAAAAGCCCAACACTATTATTAAAATTTGTAACCCCCTATGTGGGTGGATATGAAGAAAAGTGTTCTGAACTGAAAATGCACTACTGACACACCAAGGCCACTGTAGTTAAAAAGAGAGAGAGGGAAGAAAGGAAGACAGACACAAAAAGACAGGTCTTTTGATAAGAACACCAGTCCAAATACAGACCATAATAAGCAATGGTGATTTAGTCTACCCCCGGAGTTAAAAGCTCACCATCTCGAGCTGGATCCAGCCTGTCTAATCCTCAGCACCATGCTAACAACACAGAACCCGGTTCACTGCTGGCATAACCAAACTATGTCTGTTCACATCTTTAACATATAATGTAATCCAGGACACTAAGAGAAGGGAATACCACAGATGTGGTGGGGTTTCTAAGGTGAAAGGAAGCCGTTGGCCATGTCTGACATGTCAGACACAGGGCTGTGGAGGTGATAGGGGTCGTGAGGTGGAATTCTTTCAAAGGTACACCGCACTCCCCTTTCATTTTGAGCTGAGGTAAATGAAAAGTGACCCATACACTTTAACTTCACAACTGCACTGTTCCTCCCAGACCAAAACGCATTATTCAGAATACATACACAATAAATATACCCTCAATAAATAAAATGTACCCCAAAACAAGACAGTTTACCCATAAACAGTTTCTCTTTCTGTGTCCCCTCCAAGGCTTCCTCACCACTGTCCTGGCTGGTATCCAGCATGGCTCTGGTCATTACGGCACTGTGTGACAGTCGGACACACGTTCACATGCACACTGGCGATTCTTGCATGCGCTACTGTTTATGTGGCCTTCTTACAGGCACTTGACTCTCCTTTTTTATGAGTTTCTCTGGAAAAGAGCATCAGCCAAATGATAAATGTAAAGTAATGAAGTGAACAGCCATCTCTCCGTCATTGTTCATTCCCACACTGAACTGATGAAGATCAAAACATTATCCTGTCTTTTCCCCTGGATTCAATCGACATCCATTTTTAACATTTAAAAAATGAAATCTAGTTTTCCTTTATGTCACTAAAAACACATTCATTTTGGTTGTTGTTCAACTCTCCTGTTTGCCATAAAAAGCCACAACTGAACAGGAGACAGGAAACGGCAGTAACAATGCACATGTCAAAATGCATCCTATACATTGGAAAATACTGCATAAATTGGCTGGATGAATGAATGTATGAATGAAAAAATTAAGGCACAGTGTTACTCAAACCAAAAAGTGGTTCAAAGAGGCCATGTCTATTAATGCAGTGATAATCATAAAGAGGTATTGTTTCCACAGGGAGTCACAAACTTGTATGACAGCCTCATAAAAGTCAGCCTTCTTATCCTCAGGCCCACTGCTCAGATAAGGGAGGAATTGTTTTTTTTTTCCCCCAAACACTAGCACGGGGAAGACGGGGGTTGAATTTGCATCCAAACCACCCAAAAGCAGACGACCAAATAAGCTCAATCGGAAATCGTAATAAGTGCAGAATTATGTAAATGCGGGTGCGAAAATCTTAGGCAAACAAGAGGTGCAATGTGATTGGCTCACTCTAAACCCCTTTTTTTCCAGAGGATCCTGCTGTAGTCATCCAATTTCTGTCTGGCACACTTCAGAACAGGCCTGGTGTCTATTTTAATATCTGCCATGGAGCCGCTGGAGATAATGGCTTGTCTGGATGCAGAGTGCGCGCGTTTTAAAGGGAAATTGGTGCATTCTCTTCATGTCACATGGAGACGCAGGACTCAGCCTGATGAACACTTTGCTAGAATTGGGATTTGATACCTGAAAGCAGGATGCTGGTAAAATCGCAAATGAATGTGATTCATTTAATGAGTGAAGGCAGTCGGGCTGCTGGATGCATCATGTTATTCAGTTCGTCAGTAAGCCAAAGGCTTGCGCTGTCTTATGGATGAAATCACTCTGCAAATGATCAACGCTAATGTCAGACACACACAGACGCGCACGCGCACGCACACAGTCACACACACACATACCTGCTCACAGAGGCACAGTGTTAGCTACCTGCCAAAAGGTATCCAAACTGAACACGTAATCTTTTTCATGATGTAAACAATTAAATCAGTGTAGGTAGTTAACTACGTGTCTAGATAAGGTAACTACGAAGCTGGCTAGATCTGGCTACCTAACACCTGCCAGCGAGTGGAAATGATGAGATATAAGGATAGATGAGCCAAAAAGCAGTTGCACAAATCATCCAATCAGCACAGATGTCCTGCCTATGGGAATTGGCATTTGTCATACAATGCACGCACACACACACACACACACACACACACACACACACACACACACACACACACACACACACACACACACACACACACAAACATGAATGCACGCACACCCACGCACTCACGTACAGGCAAACACACACACACACACACACACATCATACATGTACACACTCATACTAATATACCATTACACATACACATCTAAGCATAAGCGCACACACACCATATATGCACATATACATACTTATACTTAGATGTGTATGTGTTATGGTATATAAGTACACACACACACAAACATGCATGCACGCACACACATGCACTCATGTACAGGCAAAACACACACACACACACACACACACACACACACTCACAAACATTCACTGTGATTCTTTTGCTGGCAGAACAGTCATCCTGCTCATTAACGGGGTATTCTGGACACTGCAATGCAAAATTCTGAGGGATTTTCCAAATCACCATGAATGATGATGCTAAAAATAGACCCATTCTTTTGACACCATAAAGACAGCTTTGGAAACAGATTCTGAAAGACAGAATTTTGTGTTTGAAATC
Source organism: Megalops atlanticus (assembly GCA_019176425.1). Taxonomy (NCBI): domain Eukaryota; kingdom Metazoa; phylum Chordata; class Actinopteri; order Elopiformes; family Megalopidae; genus Megalops; species Megalops atlanticus. The sequence continues at coordinate 30,044,562 of CM032891.1, forward strand.
TCCCAGCACTTCAAGCAAATGAAAATGCAAAAAGTGTCTTAGTTCTACGACATGCTTGCATTGCTTGAACATTGACTCAAATGGCTGATATGTAATTATATGATTTATTTTAATGTTAAAGTCTGAGACAAAGGGCCATAGTGCTTAGATTGAATAGTCCCTCTGTGTTGTATGTAGATTTGTTCTTAATTCCTTTTTTTTTTTTTTTTCTCAGTAGAAACTGTCAACCTGCATGTGGTGTCAGACTGGAATGAGTGCCACAAAGTGCTTCTTTTTGAAAGTAATGAGGTAGTACTTAACTCAAAGCATGAAACTAGTCTTACAATATAGTTCCTAATTCAATTCATTAAGCTCTCTGGAAGACTTTTGTGGAAACCACAGGAATTAATTATATAATTGATTCAAGATTTTTTTTTTTCTCTTAATAACAGGTCCTTCAGCTGAGGTGAGGGAGAGGAAAATAATGTTTTGTTTTGTTTTTTTTCTTTATTGTTATTTTTTTTTCCCGCTAGTCATGCCATTGCATAATCATATTTTACTGCAGTGTTGAGAACCTAACCAAGCATACACAACAGAAGTAAAGCAGCAGGAAACTGCACAGAGCTGAACCTAAGCACACACACACGACAACTACAGCAGGAAGAAACTGCGCAGAGATGCACTGCAGTCTCTGACTCTGTCCAGGTGCTGCACAGTATAAGCAAAAGACTCAAAGTCCCAGGGATCACTGTGGAAGGAATAAGGAAAGGAGGAAGGAGGAGTGGGAGGACTAGGGAGGGGGGTACCTGGTCATAAGAGTGGTAAACTATTTTTAACGGGTTGCGCTCATCCTAACATGCACTCACCCTAAACACCGCAAGAAAAGTCATTAACAGGCACATTTAAAGGATGGAAATGTTATTGTTAATTTTTAATGTAACTGTTCAAGTCAAAGAAAAATATCTACCTGTGTGTCCATTGTTAGCGATATACTTATTTATAGACATCCTGATGAGCAGTGACATAAAGTAATTAAATTAAATTAAATTAAATTAAATTTAATTTAAAAAAATGAACACTGAAAAACACTGACAAAAGCTGACACCATCATATGAATTGTTTCATAACGTGTTGTTCTGCATAAGAGCATGTCCACCTACTGTTCTACAGTACAGTTTATTTCAGGTCGGGCTCAAAAGAAACATGGCGGAAATAAGCAATTAATTTTACACTTTTACAATAATAACAGGTCGGGGATTCCTGACTCAACCACTGTTCTAGCAAAAACAGGTCTGTGAAGAAGCTTTCTTTAAAATACAGGACCAGAGAAAATCCAAAAGGATACAATTTATTACAAATAATTATGACAGGCAAAAAACAGGCAGACAGGCTGAAGTAAAAAAGGATAAAAATGGCTGACAGGAGGAGTGTGATATTCCACTCAGTCTTCCCTACTATCATCACTCTCCCCTCTAATGATTCTCCTCTGTTTTATCCCACCTGACTTTTTAAATTTGGAGGTGTGGCCTATTAACTAGCTTATGGAATTACCCAGTGCCTGAACAGACACTCTCACACAGTTTCATTCTCACACTGACACAGGCCAAACTGATGAGAAAAAATACACACCACAGTGTAAACAAATAAATGAGTGAAGTAATTTCACCTAGAATTATGAAACGTTTAATTTGTCATATAGCAGGTGAGGGCTCCTTCGCTCCTCTGGATGGTTTTGCTTGCGGTTACGGGCTGGGGAGTTTTTTTTTTTTTTGTTAAAATTCATTATCCCCACCCTGCCCAGAGGAATTGGGGTTGGACACAGTGGTGGCTGTGGGAGCATATTTAATCTGGCAGGAGGCCTAATCAGCCGGGCTCGGTGAAGTGAGAGCTGTCTGTGAGGGTCTCTCTCTCGGCCACGGCAGCACACTGGCTGCTCAGGCCATCCCATAATTGTTCCCCGCAGCAGGTCGCCCCCAGCTGGAAAGACTTGTAATTCACACATCACCGCTGCTGCTGCAGACAGATGTTCCTGCAACGACCACAGAAAGGGAGTTAAGAAAGTAAGACTGCTGAGTGCACACTGCACTTCTGCCTTCTGAGCAAAGCAACGGCGAAACAAAACAAAACAAAAAAGATAAAATACAACAGCCGTGTCAGCCTGCCTTGTTTCAGTCCCGCTCTGAATTCGGTCCCTTAATCATCCGAGCTGAATTCGTTCGATTGCCGCCGGTATCAGGACAAGCTGTCTCACTTGGTGTTCGTCAGTTAAAATTGGAAAATACTACTCATTGAGTAGCATCTTCAAAAAGAAATTTGATAGCCTTGCATTTTGCTTGCTCTCAGAGTACATACTGTTGCTGGCATCTTATCTCTCCATAGGCGTGTATGCATTCGCCTTTCGCTGTCAGAAACAGCTGTGAGACCCGCGAGACCATGCACCTCTTCAGCCCATCCTGCCCAGATATTCTCTCACAGACGACCTCCCTCACACTGCTTTACTCCTTTTACAGCCTCCACCTCCTCACACACCACTTTACAAACACCACTGCACACACACCACTGTACTGGAAATATCCCACACACTACTCTATAGACACCACCCCACACACAACACTTTGCAGACAACATCCCACTGACAATGCTTTACAGATATTACGCCCCACGCACCACTTTACACACACCGCTTTACAGACTCCACCCTCACACACTACTTTACAGACTTCACCCTCACACACTACTTTACAGACTTCACCCTCACACACTACTTTACAGACTCCACCCTCACACACTACTTTACAGACTTCACCCTCACACACCGCTTTACAGACTCCACCCTCACACGCTACTTTACAGACTCCACCCTCACACACTCCACCCTCACACGCTACTTTACAGACTCCACCCTCACAGACTTCACCCTCACACACCGCTTTACAGACTCCACCCTCACACACCGCTTTACAGACTCCACAGCAGGCTCTTCTCTGTAAACACCCCACACATTCAACTGCAGCTGCACATTACTGCATTTAATCATTTCATCAGGACATGCAAGATAAGTTTGTCTCAAAGCGTGTTTTACAGACTTAAATGGTAAGCGAGTAATTGTCTCACACCCTTCTCTTAAAAACTTTCTTCATAACTCAGCCATCCAAGCATTGATAATGAACCCCTTTGTAGTTCCCATGCATTTCATTCTGTTTACTCCTCTTAAATATATGCTTTCGTGGTTCTGTTAATTTATTTATGAATTTATGTATTTGTAAATTCTGTTTAATTCTTTGTGCAGGTTTGTACAGTACATGTAATGTATTCTAATTTATTTGTCAAGGTTCCTTCTAATCCCTGGTTGGGTTTCTCACCTCACCTGCAAATTTTTGCATAATTCTTTTGGTGTCATTTCAACACATCTAAATAAATGCAATTAAAGCAACAAGAACAGCAGCAGCAGCAGCAGTTTTCCATGACACCGGAGCACTTTAACACAGAGAAACTGAGCCAACATCATGTCTGTGGTCAGAGCGCAGTGTACATGTGACAGATTAATGCAGAGTTAAGGCTGACAGTCATATAACACAGGGAATGATGTATGATGCATCCCTCTGCTTTTAATAAAATGCATTTGAAGGGTCTGTATGTGACCCATCAGTTAAGGGTTACGGTGATTCTGTGTGTGTGGGAATGTGATGGACTCCTGGAATAGGACAGTGTGGCTTCCTGACAGCCTCTCTCTGGTGTTATATCCACAAAGCTCCTCTGACCACCATATGGAGAAACCAGCGCCACTCAGCCGTTGGGAGGACCAGGACGATGTTAAAAAAAAGTTGGGGGGATATGATTCTCACCCATGTGAGAGTACATGAGAGTTGAGTCTTATTCCCATCCTCTTGCTCTGTGTTTTGAGTTAGCGTTAGTGTTCCTATGCTCCGGTTGTCTGAAATTGTGATTCCCCTAGTGCTGATCCCTATTTTGAGGACAGACACCCCCGTATTGGACCCCTAAGTCAGTCCTCTGAGGTGACTGATTGCTATGATTTTTCCTTTGTGAAGATCCCAGTGTTTGCACTGTTTGTCCAGATAATTTTCTACACCATCACATGCTGCTGGAGAGCTGAGCATACTGTGCCTGTCCATTGTGTGGTCAGTGTCATTATGGTGTGTGGGTTGTACCACTAGGGGGTGCTATGGAGCCCTTCCAGGGAGGTCGCACTCCAAGAGGCCAGTGGAGAGAAATGTGGCATGGACAATGGGGTGGATACCTGTTCTATGTGTACATCTTCCTAGGAGTAGATCAGCGTTTAGCAGTGGAAGTATGTGTGTCCTTCATGAGGGGTTGGGTGGGATCCTGTGTGGCTTGTTTGTGTGGGTGCCTGCCCCTGAAACCTGATGGCTGTGGGTTCAAACCCTCTACTCTGAACAATCATTTAGCATCAGAAAAGAGCTCAAGGATGCAGTGAAACAGCAGTTTGCCAGACATGTGTGTGTGTGTGTGTGTGTGTGTGTGTGTGCGCGCGTTTTGGGAGTGTACTTATAATCTGTGCTGCTTCACCTCACTGATACTGGGGTTTATGCCTGTGTGCTCTCCCCCCTCTCTCCCCATCACTCATGGTCCCTTTGGTTGTTTATTTGTTTTGGAAATGACTTATTGGCATATTCTCAAATCTATGTGTTCCTATTCCCTCATGCCTGCACCTCACTGCAAACTGTGACTCCACAATCAATCACTGGCTTCGTTTTTTTCCCCTGCAGCAGCAGCAAGCAAATCAATCCTCAGTGAACCGCTGGGACCCGAGTCCTGAGGCTTGGTGGTAGCTAGGCCCGTCTCTCCTCCGCTTTAAAAGAGGAAAGAGTTCCTCTCCTCCAAGGCAAGGTACTGCCAAAGACAGTTATGTCTTCCTACCCTGGACATGGTGGATATTCACGATACCTTTATTAATAACCACGCGATCTGACTTTTCTGACTATTCTGTCTTGGCAGGCGTTGACTCTCTGGGTTGAGAGTGGCTTGCATTTCTGATATGCTGTCTGTTTGTGTGGCTGGATGTCCACTGAGGCTATTCTGGTTCAAGCATCTTGCTCAAAGGTGCACAACAGCAGTTTGCAGCTTAAGAACAGAACCTCCAACCTTCCTGCTACGAGCCCAGCTCCTTGGCCGATATGTCACTCCTAATTAATTTCATTAATGCAAACATCTGTGTCTGAACTAAAAAAAAAAAGAACTGAGAAACTGAAGAAGAAGAATAAAATGATAAGTCACTAAAACTCCAGTCCTGAGTAATGTTCTTCCTTTCACAGTCCAAAAAAGGGATTTATGATGATGTATTGACTTCAAATGAATAGAATATATGCTGGCCCACACCAAAGATAATCGATTTACAGAAGACATATTCAGCCCCACAATCCCTCCATCCTCAGTGTTATGTTTATGAATTAATATTCATACTGAGTCATCAAATCAGAGCACAGAATAGTCAGTGTTAAACACATCCAGGTAAATATTGAAAACACTGAAGACAAACGCGGGTGGCAGTGAAATCTTCTGAAGATGTGAAACACTCAGTACTGAACATGCAGAGGATGTGCCAGCCTGATGGCTGGAAACTGGGGGTGATGGTTTAAGGTTGTGCACTTTTTAACAGCACTCATTCGCTTTGCAGAAACGTTTCCCACAATGGCCTGATACTCCACAGATGACACTTATGATTCATATCTAACTCTACCAATGCACTTTTTGTTAGTCACTCTGCATAAGAGCGTTTGCCAGATAAATAAATTTAAATCTGAATATCTGTTTCAGTAAACACAATATCTGCAGCCTAGGATGACAAACATGCATCTGTTCAGGTATATATAATAATAATTCGAGGTGCTTGTTCAGACAAAGCCCAAAACCCCAGGGTTTTTCTTTCTCTGTGTCAGTGCCAGATTTGAAACCTGTAGAAATAACAACTCAACTACTGCACAAAAATTGCAAGAAGAAAAAAAGTTCTCCGCCACCTGTAAACTCTAATATCTGGGTTTCACAGCTGACGAAAGTGCAGAGTGGAAACGTGGGAACTTTGTGTGAACACAGAGAGCACATCACAGCAATCAGAACAATGACACTGCGTCTGAACTGCAGGGGGAAATTGGCGCAGTGTGCAGTAAACATGTTTCCTTCCGTCAGGCTCCTTTCGTTCGAGTCCTCAGTCAACATCCAGCATCATGGCATGTCATGGGGAACGGGCTTTCAGCTGGAGAGGTTTAGACAATTATTGTAGCTGTGTGATGTCAAGCATTAAGTCCACTTGGGTAAGCATTCACATAGTTTTGTTATCAGTATCCTACTCTTCTCTGTTTTTTGGGGTGTATACATATATATACACCCATATACACACATATACACTTTAAATGAGACTTTACTAAGGCCCAGGCAATGTAATGAGTATAATGATGTAATAAAAATAAATTAGTTTTAGGCTTCCCTGTGTTTGGTTCTTAAGTCATTAGCACAGTTCAATACAGTTTAAGAAACAGTAAAAGTGATAATCCTGTACTCTTGTATGCCTGATTTCTTTTTTTTTTGCTGCAGGATATTTTTATACAGTTACAGCATCTGTTTTTCTCCTTGCGCCCCATTATTCCAGATAACTTTGTATACACTCAAACGTGATGTCCAAACACACAGTCTTCTTTGTTTCAGATGTGAAGTTTCTGCACTGTTGACTCATCAGGATGTGTGAACTTTCCCGGATGGCCAATGTGTGCCATTATAATCGGATCTGTTTGTTTCCTCTGTGGCATGTCCCTCCCTCGAGTTGTACTGCATTGTTGTTTGTAACCAGGATTCCAGGAATGTGATACCAGAAAACACATGATAAGAACAGAGCATGCTGATAATCTGTGAATCTTACGTGACTAAATACATGGGAAAAGGTGTCCAATCAGCTACAGCCTTCCCCGGAAGATTCTCCTGCTACGACAGACTGAAACATTTTTGGGGGGTTTCATACCCTTCATAAACCTTACACAATGCCTTAATAAGCACTGCATAAGTACTGATAAACACTTAAGCCAAATGAAATAGGGTGTGCTATCCCCTTCATAAGTGATATTTTCATGACATTGTGATCATTGGAAAAACAAAAGCATTAAACATTTGGGGCTTTATATGTATAAAGCTAAAGCAAAATTCATATATATATTTATGTATTTATGACTTTTGCTTTTGTGGGTTGGCCCACTCCTTCCTGGTGCATTATTATGTAATCATACATGTTAGTCACTTATTTATTGCATTTTAACATTGTCTTGTTTTCACATTCAGAATGCGGTTGCTTTTTGTCAGGAACAAATTCCCCTTTTGCAGATAAGCCTTTAGCATCGGTACGGTGCGGAATGGATTTTCCCATTCACAGTAATCAAACACAAACATATATGAGCAGATTTTGTGTACTATTCATGGCAGGTGGTAGTTTGAGGGATGGATGTGCATTATGTTGACTGACAATTCTTGTAGGTGCCTTGCCAAGCGACCAAACAAATAAATGCATGAAACTGGCGGCTCTTGTAGCCTAGCTGCCTAAAAGACAAACAGCACCGAGGAAGCAGGGGCTGGATTATTTGCGGTTATGATTCTGGTGAGTGAGAGACTGCATGGTCACGGCAGAACAATAAAGATCGCTCAAAAGCCAGACTTAAAAGCATAGAAAGTCTAATACCCCATTTGGTCAAGAGCAGCTGAATAGCGCCTGGATTCATTTGCACCAGCTCGGTCTGCTGCGTCCCCTTTTCCAATTTTATGATTTCAAAAGTGTCAGCAGTTTCCTTTATACATGGAGGCTGAATGGAGACATTATGCCGCCTGTAGCCCGATTTCCATTCAAAGGGCTGTCAATGTTTTAGTGCCTTGTTAGCTAGGAGGATATTTCTCATAGGATAAGTACTATCGCTCCTATTGCCTGATTGGCTGAGAACATCCATGAAGTTTATAATAGCATACACTTGTCCGCGCGCATGTAATAAAGTCACATTTAATGGCATAAAATAGAGAGGGTACTTTGTAACCAAGGCAACCAGAAAATCATATTTAAGGCAGCACAGCTCCAGAAAATGCAGGACAGAAAAAAAATAAACAAGGGAAGAAAAAAAGAGACCAACCAGAGGTATATAATATACATTGCCTTTATGTCAGTGGATGAACCATAATTAGATATGTAATGTGTTCTATATGTGCTGGTCTAATTTCTGCTCTGTTCAGTATTTGTTCTGTGGAGATTTTTTTTTACAGCTGTGTTGTGTATCTACTTGTTTTTTTGTCCAAAGTAAAGGTCAAAAACATGTTCTTTTTTCCTTGTATCCCTTTGATTTATGGAGTTGCACGTTGCACCATGAAAAAGTGTTCCTAAAACCACAAACAAAGTGTTTGGTTTTGCTTTGTCATTGGCTTACTGTATTTAGCCTTTCAAAAATGTCTGCATAAAGATGAATTTACACAAGGTTATATTCCAATCATTTAGATATAGGGAAAATGATAAAGTGAGGTTAGAATAATTAATAAATGAACAAAATGTCAAAAAGTCAAATTGATATTAATTTCAAACACTCATGCCTCACTGAACTTTACCCGCAGTGACATTCAGACCTACTTTGTACTGTTTCAAGAGCCACCGATTCATTTCACATATTGTAAGTTTCATTCAACATTAAATAGGCCATTCCATATCCCACTTGTTGCCTGATAAAACAAACGTGTTTTATCTTTCAAGTGCTTAGAAAAGAGGGTGGCCTCTAGAGGAATCTTTTTACAGGAAAGAAAAACCTTCAGCACGGGGAACCACAGGTAGCGCTGTGAAGGACGAACCAAGGACAGAAAAGGGAGAGCAGTGTTAGCTGTTAGCATGCTCCAGAAAAAGGCTTCACACCAGCGTGCCTCTGCTGGCAGAGCTGAAACCTGATCAGCAAAGCGTTGCCCAGGTCACCTTCTCATTACTGTTTCATTTTGGCGTTAGCGTACAGTTGATTTGTCATTACCGTAATTACAGAGAATTTGCTTTAAGAGAAACATTCAGCGAAGAATCATGACTTAAAGTGCAATCGCTGCCTTGGTTCAGCTGCTGTAACCATGTACTTAATTTCAATCATGAGAAAAAACAGATAAGCACAGATATGCACATTATGGATTCAAAGAAAGGTTGAAATTTTAAAGGACGCCTGGCAATGCAAAACAAAAATGGCAGTTTTTTTTTTTTTGTTTATACATATATATATGGTTTGGCAATTTTCCTATTGTCCTGAGAAAATATTGTGACACATTATACCATCGTTATTGACACGGATGGGGGTAGGGTGGGGAGTACAAACAGAAACCTCACTGTACAGCGACATTTCACTTTAAACTACCAGTAAATTATTTTATTACATTTGTTATTACACTTGTTATAACAATGTTCATTTGCCATTGCTATTTGGGGGGGAGTAGTTAGGAGAGTTGCCACTTTTGGTGCGAGGAGTGTCTGTGACTAGCACTTGTTCTTGAAAATTCTGAGTTTGACCTTTTCTTTGTGGATGCCTCCCTGCTCTGTGCTTTGACCTGTTCTTTGATTGCTCCTCTGCTTGATCCATTGTGTGTGTCTCTGCTAAGCAGCTTAGCTGCCCAGAGGGTTAGGTGGGGGATGCTTCTGTTAGTGATACATGAGACTATTGTTTTTTAAATGTATTTTTAAGTGTATTTTTATTTATTTATGTTTTGTAGTGTCTGAACACCCAGTGTAATCACTGTGGGGACAGTATTTGTCTTGCTTTGCTTGGCCCAATCGCCAGCCATTCCCAGCAGCTTACCCTCCACGCTGTCACAAGTGGCTCAGAGCTTCTCTGATGTCGATGATGCTGATTTCATTTCCATAATGCTGACCAACCTCAAAACACCTGAAACTGGCTCACTCATTCAGGAAATGAAATAAATACATAACAATGCATGCAAAAGTGTATGTAAAATGATTCTCGCACATTTTCCCTTTGTCTCGAAATCTCTTCTGTCTCATCCCACTCAAAGCCTGCTTTGCAGGGGCTGTACGGTCTCTCATAACCTCTCATCTCTTCGGACTCAGAAGCATTGTTGCTCTACACCGGATGCTCAAACAGATACGTTAGTATCAAGATCCTTGTGTTTATTATTGTCTCCTTACAACAGCACCCTCTTCTTCCTAGCATTATGAAGGCCTCAACATTGCACAATGGAATCCTTTCTTCAGAGTGGGTGCGCAAGTAGGAAATTGGTTTCTCTTCTTTTGAAAAGGGGTGTGTTAACTCTGTTTGGCTTTCTGAAACTGTGGTGCACATGGAGGAGAGTGAAATGGGGACCAAAGGAAGGGGTGTACCATGAGCCGAAAATCACTACAAAGGGGGAGGAGAAAGGGGGTCGTGTTTTTGGCACCTGGGTGGTACTGTAGAACGGCAAAATGAAAATTGGCTGAACACAGCTCCCCGGGAGATTAATAACGTAATGGCTCCTGGATGCAGGCTCCTCTGATGAAACGGAGCAGAGAGTGTTGACGTAGAAAACGATGTGCTGTTTTCCTGTGGGACACCGTCCCACCCTGGGCGGGATGCAGTGTGCGGTACGCACAAACCCGGGCTCGACAGGCGGAACATCTCTTCGAAACGTAGATCCCAGCTCTCTTTCCGGCGGCTGGCTTCTTCCGAAGTAATGCAATTATACCTGTAAATGCGAGACGTAACGAGAACGAGGCACAGCTGATTAGACCATTAATTTAATCAAAATCTCAGCACGAGGATTCATCCAATTCTCTCTCTGCTTCACTTACAGAAACACAAAAATAAGTGAAAATTTTAAAGAGTTTATTTGAGCTTGAAAAATAAAGAAAATGAAACTGGTAAACAAGCATGAGGAAGAAAAGAAGTTCTTTGTGGATTGGTGTTTTTTTTTTTTTTTGTTTTATATTTAAAAACACAAAAAGAGAAGGGGTCACATGAAAACAAAGCTTCCACATTCACTCATGGCTCTTTTTAAGAGAGTATCTGCAAATTAGAAGACACCTCAAGGCCTTTGGCAAACGATTAAAACAACACGCTTAGCCAAGAGAATAGCATCGATTTGGCCTGTGTGGGCTTATGAAGAGCAATCCATTAGCGCTCGCTGTGATGTTAGCGCATTCGTTTGTTTAAACGACATCCTGGTCTCTTCATGGGGCTGACATCACATGCGCTCTTGCAGATGGCGGTGAGGTGGCATGGTCATTATAACCCATCTTCAGGCGATCGCTTCCTCAACATCTGAAGCTGTCAGCGCTCTCCAGAAAATCAATAGGAACATCTCATATGACAAATGAAAATAAGATTATTCCTTTTGCATGTTTATTATTTATCCACTTTAAAAAAAAAAAAAAAAACATTAGAAAAAAATCTGGTCACACATGAGAGATATTGAAATGTATTTTTTTATTATGTATTTTATTATGCTAAACATAATTATCAGATTTTTATGTCACCAATGAAACAAATACTCCAGCTGTAACATTTTGGTACAGGTGGCAGATAACCTGAACACATCTAGTCTCAGAGGAAACTGAATGCAATCAGCCCCATTTTCCATTTTCCATTAGCTGATCTGAGATCAGGCTGGGAGGTTCTCACAGCAGTCTGTTCAGGTGTACAGGAATATATAATTTAACTGCCATGCTTTCATCAGTAATAGGGCTCAGACTTTATTTCTCAAGAGTGCAGAAATCTGTCTCTCACATCTAATAAATAACACAAATGCTGGGCCTCATCCTGGCAGACTGCCCCCATTCATGCAGTACAGCATGTACTCTGAGTGGCCAATGAATAAAACCCTAAACTTTTCAACCATCAAATGGTTTGTTATATTCAAAGACTGTTAAAAGTAGCCCAAAGGATGGTGTGCTTTCAGCTGGGTATTTAACACTTGACACAACGCTCTCTGATTTTAAAAGGGAGAAGCAAGAGGCAGAGAGAGAGAGAGAGTAATGAGCTATAACAAGAAAGAGAAGCAATGACAGAGATTCATCTTTACCACAGTGTAGCCACAGTGGAGGATTGGAGATGAAGGAGCGGGTGGGACGCCATTTTGTTTACTGGCGGCCGACTTTGGCAGCAGGGCATTCATTCTGCAGTGTTTGGCTTCCATTAACTCCCACCCTTACAGAGATAACAATTAGAGCACATGTAAGATGACTAAGCACATGTTGCCAGCCAATGAAAGAAGTCAGAACGTGCATTAAAAGGTCGATATGACACAGAGGTGATTTGGCTTCCACCTTGCTGTAACAGCAGTACAAGTGGAGGAGCAGTTGCCATGGCATTAGAACTCTGGGACTGCAAGTTCTAATCTTCAGTCAGGAAGTACTGTTGCATTCTTGAATAGGTTACCTACTCAAGAATGCAGAGTAGTTTACCTGAATATGCTTGTTTTTTTTTTTCTTGTTATCCATTTGTACAGTTGGGTGTTTGCTGAAGCACTGAAGGTTAAGTGCCTTATTGAATGATATATGAATGGGACTTAGGATTTGAACCTGCTTATGTGTTTCTTCACTATAACTATGATACACTGCTGTTTATCTACAATTAAAGTTATCACTGACAAATGATTTATCAATGACCAGTTATAATTAATTAATTAATTCTGCTGAGGGAATTAGTACTGTAATGTAATTTAAAAAAAAAAACTTTGAGAAATGATACATATTAGGGAGAAAAACTGCTATTAGAAGGGTTTATTTATTTACCAGATGTTCATCTTAGACAATTTTTGGCTGATTTCGAAGCAATTCACATCCAGCTGTTCTCGAACAATGAGCTTTGGCACTGGAAAGTCAGATTGAAAACAAGCTACTTCTGATTTGAGATGCACTTTGTGTTCAAAGCAAGCATCCGGAAGCTAAACAAACCAGAGTGATCAGGAAATGTGTACAAGGTCCCTCCAAAAGGCTCTCAGATCTCTCTCTCTCTCACACACACACACACACACACACACACACACACACACACACACACACACACACACACACAAACTTGCTTAAACAGGCACACATGCATATAATTCTTGGGCTAAATCTTCATAATTGTTCTTATCTAAAATATAAATATAAATTATAAACATAAATTGTTTAGAATATGATTTAAAATTTCATTTAATTACATTGCTTTCTGCATCAATACAAGAGGATGCCAAAATATGGGCATGGGCAGTATATACATTCAAACTTGAATTGAAAATATTCCTGCTGTGGGCTTTTCAGGAAGTTATGAGAGGTGTATATTTTGCTATGAAAACTAAATGCCTTTTGATCCCATTACGATCTCCCCTCTAATATAGCCACATAAAGACAGCAACTAGATATCATGAGGTTGCATATAACAGACCTTCAATAATGCATAACTCTCTACCCACTGCCTCTTGCTAATATTCCTCAAAAGAAAAATAATTGCCGGATCTCGGGGGGGGTTACCTACTGTAATATGATAATGTCGTCCTTAAAGCTGTCTAGCTGTAATCCCATTGATCACTGAGAGGATTATTGGGACAGTGACAAGCACAAAAGGAAAGAGAAATCTCTCAGTACGTGTAAGAAGTGAAGGACCCCTTCCCGATGGGATGTCATCAAATGCACTCTGCAAATATTTGCAGCTTTAATAAAGAACACAAGGAATGCACGGCAAAGCAGGTTCACTCACGCATAATTATTCTGCTCCTGTCACCTTGTCAAGACAGTTGCGTTTAAAAAAAACTGTTTAATTCTCATTTAAAAACCTGTTATTTAAAATAAATACCTAAATAAATAACCTTCTTTCCCTGACTTGATGGAAAAGACAGATTTTGTAAGAAGAATTCTCTGATTGCTTTTTTTTCCCCCTGCACCCATCCCTCGACTCGTAATCACAGTTAAAACTAATCACGCAAGCCTGATTAAAGCCTATTAATAGAAGCCAGTGAGAAAAAGGCCTGTTTTGGAGGGAATCTCAATGTGGTTTCAGTGGTGAAGGATATGGGAGGGATGCATGGCATTGGAGCTGGCCTGTCGCTGTCATGGCTGTTCAGGAGTGATGGTTACTCCCTGTGGCCTGTAGATGCATTTGGGCTCACTGTCCTGCGTATGGTTATGTTCTTATGCTCATGTCACTGCCTCAACTGAGAGAGACCTGATGCTGCCGTGGCTAACAGGAGGCCATCTTTCCTAAAGAGGTTAAACCGAAGTCTTTCCTCACTGCGCTCATTCTGTTTCCCATGACACCTGAGGGCCAAAGGAGGGAACAACCTGCTCTTTGTGAGGTAACACCTCCCCTGCACCTTGATTGGCTCAGAGGTCGAAGGCTGTCTTCTAATAGCTGACCAAGGTTCTACATGTAGAGTAAGGGGAAGACGGCTTCAAGACTACATCTCTTCATGAGCATCTTGCTTAGCAGACTGCATAGCAATTTGCATAGAAAATCCAGCAATACAACCGAGTGTAAACAGCAACAAATATGGGTGATACAAAAGTGATGACTCAAAGACCAGGTGACAAAACAACATTGAATTCAACACTGAATTTGTTTCTCCATGCATGCATTCATTGAATATAAATATATGTGTGTGATACATTGGGCATTTAGCAGGAAATGCATGAGCTGGTTCATGGGCCTCGGAAGAATGTCCAGCCTGACACCTGATGGGTGTGAGTTCTATTCCTGGACAAGCCATACCAAAGCCTGTGTAAACTCTACCTGTCACCTCTCGGATTGGCTGTCAGGAGAAGAGGAGTTGATTGGTGCCAAGTGCAGGGGCTGTGCTGTGCCCCACAGGAACCCAGCTGGCCTTTAGCCAGCAAGCATTTAGGGCTCAAACTCGGCTTCCAATGTGTCACGGATGCATTTTTACAAGCATATGATTTATTATACAGGTAAAGCTATGGCCTTCAGAACCTGTCAGCACTGTACCCAGGAATTAGTCTGCAGGGGGATCAAGCTAGGACCCAGGGAATAGTGGATTACTGTGTTCCCAAGTGAGGCAGTCTTCCTCTTAAATGCGGGAGGAAAATTTCAGTCTCTGGGACAGAAAAAAAGCAAGTTACCTTGGCAACAGGAAAAGTAAAACTTGCTTGAAAGGGCAGAATATATAACCAGGTTTGCACTTTTAGAATTTGCACTGTTTTTAATTCCGGCTGGAAGAAATGGCAACTTTCCATACATCAGGTTAGTAAGTGCAGAGTTAGTCAGATGGCTATTCATCTGAATGAAAAAAGTTTTTAAAAAAGTGCAATCATCTGTGTAATCAATAGTATCCCTCTTCGCTCTATTGTAACATCTAAATGAGGTTCTATATATATGTATATGGTTATGACTGGTGATGTGTAGCACTAATATGAAACCTATGAGGAGAGAGAGAGAGAAAGAGAGAGGGAGAGACATCTTACTACTGTTTGGAAACCCAGAGAGGGTGCTGAATTCTTAATAAGGTGATGTGCGAAGCCTGTTTTAAATAATGTAAATAATGAGTCGTCAGGGCATTTTTAACTCATTTCCATGCTGGTATTCAAAAACCTTTGGAGAAGTATGGATGAACACCTGTCCTTAATGGGGGGGGTTGGGGGGCTGGTGAATGACAGGCGATGGCTGACCAATCAAAGCTAATTTCTACATAAAACAATAAAGGCCATCATTTGTAATTGGCCTATGGCCATTTCTGTGTGTGGAGCCCATTCTGGGACACGTGCTGTTGAGAAGACTGAAAAAGATTCATATCATTTTGTTCCTGATATGATATATGCTGGAAATGGGAGGGGAATTGGCATGTCTGAGATCAGGGCCTGTGCTCATCAGGCATCTGAGAATGATTCTTAAGAGTCCTGCTAAAAGTCCTAGCTCAGAGTAGGCAGGAGTTATTTATGAACCTCCACACTCATAATCCTCATCTGGGAGCAAGACCACTTCCTACGGATAGATCTCAGTTGATTTTAGGGACTGAAAATAGTGCAGCAAACAAACTGTAGTGATGACATTTTTTTCTGTTTCTCCAGTTTGTTGAGAAAATGCCTAATAAACGCAATAATTGAAAGCTGTAGTTTTGTCATAACAATTTGTGAACGTGATCAAACATCTCACGAGTGAAAAAATTGCCAGCAACAGATGCAGCATTAGCACGGATGGCTTCCATTGTTAAACTGAAAGTATAATTATTTGAAATTGATTTGTTAATGACCACATCAATAAAATCTTTGTCAAGTCTGCATCATTTTATTTGTTCATTACAGTTAATATTGCCTCAAATCCCAATTTGCCCTAAGGATAATAGGCTAGAAATTGTATATATTACAACATAAGTCCACAGCTTGCAGATACCGTGCAGATACTGCACTAGCTGTTATTATGTGGCTGGCTTTTCTGGCTGTTGCTGAATTTATTTGCGGAAAACCTGAAATCTCCTGAAATTGCTCATTTCCCATCTCCACAACACTACCCATGATCTTATGAACCCTGCAGATGACATAATTGATATGTGAAATATTGTTTAACTCATGTATTGGATTCATACACTGCCATATATTGCTATTAATACTGAAATGGAATATGTTTGACATGTAGCTAGCTGTTGCACTTTGAGCTGTGCACCTGCAAGCAGAAACAGGAATGGAGTCATCAGCAATGGTTTTTGGAGGTATTCCATTTCACCAAGCAGGATGAAAAAGCTTTCAAACATAAGAGAAACAAATTTTAAATGAATTTATTAAAGCTTTAAGTGGTGATGTTTGTCTCCATGTTTATGGGTTAATTTCACGAGCGATAAATAAAATAACCTCCCTACCTGACAGACATATTTTTAACAGCTCTGTATTGTCAAAAGTGTGTGGAAAACGTATTTGTTCTCCCAAAAACGCACGTATGCTGCTTCAATGTAGCCACCTGTCGACTCCTGAATGCCTGTCAAGGTGGGAGTACTTCTGAGTCTAAAGAACCTTGAGAAATCACTTTTACTCTCAGGAGTAAGAGTGGGACCAAACTGACGTCACTGTCAGAGTTTTCGCACACTTAGGATCTATTCCCTACACTGGGATGTCTGATATGGGCCCAGGTATGGGATTGGTAAGAAACATGGAAGAATGGTGCTTTGAACCTGCCACAGAGGTGAGAAAAGAACAATAAACAGCCTTTAAGCCGTGGGAGTGGGCAGAGGTATACCTCCACTCAAGGAGCTTCACTGGCAAATTACATTAAATTGCGTTGAAGGTGAACTCAATTACTCTGCCCACTAAAATTGGGGATATTACAAAGGTTGTTATAGAAACAGGATGAATGTTGGAGCCTATGGCAAGATTCTGGATTTTTTAAAAAATAATTATTAAGAAAAGGAAAGTTTAATGAGTTCAAGTGTGAATCATTTATTTACCTAGAAGACATGCTGGTCCAAAGCGGACATTTTCCACATTAATCCTCCATCCTGCTGGTCCTGCAGTTACTTGCATAAAGGTTCAACTGTGCAAGTGGCTGACAGAGCATCTGATCCCAGAACCACCTGGTTTGAAGTTCGTCTCCTAACCCCACACTTCCACACAGAAAGCTGAAAGCATGTCTTACAGACCTGTGAAAAGACATGTGCTGAAAGAGCCTCTTCTACATTTGAGGTGCAAACTACAGCACCTGGTATTTTCCTGTTAGTTTGGGGTCATAGGTTAATTAAGAGAATAAAGACAAAAAGAAAATCATAATGACTATCTTCAGATATCAGCGAGAATATAAAGAGGCCATATCTTTGAGAAGTAAACCTCATAATGGTACACCTTTCATTCTCACATTTTTGGGGTAACAAAGGTCCTTTTGCTGCGGAGCCACATCCCATTCTGCCCAGATCGATGTGCAGACAGGGATGCGGTTGTTTTTGGAGTCTGTGATGTCATTGAAAAAGAGGCCGGGCTCCAATTATTGGATCTAATGACTGGGATATTGAGCGCCTGTGCCTCCCCCTGTCTGCCGCTCGCTCACCGTGCTGAGGGGCGAGCGAGTGAGCGAGCAAGGTGGTGGGCGAGCGAGGGGCTTCATCAAAAGCACTCTGCCATCCCGGGGAGGCTGGGGACTGATAATTGTCACATCCGTGGCAGAGTCATTAGAGAGCACACATCCGCCTTGCACCCTTTCACATCCACCTTGCATCTGCAGTGGGACAGGCAGTGTCAGGATCTCCGCAGGGAGGAATGAATTGAATCGATCCGAATCAGATCAATATGAATCAAACTGAATCGAATCGAATCAATCTGCCCTTACCTCAAAGACCCCCGCGCCTGATCACCACTGCTCAGTGTGTCTGAGTGGCAGCTGTTCTACCCAGCACAAACTGGTTTCAGATGTTTTATTTTACTTTTTTAACATGTGTAAAATTTCCAATGAGGCACATTCACAGGAGACATAAATAGGGACTGAAATTAAAAAGAATTTGCTTCCTGTAAAATATTTTTGGTGAAAAAACGTGAGTTTTTGTGGAATCACTGATTTGCCGCTAATGGCTGATTCATTGCTCGACAAGGTCAGGAGAAGTCCCTCGAATTAACCGAGGGGAACGGGGGAGTGTCCTAATGTTTCAAGCAATGCATTAATGGACATTAAAATTACAGAAGTCTCGAAGGAGATCTCAGAGGAAATCATTATTTTATGTTTATTTAAAAGCAACTCCACTTCAAACACGACTCGCTCGTTTCTGACCTCGACACCGATGGGACTTGTTAAACATTCTGAATGTGAAATTCCCGCATCAGTGTGTAAATGGAAGTGCTTTGCCCCAGCCAACACATGTTAACTTCTCCTCTTCCAGACGGCTGCTTCCTCCAAATGTGCTCACTTAATATGCAAAAACAACACTAATATTAAAGAGATAACAGGCTTGGGCTTTCACGGATCTCCACACAGTCATCTTTTCACTCACGATAACTTCTATACAGTCTCTTTTTGTATTGTTTAAGTTATTTTACTTCTATTTCTATTTTTTTTTTTAATGTATGTCTATCACCACACAAATATTAATGCACTTGAAATGAAAAGGCATTATGATCTGCCAGAAAGGGCCTGTTTTTGTCTGTTATTTTTTTTTCTTTTAAAACTGAACTTAAAATTAATTTCATGGGCTGAACATAAAACTTCATAGTTGTTCATGCCTGAATGCACAGGACAGCACCGTTTGGTCTCCCCAGCAGCCATAGTTATCACACTCTCACTGGATGATGATCCTGATCCTGCACGCTCTGTAATTCAACCCTTAATTTAACACCCCCAAACACACAAAAAAAGGCAAGCTTGTGATTTGAAGGTCAGATAATTTTCATCAGTATTATTAGAAGAGACCATAATCATGTTTTCTAGTTAAGGCCTGATCTAATCTACCCCCTCCAGCCTTTTCGCAGACAGAAAAGCTCGGTTTAAATAGTTGGATCATTTCCGATTCCATCCATACAGTATGATAACAGTTTAATTGGGTGCAGAGACACGAGACAGGCACTGATAGTCAAAGACATCGCCAATTAGTCAGTAATGAAATAGATTAACAGTCTGAAAACAGACCCACCACAATTCAGAAGGCATTATTACTGCTGCAAGCCTTAAGGGTAGCTCCTTCCTACTTCTGAGAAGCAAACACTGCAATTCTGACATGCCTAAATTCTATAAATGTAGTTTGGTTTGACGGTACGTTTCGCGGTGTGATCTTCTAAACTGCCCATTCGTGTAATCAGCCACTGCTCACACCTGTTCTTCTGCTGCCTTCACCTCCTTTATTTAAGGGCGTCTTTGTTTAACGTTCGGCAGCTTCAAAGGTGCGGATCGGCACTGAGCAGGTCAGAGAGGGGATAAGACCAGCCCTGTAGGGTGGATTCGCTCTGAGCCAGTCCTGTCAGAGGAAGGTTATGGGGTTCGGTCCCCAGCTGAGGTAGATCAGAGAGCTGGACTTGCTGAGTCTCTGCTTGCAGCTCTTGAGTTGCAGGCGTGGGTTTTTTTGGTGAAAGAAAGGGGTGAGGTTTGATGGCCTTGGAGGAGCAAGACAGAGGAGACACAGTTCAAGCCAGAAACTTGCATGTGCAGATTTCAGGGCTCTAAAATATAGGTTAATATTAACAAACACTAAGCCAAAAAGGAGAGTTTTTCATTACAAAAAAGAGGTTGTCAAATATGATATGAATTCCATTACTACATAACAGAAATCATCAAGACAACACACCCGCGGTTCCCTATGGGGAAATATTCTCCTTTTCCGATTTTTTTTCAGTGACATCAGTGTTGCCAGCTCGTATGTGTTCACCATCACTGTCTACTCTTTGCGCCTAAAAGTGTGACTTTTTTTTTTTCTCCAGGTGAGAGTAAGATGGTGAGAAAGCGGCTCAAGCATGTGGTTGACACCATGAGTGTGAAATCTGTCACATACAGAATATGTTTCTTGACTGTCATTATCCTTTCTCCTCCATTGTTCAGGAGGACAATCACTAAACTGAATTTTCTCTTAAATCCCCTCCCCCCGCAGGTCAAAATGTAGTGGCTTTTTGCTATGTAAATAAAAAAAATAGCCTGTGTGTGCAAACCAGTGCGCACCAATCTCTCAGCCTCCACCACCAGCACGGCGTTTAACGCACTGCTGCGTTTAGCCTCTGTGCTTCACATCAGATTATTGACTCCAGCTCGTCAATACTGGCAGCGTTACAAATCAAGCGAAAGGGAAAATCCGGGATGTGAGGGAGCTGGGAGAACTTGCACTGCGACTCCTCTTTAATCATTTCTGCATCAAAGAAGGTGCAGTGAATGATGTTATCCAGCGAGCCGCCTGGAAATGAGCTGAGTTTATTACGATGTGCGCATTTAAGAATCACGCCTGTAAAATTGCGGGCGGGGGGCGGGGGCCCACATTGAGCCCGCGCGTGTGTGTGTGGGGGGGGCTTTCTCCAATCACTCATTTTTACTGTGACAGCTCAGCAAAGGGAAATCAAATTCGCAAGGGGCACGCTTTTATTAAAAGCAGACTGGCCCTCTAATGAAAACCTTTGGTTTCCAATCCACAGTCAGATATTGGGTGGAAAATATTGATTCACTCCCAGCAATGCCATCCTTCCTGTGATTCTCTCTCATGAGAAGTTCTTCCTCTTCAACCCTGAGGCCAAAAAAATAAAATTCAGGGGAATCGCTTTGTAATTTGGTTTTGTGTTGTTTTCTTGGTCACGTTATTCACATTATTCTCATTCTAAAGGCCTATTTGTTCAGTCAGAAGATATTTCATAAATATAGGACTGTATGAATGTACAGTACTACTTCTCAACCTAGTGTGAAAGAGTCAAAAACACATAGAGAGGGCAAAGTAAACAGGGAATAAGATTTACATTTTGTATGTTCATATACCACTTTCATTGAGAAACCACTATGCTTAAGTAGCATTCAAGGGTAAACATCAGCATTTAAACCTGATATTGATGATAAAGGCTAAAGTACTTATTAAAAAAGAACAAGGATTCCAGAATTAATTTACCCTTTTAAAGAAATAGTTTATTGTCTATTTCCTGCCTGCTGGCCATGAGGGTCATTTACTAATGTGAGCGCGAGTGTTTGCATGCTGTGACTGATCATTTCAGATTGCTGATGTAAATGCCACCAGGCACAAACAAGGCCTCTCGGCACACCCCTGTTACACAGCAACCCAGCGCATTCTGATAGAGTGAGCAAAACAGAGTAAAGACATGAACAAAGTGAGTTTACACCCCCACACACACACACACACACACACACACACACACACATCCCCCACCTAACTGATCTCTTTTATAAAATATAATAATCCTTATAGTTTGGAAATATCTGTGAAAGGTATCAGAGGTTCTAGATGTTTAAAAAGTGTCTTGCTTTGCATACTTTCAATATAATCAGTCTAATTCAAAGCTTATTTACACATCAGAGGTGTGTGTGATGTTTGTGATATCTTCAGAGGGACAGAAATGGCTGGAAGACAGGTTAGAAACAGTTCACTTGGCTTTGCACTTTAGACCTACAGTATTTATCTTCCCATCTAACACTCTTCTCTAGTTGCAAACATTATCTGCAATGCAACTAACATTGCAGAGCAGTTTATATATTTAGTTGTATTTACTTATTATTACACAACTAGATGAACCCCACTGAGATTTATGCAATACACCTAATTTTTTAAACTCCATACAGTTTTATTTCTTGGCTCAGAAAACTTCTTGGTTCATTATTGCATTCAGTTTTTGTGTGTTTTGGTGTGTGTCTCTGTAGATGTATGGTGTTTATGTATTATTTCATGGATTTATTTCTCATATTTAATTGACATTGTGCTTTAGAAAGCTGACCCATCTGTAGGCAACAGCAGCAGTTGTGCTCATTTGGCAAAACTAGGGAATGGGGTAGTGTCAGAATATACTTCACCATGGCAAATAATACTTTTATTATTTGTGAGGGCACATTTGACATAATATTGATGAAGGAATAAATGGAATCACATAAAGATGTATTTCATTCAGCCAGACCTTGACATTCCACTTTTACACATGAAAACCCTCCATCACAGTTGTTCAGCTGGTAATGTGTGGATCGACGAAAATGGTAATAAATTTGGAATGAATTTGCACGGCCGCAGCAGTCTGTGTGGTAATGCTGCCAGCTTTCATTCTGACTTCTCTTTTATTTTGTTCATTTTTTATGTTTTCTTTTTGGTTTTGTTTGGTTTTATCTTGTTTTTGGGTATGTTTGGCCCTCTCTCTGAACAAAAAATGTTAATTTTGTGATGTTATATTTATGCATACACATTAATTTCGGTGCTTCAAAGCACACACAGGTATACTGAAAGAAATTATTGTTTGCATTGTAGCCCATTGTAATGCATGTCAGTAAAATCAAAACTATATTATGCATTCCCAAATTCCATCCTCTATCACTAAAAATAGAGTCTCATTCTTTTTTTGCCCTCTGACAGGGATACAAATACTGTGTCCTCTTGCCTAAATCAACAAACAAACAAACAAGCAAATCAATAAACTGGATTTGCAGATCATCTCACGAGCAAAGGTTACACAAATGTGATGTCTCTGGCCAGACATACCTCAATATTTATTTTCCAATGATGAACCCCCTGTTCTGTCAGGTCTTCTTGCAGTCCTACAGCCAGATAAAAAAAAAAAAAAATGTAACCACTGCATTTTTTTTGTCATTGCCATGACATTAATAAACTCAGACAGAATCTCCTCATGTTGGCACATTGAGCCAGAGCCGGGTCTGACTGCTCGGTCTGAGAGCAGAGTGATGAAACGTGCTAATCTGGAGACGCTTAAGAAGACGGCGCCACTGAAACACGATCTGAAGAGAATTTTTTTTTTTAAATACATAATTGAACAGTTTGCACCCGGCTTGATCAGTGAAATCCACGCTATTAATCAACACCCACTGAGCGACTCAGGGTGGGGGAAGATGCTCCCAGCTCCTGCCACCGTGTATCATAACGGGATATAGGAGTGAATGTTTTAGGGGTTATCTCTGGTCCATAAAAGAGGGTTCCTTTATCATGGACCTTTATCAACAGTTATCGATTTCCATCTCCCTTGCACCCCCCCCCACATCCCCATACCCTTCCCTCTGACAGCTGAATGGTGAATGCCAGTATTAGCAGTACCCCATGCTGTGGCTTAGCGCAGGCACAAAGGTGTCATGGCAGACGCCCACTTGTGCTTCCTTGCTCACTAAGCTTCTTATCCCCTCTCTGCAAAAGCGTACCAGGGTCCCCAACCTCCAAATGGAAGAATTTCATGTCAGGGGGCACAATTTTGAAGACTGGTGAGGGTTTATGTTAAAGGTAGACCTTCAGAAGTTCTATACCTGATGTATTCATTGACGTTGTGATGTTAAATCTGAACACACTGCATATGAAAATACCTCTGTAAAATGTATGGTATAATAAACTAGTCCTTAATAAAAATTTTACACCGCTCCCTGATCTTGCACCTTATAGCATAAGGAATTCAGAGTGTTATCCCATTAATACTCATACCCAATTAATACATGTATAGATACTGATTTTTTTTTTTTTTTTAGACGTGAATGAGATGGTGTTGGTGGTAGTGAATTTATATTCATCGACACAGTAACTGAATGAGCTGTCTCCGCTGGACCGAAATAGTTTGCCAGCTTGGAGCTAATTATACTATGCCTTCTGTTGTGTGGGATCAAACTAATTGCCAATGAAGTGGGATTTTGGATGCTGTTTTAGGTTATATTGAATACATTATCAATCTACAGGATGATCTGATATTTCATGTTTGCAGTGCTGTTTTTTTTTATTTCTTGTATTTTTTTTTTTTTCTCGCGGCGTATGGCTGGCTGGAGCCAGCCCGTTTGCTTGCTGGCTAAGGCCTGGTTTCAAACTTGGGACGACATCACAGCGGCTGGGCCATTCGAAATTTCCAACCCAACGCCAATTGTTAATGGGGGTCGAGACAGAAACAAACACCCTTAACAGATTTATTAACAAGTGAGAAATCGCAGCGCTAAGAGGAAAACAAACAGCCGAGGAATGCCAGGGAGAGAGAAGACAAAGGAAACAGCCTTGCTGTAGAAACGCAGTGTAGAAGCTTCTACTTTTCTAGGCTGAGACACACAGAAATCAGGTTTATTTTAGCACTGATGGTTGCTGTGTTTTCTGCTCTCTCTCTCTCGCTTTAGCACAGTGATGACTGAGAGTGAATAACAGTCTATAGGGGCTACAGTGTGTGTTTCTCACCCCATTACAACAGAAGTGGATGCAACCATGTGGGATTGTGGTACGTTAATGATAAATCCATAGGAAAATTATAGAAAATGCAATTGCATTTTTCTCAGCTGAACAAATGGTATGATGGCGGTTGTAAATTGCTTACCTTTTACCTCAAGTCATGACAGCCGGGAAATATGCCCGTTGCATTTCCTTCTAATGATTACAATTTTTTTTTTTTTAAGACCGGCTGAGATGGTACTGGATGCATCAAGCTTGCCTCAGTACAATATACACTCTCCTTTATAACTTTGGGTGTATCATATGCTAATCTACATGTAGTTAACCCTCGTGTTGTCTTCAGGGTCAAAAATGACCCGAGACCATGTTTAAGGGCACATAAAACCCCCAAATCATCTTTTTTCATCTTGAAATTTGATGACTTTTCCTCCAGTGACCCAAACATTAGAAAAAGTGAAAGATTGCCTTTGTTCATATTTCCATGACAGCTGTACACAAAAAGGGTCCAAAGATTGTCCTGGGGTCATTTTTGACCAGGTAGTTATACAGTCATTTACACACCACAAAAAACACAAAAGCACACACAGACATACACATACACGCACACACACAATGAGAAGTTGAGATTATGTGTGCTACTGACTGAACTCAGACAAAACTATAACTTTCTTGCGCATGTGCAGCATCTCCCCTCCAATGACCCCATACATGACTCCAGTTCACAGACAAAACAAAACAATTTCAGACAAAACAAACATTTCTTGAAATTTTCTAATTTTCCAACAAACATTTCTAATTGCTTACTAAGATAAGATTGAACTTTTTTAGTCAATTTTTTGTTGTAAAAAATTACATTTTTTGTTTTGTATTTATTATCTTATTTTCTTCTTATTTATTGTTATTGTTTGTACACTTTGTGGGTGGGGGAGTGGTTAAAAAATGAGAAAAGTATTCTGTGTTTTTTTAGTATCACTGTGTTGCCAAAACTGTTATTGTTCACCTTCAATAAAATACATTCATAAGTACTTTCTGCACATTTCTGCTACTTTCTGAGGCTATATAAGTGCCATCTCTTGCTGCAAAATTAATGTTTACACCTATGCAGTACCTTTAGCAAGAATAATAGTAATAATAATTAACCTGTACTTATTATGACAGGTGTGTTATAATAAAAACGAATGGTGTCCACTGATTAAATGCAGTCTTTCTGCAGTGTGAAGAGGCAAAACCCAGATATTCACAAAGTTTGTGGTGAATGACAGGTTGTTTCATCATGCAAAATAGATTTGAGACTTAAAATTCAATTAAGCTGCTGTATTTTAGGGGTTTAGTGAAGGCGGGTCATTTTTGACCCTGAGGACACGGGGAGTATACAGAAAGTGAAGACAGCACGAGGGTTAAGGCAAATACTTTACACAGAACACAGCACGCACCAGTTAACAGTGGGCATGGACAAATATCAGAATATAAGGGAAAACCCAGACTGGCATTGTCTGAAGGCTAATAATTATTTGGAGTCTGTACAGGAAATGAATTATGTTGCAATATATTTAAGAGGCATACCCCCAGAAGCACAAAAAAAGCTCATCAGTGTCTAAGACAAAAGTGCATGGTGGGAAATATGGGAATTTAAAAACGACCAGTGAATCACTCACATCTGCTAATGAATGTGCAGATTTTGATGTCTTTTACCATATATCCTGTTCTGACAAGGCAAGATTTCCTTGGTGTTTCAAAAGCCAGATTTTTTTTTTTTCCAATACTCTGAGAGGGTTGATGCAAAAGCACTTAATCTGATGTCTGAAATCCCCTAAAGCACAGATGGTTTTAAAACCATGTATTGAACAATGTGGAGTCCTTGTTTGTTGCCATGTTGTTTATCTGTATTATTTATAAGATCTTAATAAACAATCATAACTGTGCTACCATCAGGATACAGAAATATTATAATTGGCTTATTATGAATATCATTCAAAGGATATTTGACACTTGATCTTATGTCAGTAGTGCCATAATATTATCAATGCATGCTTTATAGCCTTATCTCAATCTGTTATATACTGCTCATATGTATATTTATTCTCATTGTAAAAATTGTGCCCATTCTTCAGATCTTATAAAGGTGCCATGAATGACTCAGACTTTTGTAGAGATGTAAAAAAATAATAATATAGATCAGTGTTTGGCAAGAGAATGATGATCCACCTGAGTTATCCTCTTTCAAAAAAAATTTCAGACCTAACAGTTAGTGAAAATCAAAGTTCAAAGCAAGGGTAAAGTCTGTCAATGTTCCCCCTGATATTTCCTTCCAGATTCTTTAACCCTCAAACCCAAAAGCCAAAAATTGTGGCCATATAAGTTTTACCTCATTCTCCATTGAATAACTCAATCAGTATTCCACATCAAAACTTCCTGTTTATTTTGCCTGTACAGGAGGCTTATCACTTTCAGTTTGTCATACAGTACATATCATCAGTAAATGCAATAGTTGTGCAAAGTCTGCTTATATTTTTGCTTCACCAGTGGTTGTCTCATTTCTTTTTTTGGCTATGTACCTGAAAATCTGTCTTGCATTGTATTGCATTGTATCAGATGTCAATAAACAACAGGCCTGTATACAACAAAGACATAATATCTGCCTATTAATAGCTGCAGTATATTCAGATGCACATATCTCTTAGCTCAGCTGACCACACATGACAAGACCAAACTCGATGATTATTGAAATCAGTTTTTTTTTCTTTTTATCAGTAACATCACTGAAATATGAACTGATCTATCATTACATCTATTAGAATGAAATTAAAGATGTGTATTGGTTTGTGTGTGCTCTGATTTTATATTTTGTAATTATTCATGTAAATAGTTAATTATTTTGAAATCTGTACTTGTTTTACACTTATTTTAAATCAGTATTTTTGATTATAGATATTTATTGTTTGTTGTGCGTTAAAAATAAAAGACAACACTTTTAACTAAACTTAAGCTCTCTGAGCATATTTTTGCCTGGCATTCAGCTGATACTACTTCACATTACAAAGCAATGGAATGTCCCCTTGGTATGGTTTTTATGTGTATACAATCCAGAAAATCTCTTCCAACAGTCCCTGTAGACATACCTGAGCTGATATGTTTACCTTTGGAGGGGCATTCCAGTAAACAATTTTTTCAACAAGCGAGAATTATTTTACCTCATTTAAAAGGGCATATAAAATTCCTCAGATCATGGACAGGGCTCCTGATGACATTTTCCAATATATAAATGAGTTATGCACAAAACTATATGTAGCTTGAGTGGATAACTGTTTCAGATCTTGAGTAATCTGTCTAACACTAAGGGGACCTAAAAAGTAAATGAATCGATAAGTAGGGCAGGGTTCGTCAGGTTAAGAATGCACTGCATTGAAGCAGGTTACCCCACTCATGCTGTATTAGTCTGTTTGTGAAGTCATTATGCGTGAGCCTCACTTACAGCTTGCGATACTTCAAAGTGAGCTGAGGGTCTGATTTGTCTGTGTCAAAGATGCCACTGTTTTGCATGAGGACACAAATGGCACCCAAAGCAAGCTGCGTGCATTAAACTGTTTTCTGTTAATGCTGTTTTAAAGAATGAGATGTAGGGCAGGGGGGAGATCCTTCTGAACATCCTTTTCAGCTTTTTCTCTGTTCTTTGTCTTTGACAAAATGAAAGTTGAAGCGGAACAAGTCATTTCCTTTTCAAATCCACCACCTTGTTTACCAGCCACCCATGCAGTTCAAGGCAGAAATTCATGCATAACCAAATAAATAAATGCTCTTACTTAATGCATTATACATGGCCATATTCTCCTTTCTATACGAGCAGGAGCGGGAGCTGTCATTCAAGTGAAGCATCCAAGCATCAAGAGCACATGTACATAAGCAATATTTGTATGTGTGGCGCACATGTGCAAAGCGTTCATGTACAACCTACGTGTGTGTGTGTGTGTGAAAGAGAGTGAGAGAATTAATTCAGTAATTCAGTCATCATTAACTACGGCTTTAGCTGATAACTACTTTTAGTCTAAATTTGTCTAATGCCATATTTATGTACAGTCTTTTCTTCCCGAGGCCTCTGGCCTCTTTTTAAGCTATATAATGTCATTAGTGTCATTGTGTCTGTTTGAAATTATTTGTTCAGTAACTCAAAGTATCTGTGAAACTGAACATGTGTGAGTGAAAATGAGTGAGTGAATGCGTGTGTGTGTGTGTGCGTGCGTGTGTGTGTGTGTGTGTCTGTGTGCGTGTGTGTGAAGTGAGGGAGGATTGATATTTATCTATCTGTAGAACATATGCAATGCTGCTCAGTTCCACTTATAAAGATGTGGACACGTGGTGGTTCGGAGGGTCGAGAGAAAGGCATCCTTTCCTCTGAGTGACTCCTCATCCAGCCAGCGAGGTC
Organism: Megalops atlanticus; assembly: GCA_019176425.1. NCBI lineage: Eukaryota > Metazoa > Chordata > Actinopteri > Elopiformes > Megalopidae > Megalops > Megalops atlanticus. The sequence continues at coordinate 30,073,696 of CM032891.1, forward strand.
CTGTAGAGTGGCTCATTCATCACCAGGGGCTGGCTATCAGGAACACCTCCTCCACATCCTCCTCTGCTGGAAATGACCACCCCGTAAGGAGGGTCCCTCTCTGCCCTCCACCACGCTGTCCATCCAGACCACTGTCTCGGCTCCAGACCAGAGCCTGCCCTGCTAACAGCAGAGAGCCGGGTTTCAAGGACAAGAAGGCCAGAGACTGTGTGCTTCCGTCCTTTAATATGGGGAGTCTTGTCCAGTCTCATAATGCTTGTGATACATCTGCACAGTGATTCATTGTGTTGCGACTTTTGGGATTGGAAGGGAGGCAATTGTCCCTTCTATCAGCTAATAGCAGCAAGACGACTTTCCCCTGAACAAGAGGAGTAATACCAAACTTTGATTAAACTGTGCCACAAAGGTTAGGGTTCTTGCACTTGCACTTATTATAACTGTGATCTTTAGCCACAAAAAAGCAAAAGTATAACATTGAAAATATGAACGTGATATTGAAAATATCAGCCAAAATGACCAGATTGCTGCTGTTCTTTCTGATGCTGATATCATTGTAGCTCATGTTGATATGTTTAATGTAACTGTTGTAGTTCTGGTTGCTTTAGCTGCACTCTCTCCTGTAGGTGCAGTCATTGCCTCACTTGTAGTTAACGTAGTTACAGTTACAGCTGTTGTAGTTACAGTCACTGTAGTTGTGGTTGCTGTAGCTGTTGTAGCTGCTTGGTAGTTAATGTGATTGCAGTAGCAATGTTATTATTGCTCCTGTAGCTATTGCTACTCCTGATGTTGTTGTTAATATGGTTGTTGTAGTTTCAGTTACTGTTACTGTAGGTGTTGTTGGTTCCGGAGTTACAGTCAGTGCTGTTATTACTTCATACTTATTTGCGCTTATTATGATGTAGTTTAGTATCACCCTCTCGCAGGTCATTTGGACTGAATACAGAATAATGAACTAAAGGGATGCTGAGCATAAATAATGCCTCCTGGCATCTGGGATATTAGTTTTATCCACTTTCGATACTCAGGAATGCAGTAATTGCCAAGGCAATTGCATTTTTGACAGTTCCATTTTAGGCGATCAATAATCGCTAATGTCTTTCCAAAGTGGCAATCAGGTCTACATGTTATCAATTATTTTGCAGATGAAGCGCCCTTAACCTCAATTCCATGATCTTCTTTCACCCTGATTGCAGCTTCACGTTGTCTTTCATGCACGTTCTGTGTATGTCTACCTTTTGAAGTGTTTCTAGTTTTATTATTTATCTTGGATCAGTTGAAATTCAGCCCTACATGTTTCCATGCTGTTTGTTTGTTCATTTTTATCTTGGATATAAAATAGAATAGGGTGATAGTACTGGCTGCCAATAAGCCATGCATAACTTACAGTCCTGCGCTGGTTCAGAGGATTTCCAATATATTCTGTGTTCACACAAAGATGAAAACTTTGTTGTTCCTCATTCTGTCAACCCCACATAAATGTATTTATTTGAATGTCTGCCAAACAGGGTCATTTTTCATGAAAAAAGCAGATTCCTTACATATTAAAGTTGCATTACTGCCCTACATAAGCTGTCTTACCTGCTGTTTTGATCACAGTAATGATAATGATTATTATGTATTTTTAATGCCTTATCAATTGATAAAACAGAGATGGCTGCAACTGAAGAGGTGTTTTCTGTAATAGTTATATGGGTGTATTGATTTGTTTCTCTTCTATTTGCTTCTCTTCTTGGCTTGGGTTCTACCAACACCCACACACACACACACACACACACACACACACACACACACACACACACACACACACACACACACACACACACACACACACACACACACACACACACACCACCCCCACCCCCTATCTGCTACTTCCACCTAGCTATGGGAGAAGAATGGGGCTATACTAGGTATTTGGTGACTGGATGACTTGAACCAAAAACATTTTTTATTTTTTTATTTATTTATTTTTTTTTATGGAGAGTAAATTCTTTTGATCGGTTAATAATACAAATCATTGACTGAGGGCATGTGGAGGCCCCACCCACTCTCTTCTCACTGATCCAGTGGGCCGCTCCACTCTGATGCCTCGTCCAATAACACCGCTAAGCCACCTGCTTTCACTCTCTCCCTCCACTGCACTTTTTATAGAAGCACATTTCTCACCTTATTGAGGTTTGAGTAATAATATCACTTTGGTATTTGCCCTTTTCGGTTGCCTTTCATAACTGGAAAATATCTATTTATTGAAAGATAAATTGGTGCAATATTCATTTTCAAGAAATTCTGTGAAAGCAATACTAATAACCAAGTAGATTTTAAGCACATTAATTGTGAATCTAATCATATAATCATGCAAAACAGCTTGAGGTGGCTTGTGCTGGAAAATTCATGAAGGTAACTTTTTTATTCTTTTTTTTTTAATCTTTTCTTGGATGCTACAGTGTGTCTTATACCTTGTCAATTACCGGTGAAATGAACCACAGAGCATCCAGCCTTCATTCAGTCTGACAGCAAATTTTGAAAATTAAAAACTAATGCATTACCTGAATGTCAAATATGTCAGGTAATCAGTTTGATCTAGGAGTAGCATCCAGTCATCCTTAGCCGCAAGTTCAGCGAGCGGTGCATGTCGACAGGAATAACAGAGATAACGTAGCTTGCTGTCTGATGGAAAAACAGGGTGCTCCGAATCCCCTTTGCCTTTGTCTTTGCTTATTCCTTTTTTTACACAGATTTCAGTTAACAGGACTGACTCCATTGTCAGACTTATGCCATGATTGTCTACTGTTGATCAGCATTAATTAGCTCAAATTTTATGTAATTAATATTTTGTAGTTAATGCCATCTTATCTTTGTAATGTATTGCTAAGGTTACTCAGCGCCCTCCTCTTCTGCCTGTAAATCACTTGTCACCATGGAGATGTTACTGTTTCTGTTTTAGCCTGTTGTCACTGCACGCTTTAATTGTTTTTGCAGTGTCCGGCCCACTGAGCAGTAACAAAAACTGTACCCTCGTACTTACACTCCATCAAAACTTGCACTCCTGCCAGACCACTCTGCCCCGCTACCTGTGGTCACCTAGCCGTCCCCATCCTGGAAGTATCGCCTATGTTCCTCACATCTCCTCTGTATCCCGGCCCCCGAGTGTCGGAACGAGCGCTGCACAACTGTCAGAGCAAGAGAATCACTGTCCATTTTCCAGCACAGGTTCAACACCCACCTATTCAGACTGCATCTGGGCTCCCTGAACTCTGACTCCTCCCCCTCCCAACACTGTGATAAAAGCTAGTGGTTGTAAAACGGGCTGCTATTTAAGCATGGAAGATAACAGCCTGGTGGCACTTTAAGTCTTGGCAGCAGCCTAAGTCCTGTGGTAAACGTGTTGCTTTACAAACTTGTGGTGACAGAACCCTGGGGTCTGGAAATTGGCAGTAACAGTTTAAGGCAGTGCACCCTATGACAGCACTCCCTTTAGTTCGATCTTCATTCAGAATAGCGCTGTACTTGAAGGACAGCACTACTGACTCAGTATCTGTGCGGCTATTTGCCTAACCCCATTGAATAAACTTCGACTAAATCACTCTGGATAAAAGTCTCTGCCAAATGAGCAAATGTAAATGTTTTGACAAGGCCTTCAACATGCAGCACGGAATCGAGAGACACTTCTCACATGTTCAAATGTATGTTTTCACTGGACAGGTTTCAGTGTGTTCTTGGGATTTCTCTAGCTGTACGTTAACTGCTTAGTGTTCCGTCTCTTGGCCCTGTGATTGCGCTGTAATCAAGAGGGGCTTGTTTGCGCAGACAAAAGAAGCCTTTCAGATGTGGTCTCAGCCTGCCCACTGCTGTTTCATGCAAACATGTACGCTCATGGATTTTCATTGTCAGCCTTGTATGAAACATAAATGAACAATGAATCATTTTCAAAAATAAAAAAGGCCATAGAGCTTGCGGAGCTTTTGATGGATATAGGCTGAGTTAATTGAAACGCCAGCCTGGCTGTCTGTAGACTGACGTGTCCTGTGGGCTGTCTTTATGACGGCAGGACCAAAAGCAGTCTGCAGTTCATTCTGAGCATTAATATTCCATAAAGGGAGATAACTTGCACTGTCTTGCGGTCAGGAACTGTACTTTGAAATTCTGTTCAACAGGGGTTCTGAATGTTGGAAAGTCGAGGGTATCGTATAGAGGTGAGGAGAGTTTTCACAGAGGGTAAAAACCCATAGGCTCTCCCAGGCTGATATGAAGAAATTAGATTTAGCCCTTACGTTTCGCTAATGTTTGTCAGATATGATACTTTTTTTGCATTTGTATATTTCCCAAGCATCTGCCTCTTTCTGTGTTTAGCATAATAACCATAACTGCTTTCACATTCTGGATGGTGTGGTTTGTGTATGATTTAATTTAGATAATGACTTCATTGACCTATTGTGTCCATAATCAATCAGTATTATTGTTTACACATTGATACATACTGTGTTGCTAATCAGTCAGTTACCTGTAGGGACGAGGTCACAAGTCCATTTAGGGACATACACATGAGGGAGTCCTCATGTGTCCCCGTGGGTAGGAGCTCATTAACTAATACCATCTGTGGGAACATTAGGATGCCATGTTCCCATCTTTGAAAATTTCCCACATGGACATGTTGTAAGAATAAATAGATTTATATTCCTTGTTAAGAGCTGGGCGTACAAGTTATATAAAGCATAATGCATGATAAGAAAAAGTTCCACTAATGGCCCCAAGGAAGGCAGGAAATAAATAGATAGATGGAGTGGCCTGAAATTTTCTTTTTTGGGTGCAGCTGAGGTCAGCGGTTAACGCCCCACGTGGGACATGCAGCAATTGTCACCATGGTTACAGGGAGACTGTACAGGGATCTCTGCTCTTGTCTTTGCCATGATGTACCTGGGGAACATGGAAGCTCTCTGAAGCACCACTCAATCCCCGGAGCCTGGCCTGATCCATCCCAGCCTAAACCGTACCAGGCTAATCCACTCTAACCTAATCAATCCCAACCTAACCCCATCCCAGTTTAATCCAGCCCATCTTAACCCATTCCATCGTAATCAATCCCAGCCTAACCCCTTCCCATCTTAACCTATCCCATTTTAACCCATTTTAGCCTAACCCCATCCAAGTGTAATCCAGCCCATCCTGCCCCATTCCAGCCTAATCAATCCCAACCTAACCTATCCCAGTTTAACCCAGCCCAGTTTAACTCATCCTTGCCTAACCCCATCCCAATTTATCCCCATGCCATCTTAATCAATCCCAGCCTAACCTATCCCAGCCTGGCCCATCCCATCTGAACCCATTGTAGCCTAACCCATCGCAGTCTAATTCATCTCATCCTAACCTATCCCAGCCTAACCCATTCTGCCCCATCTCTGTGATTCTGAGAGTCAAGCAGAGGCTGGAAGCCTGTGGCATTTCCAGCAAACTCAGAAGATAAAAAAGCTGCTAGAACTGAATCTGCAGCTCATACCAGCTGGAACAACTACCTCCTATCATTCACAGGGTTGAAGAGTCAAAGTGTTTATGCTAATGTCATGTCTCTGTGCCTGCTAAGAGAGGGACAAACATGTTAATCTCCTCAATTCTGTCTGTTTTTTTCTTTCTTTCTTTCTTTTTTTCTTTTTTTTTCCCTCAACCGGCCTCTCTGTGAGAAGGCCAATTTTACATAACGAATTGCTGTTGGAAGTAAATGGCAAAAGTTCACTCCTGTGAAAGATGCAATCGGGTGGCTCATCTCCATTCGCGTTAGCTGCTTCTGTGCTTCCCCGTCTGCTGTCGCCACCAAAGCTGCATTTTACCTGTCAGAACATTTTGTGCCGCCACTGCCACAGTGTTACTCACCAGCATGTTCCGGCTTTTGGGACTGGGGGCGGGGGGGGGGGGGCAGGATGTCACATTATGGATGTGCTTCAAGCACAGAAATGTGCAAAATACAATTGAACATTGAGGCAGTTCCACATACAAAGAACAATCCACCAATGTAATTATAGCACACCCTCTATGTGTAGGTGGAAGTGTGACACAGTAGTCAAGTAACTGGATTTCTAACCAGAGCGTTTTTAGTTTTATTCTCAAGCCAGCTGACATACCTGTTCAGTAAGATTTCAGTGACTTTTTCACCCAGTAAAATAACCATAATGTGCATGAATGTTTCTCTCCAGGTTCCATCTTATGTAATTGCCCATATATTTTTTTCTCTCATTCTTTGCAGTAATATCTAAAGCAGGGACAAGGAGCAATCACACAGTGACATCAGACCATCATCACTGTTCCATCTGGGGAAATTCAGTGATGTTAGAACATCACCACTATTCTCTTTCTCTGTATAAACAAGGAGAATTTTAGAGATGCAGAAATGTTGCTGTCGTGGTCTGCGGGGGGTGGTGAATTGAACAGTGCCATTCCATCACAGCTCACCTCGGCTTCAGCAGGAAAGTGAATTTAGAGACTGGACCACGCAAGGTCAGGGCTTGGTAAATGGCCTAATTAAAGTGCACAGACAGATTGTTGTTTTCAAGCCTGTCACAATCAACAGGCAAGCACTCCGGCTTCCTAAGATAAAGTGATTATATTGCAGCTTGCCTCAGGCTGTTGAAGGAATGTTTGTCTCAAATGTGCATTTGCTCAAATTGCAGTCATTTTTATTATCTAAGAGTGGCCCTGAAGCTAAAATTCAATCCAAAGGAGATCCTAAGGATTGGTTTGAAGAAATATAGTCATTCTTTATGAGTAATTAACAAGGATCATCGGGGTTAAATTGAATGGCCACACATTACATTACAGTGACCTCCGCATCCTTATACCTGGGGAACTGCATACCTTTGTGCTATACAGATATTCCTTATTGCACAGATCTTACATTGATGGAGATCCTTACATGTAATGCAAATAAATTTACTTTCATGACACCTACAGTCCATGTCACTTGCACGCACACATACACACACACACACACACACACACACACACACACACACACACACACACACACAAACAAACAACAAAAAGAACAGTATCTGAGAACAATTTGAATTTGTTCGGTGCACTGAAGATTAAAGTATCTTAAAAACATTTTTGAAACATAAAACACTAAAATGCTATGAAATATGACATTTATCTATCTACCTATTTATTTATTTATTTATTTATTTTCCCCATAATGTCAGACCTGTTCTTGTTTAATCAGGGAGTGTGAATAAGTATGAAGGAGGGTGTATAAGACAGAGAGAAGCTGCACAGCAGCCCTGATGTTAAATAGCATCTGATGTGATATAACCTGTGATTTTGGGCTGGGAGGGCAGGCAATGACATGATCTCTCGCCTTGAGTCCTGCAGCTGCCTGGGGGATGCTGGGATTTTGTTTGGCCGCGGGGACAGTATCCCGCCTACACAAGCTACTCAGCAGTGATTTGGAGGAAGGGCTTGATCAGGGCGATTCACCCCCTCTGGCTCTGAAAGCTGCGCCTGAACACTCCATTCAAACACAGGCCGAGGGGTGTATTTGGGAGCACTGCAATTCGGCTGAAATCAAGCAGAGATTGAGCAGGTCGTAACCCACAGTGCATCTGAGATCAAGTAGCAGCAGCTGTGTAGAGTAACTCTGAATGAAAGTTTCTCATCTTGTATGGCCTCAACGCCACGACATTATCAGAAGAGAACTTTGACTGATTGCAAAGAGCACTGTTATATGAAAAAGCATAAATCCAATATGCAGATGAATACAGTAATAAACCATATTTCAGTCTTTCTTTTTGATTTTTGAATCTGCCAACCATTTAGTTATTAAAGACACACTTTTTTTTTAATTTCCCTGTGAGGATAGAATGTTTGTAAAGTTGAGCTTAAATTGTTTTTTTATGCATTAATTACTTTGTCTTCTCATAGCCTTGTAGCTAATGTTTTAAATTATATATGTGTTTTTCTTTTTCTTTTTGGTCAGTGCTTTGCAAGTGTATGTTTGAGAATTACTTTATATTATTATTAGAAGTGGTCATCATCATATCCTATTAACAAGTCCTTTGTTACAAAAGCAAGTGGTCATATTGGACGCGAAAGAGTATAGAGGTAAATGAATGAGTTTTCTGTGAGAATAATGATTGAATTAAGGGTCATATTTACAGCAGTCTGTGGTGGAAAGCCTGTTGAATTAGGATAAATTTGCAGTGTTATTTCCACCAAGCCCTCACCCCCCCCCCCCCCCGCGGCCCCCACTCCTGCACGGAGAGTCCATGGGACGGACTCTGCACACCGCCTGTCACTGAGAGATTTACTGGGGTGCGTTTTCAGCAAATCACCCTGGCCCAATCACATCAGATCAGATCAGCTAATGAAAATTAAACATTTGTTCTCCGATCCCTCACAGGCATATTGACGTTGCTGTTTTCAGAGGCCGAGGACTTGAGGCTGGTGATTGATGTCGGGGGTTGGGGGATGGGGGGAGAGCCAAGTTTAGACCTTAATGGTTTAAAATATGCTTGCGCTGCTTTTTCATGGTTAGGCCAAATGATCTCTCACGCCAATTAATCACACAGTTTCTGCACCTGCGGGGGGGAGGAGGGGAAAAGAAACAAATGGCTGCTGCCTTTTAATGCAGTTGACAGATTTTCTTTTTTCCCCCATTTATGTTAACTCATCCAGCCATTCCATCAGTTTACAGAATACTCTGCACAGAGGACAAGGCCACAGAACAGGGGTTCATACCTGCTCATCAGACACTCCTACACAGGGTGTCTCAAATACACACCCTTAAGAAAATGAAATATACTATAATGCATTGAGAAATAAGTTGTTCAGCCCAAGAACATATTGTAAATACATTTAAAATGCAAATCTGAAATATATTGCAATGTACTAAAACAAAATATTGTAATATATTTTCAATATATTGATTGAGCTAAAAATATGTTTTTTAAAATATATTCCCATTTTTCATGAGCGTACATCCTTTTTCACATCTGACACCTCAGGTAACTGATTTAAACTAGCACATTACACACAATGGTGTGTAAATGCACCTTCCTGTATGGGATTTGAACCTGAAACACTCTCTGCTTAAGGGTTTGGAGCCATTTGCCTGCCGATCTGAAATACTGTATGATGATTAATGAGACACTTGGATTTATCAGATATCAAGACACCGTGATGTAGTTCTCTGTTTTACCAGAGGCATAAGAGGCATTTAGGTTCAGAGTACAGTAAATCTAATGTAGATCTTATTTAAAGCCAGAGTGTCAGCTCCCTAAGTGCAGTAGGATCAAAGATTCATTACACCGTGAAGCCGTGATGTGGGATGAGACAGAATACGATCTAATCTACAAATGGATCAAATGGATCACAACAGGGATCAGCAGCCAATCAGAAATCAGGGAACATCCAAACCATTAGTAACTGAATTTAAACTGAGTGCTAAATTAGTATAGATTACCGTGCTGCATCGTTATAAATTCACCACTCAAAAAAGAGACAGAGAAAGCCTGCAGGATCGGCATACTCCAGGATCAGGCCCGGCCCCCCCCCCCTCCCCACCCCCCCATCCAGATTAGGTCATAACACTGTGTAAAATTCACACTCATGTTGGGATTCACAGAAATAAGGGGCAGAGGAAGGTACAGTGAAAACAAGAGCTGGACCTCAGGAGGATACCCACATGACTTCCAAAGAGGCACTTCCACCAGGAGTGTCTGTACCCAGGTACACAGACGCGCAAGGTGTCGAGGTTTCTGTGATGCTGCGGCCCCACTTATCTAGCTGATAAGCGTTAAGGAAACGTTTCAGAAACACTGGCGTGAGTGTCAGAATGCGAGCCGCACGGCTATTATTTCAAAAAAGAGAAAAACCTGGGAAAATTTCAAAAGGTTTAGATAAGGTGGATTGCATTTACAAAGAAATAATGCAGCTCCTCCAAATTTAAAACACATTAGAGATCTTATTTCACGGGCTCCTCTCCTGCAGCTCCGTTATATTCTGCAGAATGACCTTCAATCGGTGTCTTTTTTTTGTTCTAGGAACATGTTCTTATTCAAAACAGGCAATCTTATTTTGACAGCAATTTGTATGTAAAGTGAAGCAGAAGTCCAGCATGACTGTCGTTCATGTCTTCTCGTGCTGTAATTTGCTGATACAGCTCCTGCTTTATAGAACAGTCTGAAACATCCTCTTTGTGGATTAGCTCTCCCTCACCATACCTTCTTAGGTGTAAAATATTTCTCAAAAATGCATTTTTCATGGAAGGTATCGGTTTCATTGTACCGTTTCTTTTTTTTGTCCTCTTTTTCTTCATAATTTCTAGTTTTTAAGTATGCAATTTCACAAAGGAAAATGAAATTGCTTCTTCTTTGCTCAGAGTAAATCATTTTCGCTGAGGATATTTATGACTGCATTAAGCCAAAGGCTACTGTGGGTTCACACAGTATTTAAGATGCATTACTTTTGGAGGGCGGTAGATTATTTCTCAGTCTGGGAAACACATCACTGACAGACATCAATTAACAGAACAGCCAGTCTCCACGCCAATCAGCTGCAGCAAAAAAAAAAAAAAAAAAATTATTATATCATAAAAATATATTTCACGTTTTTCCATATTCTCCATGGGTCTTGGGGCTGACACAGGATTCTTTTGCTTGCATTCTACGTGTGCTCTTGATATCTTAATGGAATCAGTTTCCAACTTAATTGGTTTAAATTACCATTTGTTGCTCAGACTTCAGCCTTTGCATATTTAAAGCATTGCTGGCAGGCTCCAGAGGCCTGGACCGCTCAGACTCTTTCACTCCTCTGGAAGCCACAGCAACCCTCCCCTCCATATTGTAGTTCTGTCAAACATCAGCTGTCAGTCACCAGTTTAAGAGAAAGGAGAGGGGAGTAACTGTGAAAGTTTTTGCCTTTGAAGAAGACATCTTTCAGGATTATCGGCTGAAACACTGAAGTCACAGCTGGTGGGTTTTTTTTTTCTTTTTTTTTTCCATACACAGGTTGGTCAAAAGTGGCTTGGTATGAAAGACATGAAAAAGGGTGTGTGTGGGTTAGAGAGGCTCTGTTCTGTGTGTGTTTCTATGTGCCTATGCATTGCATGTGTGAATGTGTGTGCTTGTTTGCATGTGAGTGTGCGTGTTCAAAAGACATGAATATGCATGTTGCACATGCATGTGTGCTTAGCGGTGTGTGCATGTTTTTGTGTGTAAGAACGAGAGTATTTGTTTTACTTCTAGTAGTTGCAAGTGTACACTATTTAGTATTTTCCTCGTACAGGTTAGATATTTTTGTATTTTGCATGGCCTACACATTATATAACACAAACTCCATCTATCATAGAATCTCTCATACATTGTGTTTTTTTTTTTTTTTTTTTACCCCAAGTACATGTTGGTTAAAATACAACACTCAATTATTTCATGTATCTTATTTCATGACTATGTAAAACCTTGACTGTAATTCTGTAACTTTGTCACAATTTGTGCTTTCCTTGTAGAAATGTTGAAATAATATAATTTGAACAATGGAATGAATTACTGCATACAGTTAATTATTATTGAGTATGGTCTTAGGTACTGGCTGTGAATCATACCACCCCCCCCCCCAAAAAAAGTGCAAAAGTGCAAAGAAAATTTGAACAAATGTAAATGGGAAAATTTGTTTTGCACTCCAGTCCAAATAAAATGGGGGGGCCAGTCCCAGCGCTGTTAAGTCTAATAAAACACTGATGCAATCTGCTATGGTGGCCTTGGTTTGCCTTCAACAATTGCACCACACCAATTAAAAATCCATTAAAAATTTAGTGAAACAAATAAGAAAGGGAATAATATTAAATTCCATCTTTGATATGTGATATTAATACGCAATATTAAGGCAAATCATGCTGCAATCATGAGAGGATTCTGTAGTCTCCATCTTATCAATAATTCACCCAAGACGCGTGCAGTTAATGGCTGATGAATGACTTCTTTACAAAGTGCCAGAATCAGGCTGCAAGATGAAACAAAAGGCAACAGCTTTTTTTCTGTTCTCACATTACACTGCACTCCTCAAACCTGACTAAAATGGATGCGTTCCACAATTTAACAGGCGTGAAATGTAATGGACAGAGGTTTCCAGTGCTTTATCATAACCACCATCATCATCACCAACACAAAGTCACTGTCACCGCCATCATCATCATCATCATCATCATCATCATTTTTGTACATAGCAGATTTGTTTCAATTAACAAATTTCATGCTGTATAATAAAACAAAATGCAGAAATACGAAAGTCAAGAGGTTCAAAAAAGAACAGGAAAATGTAATGAAGGAGTTTGAAATGTGGTAAATTTTAAAATAGCTTTCAGGTGGGCTGGCAGACCATTCCAATCACCAGGCACCTTAAAGCCCAAAGTTTATCTGAAAGAATAATTACTGCCATACTGAGTTAACAACACTTTACGAAGTAGCTGTGAGTATTGCTTAAACACAGTTGTGAACCAGTTGCAGCAATTGTTGTTGATGTTATCTTGAAACAAATAACCTCTGCAGCTGAACAGACATTGCATCACACAAAGATGGGGTTCTATGGAGGAAAAACAACTATAAACCTTGACAGGTTTGTAAACAACGCCTTGTCTTTAATTAGTAATGACCAAAATTTGATATTTAGCCACCTCAGTGCTCCAGAATAGGCACTGATAATTGCATCAGCTGTTTTTGTTTTCATAGTGTGAACAAGCTTTGTACAGCAATACCATATCCAAATCTCTCTCTCTTTCTCTCTCTTTCTCTATCTCTCTCTCTCTCTCTCTCTCTCTCTCTCTCACACACACACACACACACACACACACACACCCTTTCTCTCTCTCTCTTTCTCTCTAGGCTGGCTAGCTGATTGACTGACTGATTCCCTGACTCTGTTCCTCTGACTGACTGACTGATATCTTGATGCTAAGAGGTTAGCTCGGCCCCTGCTCTCCAGCCTGCCGGGAGATTGTTTGTTTTCATCTGTGAGTTTTGGCAGAATTATGCTCGGTGCCAGAGGATTATCAGAGCCCTGGTATTGTTCATCCCCCGCTATCTCTCTCTTTCTCTCCACTTTCACTGCAGAATTTATGCCCCCCGGATTTATGGAAATGTCACTACTCCGTGTTGGGCCTCTTCACGCCATATCACCAAGGACTCTGGGAGAGCCAGATTTATCTTTCAGAAATCATTTTTAATCTTACAACTTGTGAAAGAGGAATATTTCACAGCTCACATCTAACTGGAAAGAAGCTCTTACTCACAGAGTTAATGCGTGTGTCTCTCTCTCTGTCTCACATACACATATATATACACACACTCTCCCTCCCTCCCTCTCTTCTTCTCTCTCTCTCGCACATATTCACACACTCTCTCCCTCCCTCTCTCCCTCCCTCTTTCTCCTTCTCTCTCTCTTGATTTGTGTGAAACATGAAACATGTCCGCAGAGTATGTCATTTCATGTAGAATTAGTATGGTATGGTTAAAAAACCCTGCCACTCAGTGAAGATTGATACACACCTCAGTTTACCAGTTTACCATCTGCCTCTTACAGAATCGCGGGGCGTTCTGCTGCACTTGACCCTTTTAAGATGCATTTCTTCAAGATCAGGCCTCTCTGCCGATGTTCCCCACGCCCCTCTGTTTGCATTGTGCGGAGTGCTCTCACTCTGATTGACTTCAAAAGGCCTCTGTACGTTATTTTCCCTCAGATGCATCTAACTGAGGGCTTGAATATTCAGCGTAAGGCTATGGCTCAGACCTGAGGAACCTTTATGATGGTGTCACACGTCCCTCTAACCAGTCATAGGAAATCACAGGAATCTAAACGCACATCTTTTTTGTTTCTTTGTAAATGCAGAACCTTGGATTTTTGTCAATAATACATGTGAGTCTGGGACAAAAGCCCTCTGCAGGCATTCGTGGGCACTGTAACTTCCTGTAAGATTACGCACTCAGAGCAAAGCCAATTTATTTGTGCTGTGGTATGCAGGTCAACACATTACGCCTGTCACACCCTACCCCCAATACGGTGAAATATGTGTATCACTTTTGAAACAACATCTGCAAACCCGACCGGTTGAAATCTGGAGCCCGTGTGCTGGCAGCGCGTGGCACAGCCTGGGGCATGGCCACTGCAGATGCACTGTGTCTGTGCCACCTCTGCAGCGCTGGGAGGGGGTGGTATTTCTGCAGCCGGTTTGTTAGAGGGGAGGACCTGCGCCGGGGGTGTAACTGTTTTACCCGGCACTCTGTAACCGTTTTACCCGGGACTCTGTAACTGTTTTACCCGGGACTCTGTAACTGTTTTACCCAGCGCTCTGTAACTGTTTTACCCGGCACTCTGTAACTTTTTTACCCAGCGCTCTGTAACTGTTTTACCCCGCACTCTGTAACTGTTTTACCCGGCACTCTGTAGCTGTTTTACCCAGCGCTCTGTAACTGTTTTACCCGGGACTCTGTAACTGTTTTACCCGGGACTCTGTAACTGTTTTACCCGGCACTCTGTAACTGTTTTACCCGGACTCTAACTGTTTTAACTCTGTTTTACCCAGCGCTCTGTAACTGTTTTACCCAGCACTCTGTAACTGTTTTACCCGGGACTCTGTAACTGTTTTACCCAGCGCTCTGTAACTGTTTTACCCGGCACTCTGTAACTTTTTTACCCAGCGCTCTGTAACTCTGTAACTTTTACCCAGCACTCTGTAACTGTTTTACCCGGCACTCTGTAACTTTTTACCCAGCGCTCTGTAACTGTTTTACCCCGCACTCTGTAACTGTTTTACCCAGACTCTGTAACTGTTTTACCCAGCGCTCTGTAACTGTTTTACCCGGGACTCTGTAACTGTTTTACCCGGGACTCTGTAACTGTTTTACCCAGCACTCTGTAACTGTTTTACCTGGGACTCTGTAACTGTTTTACCCGGGACTCTGCCTCAGGGAGAGGACAGCACGGCGAAGCAGCATCCGCGAACAGCCCTCTGCCAACACCCGCTGTCCACCATAATTTAATGCTTTATTAAGTTTGCTTTCTGCAGGAGTCGGGGCCGCTGCTGTTACTCACTTAACGCCTTCCTTTGATTTATTTCCGGATTTCTCTTATGCAACCGCACGCTGTATAAAGTGTCACAGCCAAATTTTGTATCTCAAATTAAAAAAAAAAAAAAACTTTTCAGTAATGATAACAACAAAAAGCTTGACCATTGAGGCAGCATTGTAGTGCCGGATAATGTAATGCTATGGAAGGACTTTTATCCAGATTTACTCTCAGCAGAGCTACAGTGCATGAGCACCAGGATGGATGAGTCATTTTTATTCATGTAAAACGAGCACATAGATAAACCGCTAACAAATGTGCTGACTGATGTTGCTGCCAGGAGAATGTGTACGTGATAGAATATTCAACGGAATTAAAAATTCTTTCAGTCAGGTATTCAAAAACGGAAATCAAACAGGTCGCAACAAAATACAACCTTGTTAAGTTTTAATAATTAATATTTAATATATTTTTATTGTATTTTCTTTGTACAGTTATATGTATTAAATCACACCTGACCCAGTGGCAGGCAGAACTCACAACAGGAGATGTGATTGAACAAAAGGCCCTATGAGCATTCCCAAATTCATTTATTTGACTTTTCTGTATGTAGTCCCCCCGGCCCCCCTTGTGACCCACCCTGGCAGACATTCCCGTTTCTGACTTTTTGAGACGAACAAGCACAGCACCCCCATGGGTTTCCCCTTGCCAGTAAACATCAGCTGCATCCGTAAGTGGAGAGGAAAACAGTGAAAAAGTACCACCCCGCATAAGAGGGAAAGAAAGACACAGTTGTCTGGTTCGGTTGGTAAAACTATGTGAAAAGGGAGAAGGGCAGAATTTAGCAGAATGCGGCTGGTTCTGTTACACAGCACTTCTGTTTCGCTGCTGACGTTAAGAGTCCAATCTCTCCTAATTCTAAACAAAAATGAAAATTATAGGGTACAACAAAAAACTAACTTAATTTATGACCATGTATTGCTTTCCTG
This sequence comes from Megalops atlanticus, assembly GCA_019176425.1. Lineage (NCBI taxonomy): Eukaryota > Metazoa > Chordata > Actinopteri > Elopiformes > Megalopidae > Megalops > Megalops atlanticus. The sequence goes on from CM032891.1 coordinate 30,089,727, forward strand.
TTTTTTTATTTTTATTTTTTATTTAACAGTACCAACTGTACTAACTGTATCCACTAATTACATTTTCATTCAGTTAAATATCCTAAGATAAACAGTATAACTTTTTTTTCCAATAAATTACCACAATGACTTAACAGACTACTTCACTACCAAATGTACTGGGTAAAATGAATGAGATTAAAAAAAAGGAAGATTATCTGGCTGATGGTCCTCTAGTGTGTACAAAATCAATGCTAATCAGCTTGAAAAAGAAACACTTTCAAGATGAGAGAACCTACTGCTAGATTAGTGGTACATAGAAACCTTCAAACCTTAGTAAAAGACACCCCATAATGATATCTGCTAATGCTTACATTATAATAAAAAACAGTTCATTATCTTTCAGGCCCCTAGGAAATTACATAAGGATGTGATCATCATTTCAGGTAGGAAAATTCTTCTGTATGTGGTGGGATCATGGATCTTACTTGACAAATCCTGTTTGTCTAACTGCCTTCCTATAGAGCACCCTTTTCAGAGATATTAGCGAATCAGATCTACCTCATTAAATTAATTGCATTGTAGACATAGCTGAAATTCCACTTTCCAGAACTGGCAGAAACACTGTTCAGCAAACAGCTTAAATTGTCCTTTCATGCAAACCGAGTCTATGGGGTCTTGTTGTTTAGAAGGGATATTACATCTGACACTTTTTTTTTTTTTTTTTTAGCTAAACCAAATTATATCATTTTATAACATGCCATTTGGAGAAAATACCAGATTGCAATTGTGATCCAGGGGTGCTTTGTTTGTTCATTAGTCTGTTTACTTGTTTTACTTTTTTATTTTTGAAAAAGGCCTCTTTGCTTGAAGGCATTTTTTTTAAAAATATTTTTCAATCCAAATCTGCGAGCGCAGCCGGAGAGAGGGAGAGAGAGAGAGGAGGAGCTTCTGGATGTGCTAATGAAGTCTTGTAAAAACAGGCTCTGGGAGCAGGGTTTGGGGGGGCGGACAAAGCTGGGGTATTAGCCAGCGCTCATCACAAACAGACATCATCCAGCGCAGGCAAGCTGCTCGGCCCTCAACCAGCCACTGATCTGCGAAACAGCGAGAGCCTCTCGATATCGCAGCTTCGCTGTCATATGCAGATCCCACACCAGCAGAGCAGCGCTTGCAACAGTTCCAGCACAGGCGTTATTACCACAAGTTTTTGGACGTGAGCGAACGATAAGATTCATTCTTTTGTTAATTTAATTATGACTCTTCTCTGGTACTTGGTGGGCATGTTTGGAATCAAACATTGCCTGTGTGAGGATGTTGTGAAATCTTTCCCCCAGTCCTACTTCAGCTGTGATCCCTGCTGAGAGGAATACAAATCATTCGGAATAAGCACCTGGCCGCAGTGAGGTTGGCCTCAAAGCCGCTGAATTTTCTCCAGATCGGCGTGTTTCTGAGTCTCCTAACGACTAAATAAACTTCAATGTCTTTCTGTGCTTCCAAACAATTTGCAGGATGCAGGATTATGAAAAGGTTACTCTTTTCTCATCTCTGACATCTTATGTAGGGCTGATAGAGGCACGGGGGGGGGGGTCGCTGCAGAGGGGAGGCCGGTGAAACACACGAATCCCCTGAAGAGTAATAAATTGGATGATCTTCTATGAGAGAATACAGACGATGTGCTAAGGTCAGAAAAGATCACCAAAATTCCTTTTCTGTTCCACATTACTTTCACCTTGTTAGCCCAATACACAGTCAAGGGGTCCCTCCGCGGTCTCGGTGGGGGATCAATACCGCAGACACACCGAGAGGAACTGAAGCACGGCCCCAAACAGAGACGGGAGGAGTTACAGAGAGAGAGAGAGAGAGAGAGAGAGAGAGAGAGAGAGAGCTGGAGAGGGAGAGCTGGAGAGAGAGAAAGCGAGCGGCAGAGAGAGACAGAGGGCTTTAAAGTAATTGGTTCTGCCTGGCTCTGGTGTGTAGCTGCGGCCTCAGCCATGGACCATCGAGGAAGGCCATATTCTATTATTCACACACGCACACGTGTTGCTGTGTTCTGCCGCCCACCCTCCAGCCCGTGCAAATGCATCCAATCGGTCGGGCCGCACCGATAAATAATACAATCCGTCCACTCTTTCCCTCAATAAAGTCTTCTCAATTTCTCAAAAAATGGGTAAGACACCAAGGACAAAAAGAAAAAGAAAAAAAGGAACTCAAGTTTAATGAAATTCTGTCTGGTAAATACAGAAGCTGAATTAAAAAAAAATAAATAAATAAAAAACTGCAACTCCTGTCTGAATCCGAATTAAGAACCTTGAATGAAAAAGAACTTTCCTGAGTTCTTACCAAACTCAAAACACAGTGGTCAAAGTCCAAGCATGCTTATGAAAGATGAAAGAGGTTCAATATTTTTAAATGGCAAACATGATTATTTGCAATCCAATGCCCCCTCCCTATGTTTTAAGTCATTTCCCTTTACATTAAATGATAATGCCTTCAGTGTGTAAATGCTCAGAAATGTCTGTATAATCAGTGTGAAACTACTGTGTGCATTTTCCTATGATGCATGGTCATTAATGGGAAACATGACTTCTCAGATCATCACCTCGACAGGTTTATAGGAAAAGAATGACAGTGGGAGAGAGAGAGAAAGTGAGATACCTTGTTACACTCACATTTAACATCGTTCATTACTGCTTTGACAACGCTGCTTCAGTTTGTCCTGTGAATAAAGTTCCGCCAGATAAAGAGAAACATAGAGATTGAAAGAGAGAGGAACAGGAAAAAAAAACAGTTCAGAATCAGAAGATTAGTGTCCACTGTTGTTTATCAACTGAAAAAACGGAGTATTTGTCACCCCGCTGCAGGAGTTATCAGTTAGGCCGTCACGCGGTGAGACTGAGCAGCGCGTGGCAACGGCGTGACAGGGTGCGGTGGCGGGATCATCGCACACGGCCTCACCGTGGCACCTCTCATCCTCACCGCAGCCCGAGAGCGGCGACGCCGTCTGTGCGCAAATGCCCCCTGTGTGCACAGCCCAAACAACAACAACAACAACTGCAGTCTACGCCTCACACTTCAAACCCTAATGCTTTAATGGATGGGCCTTATGCTGCCGTGGCGACGCGGTTTAACACCAGGCAAAGCGCCTCTGCGGGGTTTTGTGTGTGTGCGTGTGTGGGTGCGTGCGTGCGTGCCTGTGTGTGTTTTTTTTTCTGGAGTGTGGCAGGAGGGATATTCCACCCAATTTGGTGTAAACTCATTGCTGTAAGTGGGAGGATGCACCCCAGGGTTCCCCGGTGCCGGTGGAGCCAGATGGGCCTGGCAGCGAGTGTTCTGTGCGGCGTGCACGGTAGAACAAAGCCAGGCCGTTTTCATTCCCGCGTAATGGGCGGATGATATCCACTTACCGAACGCGCTCGCGTCTCTGGATTCAGACGGTCCCCCACCATCCTGAGGACTGTCAGTTTTAACAGTGACCAGCAGGTGGCGCCGGTACTCAGAACCCTTCAACTCTACCAATTATACCACGTGAAAGGGGGATGGGGGGTGCAGTTGGTGGGTATTGGATTTGAACTGATAACAGAGATGAGACTGAGGTGCAAAATCTTTATAGGAGAGACACACATATCCCATAAGAGATTTGCAGACCTCCATCCAGCAATAATCAAGGTGAGGGGAGTCACTCCCACAGTTGGGAGAAGCGGGGATCGTCACCGTGTTTTGCTCAGTAGGATGTTTGCAGGTGGTGTCTCGTGTGAGCTGATGATGCATACTTGGGCCTTACAGGCCTGACTGCTGCAGGGTCCGTATCCCCTGCGCTGCCCCACACAGTCTCACACGCGGCACACAGGTTAAACGCTTTTCCCACACGTGCAGCTCGCGGGCTGATAACCCGGCTCTCCACGCACTCCGCGGCGGCATAAACCTGCAGGGAGAGCAGACCTGTAACGGCAGCCTGCCTTTTCATCTGTCAGACCAGCTGTGTGCCGTAGCACAGCTTTCCCTCCTCCTCCCCTCCACAATCACCGCTTCTGCATCCCGCCCTCCTGCAGGATCTACCTCCTGCAGGATCTCCCTCCTGCAGGATCTCACCCGCTGCAGGATCTCCCTCCTGCAGGATCTCACCTGCTGCAGGATCTTACCCACTGCAGGATCTCCCTCCTGCAGGATCTCCCTCCTGCAGGATCTCACCCGCTGCAGGATCTCCCTCCTGCAGGATCTCACCCGCTGCAGGAGGCACAGTGACATTTACCCGCACACACAGCTGCGTCACTGGGAAGGCACACACACAAACACACACAAACACCAGATTGGTTTAGCAGGATATTTGACCCATAGATTGCTGACATCGCTATTGAATCAACGTTTCCTTTTGTTCTTCTTTCCTTTATCTTTCTTTTTTTATTGTTCCAACCAGGAAGCTTTCCCCTTCCTACTCTGTGCATAAATCCAGCACGATGGAAGCATTTAAAAAATTACACTTTATTTTTCTTGCTGCGCGGGTTTGTGTTTACCTTTCTCCCATTTGTGTTAAACAAACCTCTCCTCAGGCTGAGGAGAGCTCGTTCAGCGAGCCGAATACGAGGAGTGTCACATATCGCAACATCACACAGAGGAGGAGGGAGGAGCGGGCGGCCCAGATGAAACGTTGTACCAGGTGGAACGCTTAAAGGAAGGAGAGTCTCTCTCTCTCTCTCTCTCTCTCTCTCTCTCTCTCTCTCTCTTTTTGTTTTACCGACTTGAAAAGCCGCCAGGCAGGCCTTTGATGTTTAAGAGGCATTCATGGAAGTGTGCTGAGTTTGCATGTGTTGTAAAGACGGGCGTAAATGGAAGCACAGGGGATCGGGGGGGGCGGGCACTGCAAGGATATGGGGGTAAGTGGGCCAGCAGAGAGCCTGTAGCACCAGCGCTAATGATGCAGGGCCGAACGGGGCGCGGGTCTTATATACAGTGTGAAGTGTTTCTGTACGTGCAGACGGATGCGTCCTGCCTCTCACGATAATGCTGTCATTGCCGTGATGAGTGTCTAATCGAATTATTGTGGATTGTCAGCGTGACTGAATAAATATTGCAGTTTTGCACGTGATGTCACTGGTGAGACACGTCCCACCGGGTATGTGCACAGGATTATAATGGGAGCTAACGGACAAACATCTTTCTGCGGTCGAGATGTCCCGTTTTACTCTGTGAAACACATCTGGGTGGGCACTCACCCTGGGTTTATCTGCATCATTTCACTGGAGAGCCAAACCAAAGTGGACCAGCAACCAAAACAACCTATGCATAGCGCAAACGCAATGACAGGCAGCTACACGTTGCCATCGGTAACTGGCTGCTTAAGGGGTGTGACACCACAGAAGGCCTACAGAGAGTGGCTGGATGCAGGTGTTCACTCTCAGCACCTCTGAGGGTAGAAGTGCGGTGCACTGGTTATGGAGCTTGGCTGGTCACCAAGAGATTGCAGGGTCAGTTCCCAGATGGGACAATGTTGCATTGCCTTCCAATAAATAGTGTTGTACGTTACACTGCCCTGTCTGTGAGTTTGCAAAGTGCTCACAGGAAGAGAAAGTAGTTTATGTCGCCCAAACGTAAATGGCTACTGTTGCGATGGTGATTGCACATCCCCTGTTCTTTGTAAATAGCAAATCAATTTTCTTCCTGTGAGTCAGCAGCACCTAAAAGGTGACTTTCCATAAGTCCAAATCACTGCAGGCTTGCTTTGCATGTAGTAGTATGATCACCCCTTTCTGCATGCACAGTAATATTTAGTTAAGAACTGATCTCTAAACGGAGGCATAACAGTTTTACATAAGAGTTCCTTGAACTCTCAGACAGATAGATGTACACAACCATCGATGTATGCCATCTGACAGACACAATAACTCTGCTGTTCTCTGCCTGAGTAAAGGCCCAGAGACTGTGTAACTGTGTAAAGGACTAATATGTGAAACACAAGTTTGGTAAGTTCTTCTTATTTTTTTTTTTTTTTTGCATCCGCGTTGCCTTGGATAAGCGTATCTGCTGCTCAGATAAATAGTAAGAGAATAATTAAATAGCAGTATGGATTGTGTATTCTATGTCTCAGCATCTGGTCTGTCAATCTTTGCGTGAAAGTTTTTCATTAATGTTAGAGTATGTACAACCATTTCAAGTTGGGTTTTTGAAGGAGAGCAGTGTCCCTGGTATTTGGAACGACACATTATGCAGGAAAGTGGCACTCGTTTAAGCACTGAGCAATGCTGTAGTTAATATCAAGGGATATATATTTTTATACCAGAGAAATCTTCTTAACAAAGACCTTAAAGGCTGTGCAGGCTTATTGGGGACTTACTATGCAGTACTTATAAACTGTTTCTGCCTACTCTAGCATTTCTGGGCTTTTATTATCTATTTCTAATAGATGTCTGTGATTGTACCGGCTCTCCTCAGAGGAGTGTGACCAGAAGCGGCTTGGTGTGTGTGCGTGTGTATGCGTGTGTGTGTGCGCGTGTGTGTGGGAGTGAGGGAGAGGGAGGAGAAGGAAGGGTTTTTTCTCCTCCATCTCTGAGTAAAGAAGCGGAAAGCCGTGAGCTGTTTTTCGTACTGACTGTGGCAGCATGCAGAAGAAAGGAGACGGAGAGGAGGTTTCAGCGCAGAGGAGAGCCGATGGGAAAAGCAAGGAGGAGAAACAGCGCTGTTTCGAACAGCCACTCCGGCTCAGCTCGATAAAGCACACCGCTTCACCACCACAAACTAATTCAACTGATTTTTTCTTTTCTCTTTTCATAGTGTGCCCAAAACATACATTTTTTTGTTCTAAAAGCTACACTGAAGCACACAGGGAAATGTGAAATGGCTTACAGTCATCAGTGATGAGACCTGGTTTAAAGTGCCTATTGTTGAGGCCTGGGTCTTTAGGCATAGCAGGCTGAATTTGTCCTGGTTTCTGTGCTGCTCCTTGCACACATGCATAAATTAGGAGAGAGTGCATTTTACTGCTGCAAACGCATACGCATATCCTTAACTGTAATATTTAATACATGTGATGTGACATTGCCAAAACCGCTGTGAGAGCCAATAATAAGTCAGGGCAAAGTAAGTTGTAAGTGAGTGCAAGAATGGTAATTTGATCTAGACAGCCCAAAGGTCAGTACAGTTACTGGGGAGCAGGTATGACTGGAAAGACCCACCATTATCGCACGTTACAGGTCCCACCCACACGGGATGGAGATATTGACGGTGTCAGTGGCCCTGCTGAGGGCTGATACTGGAGCCATTTCATTCTTAAGGAAACTCATGCAGGCAGGGATCTTTATTCTCTCTTCCTGGCTCTGTCTGCAGCTTAGCTGACCCGTGGTATTGGCGCTTAGCAGTATGTGTGCATGGTTGAGGGTGTCTTCCCTCTTCCATCCTCTTTCTGTCCTTTGTAGAGCTGGAACCAGTGTGGTTCTTAAAGTTTGAGTTTTCTGTCCTCTCGGGGCTCTGCTCACCTCTGTGCTCAGTCTGCCAGTGTTGCAGCTGTGGGAAAGCTAGGAAAGAGCACGTCCCCATCGCTGATCAAAGAGAATGACCAGAACCAGATCGGAATATCATGGAGGCTGCTTCTTTCAGAAAATGCCTCAGCCTTGGACTGCAAATCAAGGCCAGGCCGTCCTTACAGCACAGAGAGACACATTGATCCAGCTCTGGCTGTGGGTTTTGGAATGTGGAAAAGCAATTCTGCCATACCAGGGCAGGCAGATTTAGCACCAGCTCCCGTTAGCCTGGATCCACTTGCAAGTGAAAAGGGTTATATATATTTTTTTCCTTTTTCCCCCTTTATGCACCACTGTTTTGGAATCCTCAATTGTACATTAGACTTGTCCTACATCAACAACCTCTGCACTCACTGAAGCAAGACAAACTCAAGCCTGAAACAGCTTTTTCTGAAGCTGAACAGCCGCACAGTGCACCTCAATGCGGCGCGTGCCACATGGAGGGCAGACACGACTGCACAGGGGGCATCCAAGCAACACGCAGGAGCCGGACGAATCACAGGGTGGCTGGGGGGGGGGGGACGTCCCGGCCCATCCCTGTCCCCAGAGGAAGGAAGCCAGCCTTTTCACTGACACAGTGGGCTCCCAGTCACCGCTGGCAGGTGACACAGCTGGATTCGAACCCGAGCCTCAGGGCTCACCCTCCACTCAGGATGAGTGCCTTGCCTGCTGTGCCGCACAAGAGCCGAGCAAAGGGCACGCTTTCAGCTCTGCATTTGGAAAACATTAATTAAATCACTTGCTAGAGATCAGCCAATGAGGTTTACTTTATTCATGTCCCTGGATGAGAAAACTAAACCTTGAATTCAGAATAATTGTTTGAATACATTAATGTTGGTGCAAAAAACACATGCTTTTTTAGTATATTTTAGTATGCAGTAAAAGAAATATTAGCTTAATATATATGTACGATGCACCACATTTTCTCTAAATAAAATGGCCTAGGGGGATCTCTTAATTAATCTCTCAGCCAAAATGATTTTTCCTGCTCTTCAGTGACATTACTTAGAGATGATTGTATCCCGCCTCCTCCCCCCCACCAACACCATCTTGTAGTGTCAACCCTCTCTCAGTGTTAATGTCAGTGTGCATATTTAACACCCTCTTAGTGCTGTATTAATATACTGTAGTGCCCAGTCAGTTTGTATATACTGTATTAACCCTCTCTCTCAGTGCAGTGTTAATGTATTGTAGTGTCCAGCCAGTAAGCTGCTCCCCAACCCCAGTAGTTAGAGATCTCATTCTTCTCTTTGACCATCTTCATGCAATAGAAAAAATGGCTTAACACATGGTGAACGTTGACAGCTTAAACCTCTCTTTCTGTGTGTGTGTGTGTGTGTGTGTGTGTGTGTGTGTGTGTGTGTGTGTGCGCGCCACATGCGTATGTGTGTGTGAGAGTTGTTTTTAAAGAACTTTTAAAAACAAATAATTAGAGTTAAGCAGACCAATGGAGTGTTTAAAACTATTTGACATCTCGGGAACACCTGGCTCCTTTACCTCCACTTGGAGAAAAGCTCATAAAATATGCATTTGAAGGGAACTCTGCTGATTGTGGCTGCGTTTCCTATTTCAAATACGAGATCCAATTACCACAGAAAAACAAATCTTAGCTCCTGTCATTTAGACAAGCCACCCGCAGGGACTGGGAAACGTGAAGCTATGACATAATGGTGCAATCAACAGTAATTAAAGGATATTATCCCATACTGTGTGCAGTCATTAATAAGTGTGGATGCACTTTGGTGACTTTGCTTTAAAAGGACATGTACCGCAAAAAAAAAAAAAAAAAAAAAATGTTGAAAAAAAAAACATAATGAGTGTTAACTGACTCAAACAAAGGAGATGATCCGATAAGGTCTGAATGTCAAAAATTGAGTGGGATTGGTCAATTCAACTAATTAAAGACTACATGCCTATCACTAATTGTCGCTTTATTCTTGGTCAGCATAAAGGCATGTTTTATAATAGGCAGCTTGGAAGTAATTAACTTCCAAAACCTCCAATTTTATATTTACAACCCTTTGATGCCAAATAGAGTACAGCAGCAGTGACATTATTATAATAATTTTTCACCAGTATTATATTCAAAACACTGTGTTTTACAAAGCAAGGACAGCTAAACCTAAACATTATGATTTTACAGGCAGTGAGATTCTCCTTACCTTCAAACTGCTTTGCATCCTTACTCTGTGGATTCAGGTTTCCCTGCACTGGCCAGCACTCCTCTTGTGTAGTCTTGTATAGTAACTTCCTAATAAACATGAAATAATGCATCTTAATTTTTGAAGAATAAACAAATATTATTACCAGCTTATAACAGGTTGGTTTCAGAAGTGTGGCATATTATTTTATGTTATCAATGGTATGAAGCATATAATTACATGCTTCATAACCTTGAATCAGTGGTTATGAGATGGTCATAATTTTTTTATGACAAGGGTAATGGCCATTATTTAGAACTGATGCAAGTGGAGTGAATACTTGTTATGAACACTCATTCCAAGTATAGTACCAGTCAAAAGTTTGGACACACCTGATTAAGATAATGGTAAATATGCTTTCAAAGACATTTTGATGTAAAGACTTATGCCTAAATGCTTGAAATGTGTTTCTTAGACAAATATAAATAGTGAAGCTGATGCCTATGTATGAATTTCTTCTAAAAAAAAATCTAAAATATATTTTTGGCTATTTTGAAGAATCTAAGATATAAGATAGCTTTGATTTGTTTAACATTGTTTTGGTCACTAAATAATTCCATTCATGTTATTTCATAGTTTTGATGTCTTTACCATTGTTCTGAAATGTGGAAAATAGTAAAAACACAGTCCATAGTGTCTGAGTTGTGACATCAGACACTATGGACTGTGTGCTGTTTAACAGAGACAGTCCTGGGAAGATTGTGTGAGATCCTGCAAGGTGGGACTGATTTCATGCTGTGGGTGGCGGCATGAAGAGAAAGTGTTACTCTTCAATCATCATGTCTCTACAGGGAGAGATCTCTGAGGAAAGGACAGGAAGAGGATGTGACCCAGTACCCAGAATTCTCCTCTGCTTTATCACTCCATGCATGTCAATGTGTGTGTCAGCACACCTGGGCGGCAGCAGTGAACAAAGAGAAAGAATAAATCTACAGGGACATCAATCTCCATGCTAGCACGCGTCAGCATCTGTATCAGAATACATGGGGGTAACTGACCACTTAACCAACAAAATGAATAAACCCATGATGACAATGGTTTCCCATTTATTCTAGAAGAGAGCAGCTCCTGTAAGGCTATGGTTGAAAGCTCATCCGGCATTGTGGAAGAAAGGTTTTGTGCAGAAAACATATATCATAGACAACACATACAACGCACATATCATCCTGTGTTACTACACAGGTGTGAAGATACCTCAGAGAAATGACAAGAAGACTACCTGCACACTGCTTCATGCTCCCTTAAGCCTGTAATGAAAGGAAAAACAATGTTAACCACAAGCTATCGCTGAAGCAGAGTCCTATGAGGAACAATCTCACACACCTCTGCTTGGAAGTCAGTGCCAGTCAAGATGGAGACAGGTGGGTGTATGTGTGTGTGTGTGTGTGTGTGTGGGGGTGTTCTCTGCAAGCTAACAAACCCAGGGTGATTGTTTAGTAGGCAGAGCAGACAGCAGAAAACTCAGCCAGAGAGTCTCTGGAATCAGCGTGTTATTATTCACTGTCTCAAGCAATTTGTATTAAATACGTTTATGTCTGAATATTTTGTTTCAGCTGTAATTAAAGCTGGTAGGTGCGCCATGAAATATGAATCGTAAGTAAAACTGTTTATTCCTCAGAAAAGCAGCTCTTGTTTTTTTTTTTTTTTTTTTCCTGCTGAGCCAGTTCTTAAAGGCATGATATGCTAATGGAACACAGTCAAAGGTGACTGGCATGCGTATTTAACTCTTAGCAGATAATAATTGCAAAATAGAATAACAGACAGCACACATTTCTGAAATATGATTTAAACACCGGCATGCCTGATATTAATGCTAGAGCCATCCAATGAATACTAAAAGGTGCAGGGGAAGCATGTGCAGAGAGTTCTGTGGTAATTTATGATAATGCTGGGATTCATTGCTAGGATTTACACATTTTTAATCAACAGTGTATGCCGCTAAAGTTTTAAACCTATGAAATGTAATGCAATTACTGAGAACAAATGAAATGTTCTTAAGCCTAGATTAAAAATAAAACATATAATTAAGAAAAAAGCTAAGGTGTGGATAAACAACACTCTTTCAGTTTTTTTCCTCTTTCTACTTTTATATTGCAATTATATCCAAATATTATGCAGAATTTACAGTGAAGTTGTAAAACGATGGCTTTTTCATGAAAATGTGAATTGTATATTCTCTTACTACTCTTAAGTAATACCCATCTCTTCGTTCAGTGTGCTGTGACTTCTGTGAAAGACTTAAAATGAAATACAGACAGACCCCACTAGTATAACTCAGTGTGTTCCTGCAATCCCTGTCATAAACTACATTGTTAGGAGCTGAATCCTATATTCCCCATGCAGATTTTCTTCCTCTGAGCATGTGCTCCATGGTCTCCTCTCTCGTTGTGAATCTGGAGTTTGTGTCATAAAACAGTGAATGGTGGAATTTTCATGAAGCCACTGAAAAAAGTTTGAAGTGATGTGCCGCCTACCTGTATGGTCATCACTTTATCAACAATATAAAATAGTAAATACAGCATGTAATATATATTTCATGCACTCAGTACATTCCAGCAATGTTTGTACAGTACCACAGTGTGTCTCCATGCAGACTGGTTATGAAGTGTTACATAATGTATAATGGCATTGTGTCTAAGTTTGTTTTTGTACATAACATATTTACAAGGTCAGTGTACCACAGTGTACAGAATGTGCGCTATATTTTCAATAAATCATCAAAATCATTGCTCATGTCATTGTCATCATGATGTCATCACCTCTGCATGCTTACCTCACTTCCTGAGTGCATGCTCAGTGGTCAGGCAGGTTTACATGCAGGTATGCCTGGCACTGCAGGAGATGTTTACCGAGTGAGCAGAATTGAGAGCTTCCTGCTAAATGGTGAGCATCTTCCCTCCCACAGAAATCCATTAAAACTGCCAATTCCTATTGATTCAAGCAGCCAGGCCCGGACACAGTTACAGAGGGATTATGTCACAGGGACACCATTCCCCCCGTTTGTCACAGGGACAAACCGGAGGATCATGACAAAACCAGCTCCTGGCTGCCTCACATTGATCTCCGAGCGCTCGGCGGTGTAATCAAATTAAGGATGGCATCAAATCCGGCAAAGCTCCACAGTAGAAACCCACAGCATCCACCCCTGTGATAAATAAAAAGAACAACACAGGCAGAGTGAATGTGTACCTGGCTAAAACAAAGAAGCAACACAGAAGCAACACACACTGTGCCTCAAGCTCCTTTTACTAACAATTAATAATAATAATAATAATAATAATAATAATAATAATAATGGTGTTGTTGTTGTTGATTGTTGTTGATTTTGTTGTTCGAACTTGACACGTGTCAAGTAATAGGAAATAAGCATGGTTTATGCATGTGTCACCAATCATATCATAACGATAATTCCCAAGAACTTTCTGATTAAATATCACATCAAAGACATGCCCTGCATGCGACATTATGCAAGTGACTGAATATTCATATCATAACAAATTTATGAAAAAATGTTCACCCCTAATGAAGAGCTCTTAACGTGAGTTACAAGTCAAGATACATGGTAAAATACTTAGAAAATTACTAGAGTAGAAAAGCATGAAATATGTATACCAGGAAATCAATCTGCATTCCACTGAATATGCATAAACACAAAAACATGTTGTGCGACTCTTGACATGACTGCATGTGGAATTACAGCAGCCAAAGCACACCTTTTAGCTTCTCCAGCTTTCATTTTCTGTTAAACATTCAAGCAAATCGGGTGGATATGAGGTCATGAGCAATTAGCAGGGGTCAAGCTGAAGAGTCTGCTTTCATGATTCTGAAATTAGTCCAGCCTTTTTCATGTATATACATATGCACTGATATATTTCATATTTAAGTGAAAAAAATTGAGTATTGAGTAAAATATTATATACATATATATATATATATATAAAATATAAAATGTACACATATATATTAAAATCTAAGCCCGTTTTTCTTCCAAGGTCATAAAACTTTAGATAAATGTATTAAACTTCACATTCAAGCCTCCACGTCCGCCAGCCACTCAGTGCTTATGAAAAGTTATCTCACTGAATGAATTAATGCCTACGCGTCCATGCGAGTAAAGGCATAACGCGATGGGTTCACTGACTGATGAGATCCATTACTCTTAAAATTAAGTTTAATGTTCTTTTGAGCAGCAGGTAATTTCAGCTGTGTGTGTGTGTGTGTGTGTGTGTGTGTGTGTGTGTGTGTGTGTGTGTGTGCGTGCATGTGTGTGCGTGTGTGTGTGTGTGTGTGTGTGTGTGTGTGTGTGTGTGTGTGTGTGCGTGCGCGATGGTTATGAAAGGATACTTTGCACTAAGTCCCAACAGCATTTAGGCACTTTAATGGTACCAAAGACATTAAACTGGAATGTTTAAATTAATATTTGAAAGCACAGAGCATCTGCTCATGAGAGTTACAGCTCCCGCTATGTCAAATTCTCCAGCTGTTAATATTTCAGACATTAAAATTCAGGACGGTTGATGGTTGCATATGGAATTCAGTTTGCGCTGCAATTTCTAACAAAGCCCCTGCAGTAACTGCTAACCTCTGGCCTCTGTACACTGACAATAAAACTGCAAAGGTGAAATGTGTACATTTGGTTTAAGCAAATGTGCATTCTCTCTCTCTCCCCTCTGTCTCTCTCCTGCTCTCTCTCCCTCTCTCAGAGTGCTGGTAATTCCATTGGTGACACAGCTGTTCACCGATTCAAATTGCAGCACCAGAATACATCAGTAATCCTTTGAATTGTGACATTTATTATACCGTTTTTGTGCACTGTATGCTTAGAATTCATTTATTCTCTGTATCCTTGACGTGTCCTTGTCTTTGCTACCTCCAGATTTGAAACAGGATGCAGAAGAAGAAGTTTCAGAGGAAATTTCCAGAGAAATAGGATCCGTGGGGATTTTTTTAGCACTGCCTTTCAGTAAAGAGGTCTAATAAGATCACACCAGCATTTGATTATGAAAGATAAAGCCTTGGGCTAAAAGAATTGTGCTAACTGGTCATATTTTTTCCCCCTTCTTAACTATCTTAAACTGTGCCTAATCGTCATTGCTGGATACTGTTAAATAAAATTTAAAGTGCTTTACTTTGGCATAGCATTCCTCATAGCAGTCTCACCTGTGCATATCTCCTGAGGATCATGGGCTATTATGGAACACAGGTACGTTACCTGTTTGGGAATGAGTCACAAACAGAGCCTTCATAAATACAGAAATTTAAATGGAGGACCTACAACTATGGCTGAAACCTATTTGTCTTTTTTTTTTTTTTTTTTTTTCTTATTTTTATTTGTATGGTTTGGAAAAAAAGTGGGTTGTTTCAAGCATCATAAAAACTACCCATGGGAGTGCTGCAAATTTCCCCAAACCCCTTGGTAAACTTGGAGTAAACCTAGAGTAAAAACTTTACACATATTGGAAACCAGCTTCTCCCAAAGTGAGCTAAAGATGGGCTGCACCATTGTGATGTCCCCGCTGGCGTCTCTACCTGTTGCTCCGCCTACCTGACAGCTGGGAGCTGATTCCTGCAAACTGGGGCTGATCGCTGTCACCTGTGCTGCACCTTCTTAAGGGGTGGTTACCTACAGAAAGATCTCTCTGTCCTGCTCCTGGCTTTCCAGCTAATCTCCATTTAGAAATTGTTTGCTTTTTGTCGTTATCCTGTGTTTTCCCTGTTCTTTTTTTGCATAATCTTAGCTGGCAAGTGGCATCTTTTTCTCAGATTGTTCTTTTAGTTTGTTGTGTGGTAGTTTTTTGTTTAGGTGGGAAAGACCATGGGTCCTATGCCGTATTGCAGGGTGGCCCAGACTTTTCCCATTTCTTGCTTTAATTTGCCACCCTGCTCGCGTTTATCTATTCCTGTATACCTGTGTTTCATAAAGCATTTTCCCGTAAACACTACCTTGGTGACATATTTTTGCTTGTTATGAACTGGGGGTTTGTCTCCAGATTATTGGAAATCGGGGGACTTCGGGGTCATAACAACCATACAGGGGTGAAGCCCACACTGTCCTGAGGAGACGTCAGATCCTCCAGCTCTCCTGCTGTCCTGCCACTCTGAACGGTGCAGCCCCAGAAACACATCTGCTCTTTTAGCTGCACAAAAGATGCAAAGAAACCATGATGCCCACACACATTGATTCATGGCAAAATGATTGAGGCATGCAAAGATTCCACTCAGCTCCTCGTTATTGTTCAGCTGTTGACAGTTTAGCACTGACTGGGTTGGGGGGGGGCAATTAAACCACCCCCAAGAGCCTTTCAGACAGTTTACTCAGACTTGACTAAAGTCAGATCAGTGAACACATATATTTTTAGAGTGAAGTGGTAGTCACATGATTTTGAACCAGTTTTCAGTGCAAACCGGTGAAATTCAACATCAAATACCTCTGCCATTTTGCTTGGATGGCTAACTCATTACTAATAGGTTTCTCTTTCCTTAAGCCCTCACATTTTGCCACAGTCCACCACTGAACCGAATATGAAAGTACAAAGATGAAGGAAAATACAGAAATTCCTCACAGCGGAACTGAATTTGCACCAAAGTGGCAGTGAGCGGGTTACTGCTGTTATATCAAAGTGTGACAGTAGTAGCAATTAATCTCTAAGTACAAATAGTAACCAAATCCTTACATGGGTATTTACTTTATTCCACAGAGGACTATATATTTTGCTGTTTTCAATTAAATTTGAGTCTTCAGCAATCGGCCCAGTGGTGAGGACAGGTTGTGCGAAGTAACCCCATGTAGCTTCAAATTGGTGTGCTTGAAAAGCCTTAGCAGAGGTAGAATCGCAGGGTTCAATGAAGAGATAATTTAATGAATTTCCTGTCTTTTGTGGCTTTTGCCACATGTTGCTGCTGTAGCAGGCAGCTTTTTTTTTCAAGGGCAATTTACATAAATACATTAGCAGTGACATACAGTGCTTTACATTCATTCGGGTTAAAACCTTGCTCAAGGGTACAACAGCAGTGACCTGGCCTGTACTCTTATCTGCAGCTTTAGAGATGGATATCCAGGCCTTTGATCAGTATGCCACACTGCAAACCCCATCGGATGTCAGTACAGTTCTGCTGTTTGGTCCCCTAAGCTGTGACAGCATTACCTATGCATGTACACCTGGCCAGTTAGAAATATGTATGGAGGTAAATGATGGTATGCCGCTTTATGCAGTACTAGTGTTTCTATGTCTTTTGTTGCTCATAAGACCTAATGCCATTCTTCTTTTTTTAATGCTGAAATGATGACCTTAGAATGATGGCATGAAGTAGCCTTCTCTGTTTTTGTTCCTCGAGAATTTTTTTTTTTTTATATTCCAGACAGCCGGCGTGAAGCTCGGGAGAAGTTGGATCGGCGGCGGAGAGAGCGAATTAACCTCCGAGCACAGACACTCACGGAGCTCATTAAGGAGGACTCCTGCATGGGCCCAAGCATCATTCAACAGACCCCCCTGCAAGGCCTGCTTGCAGATAGCAGAATAAGGTTACGGCTTTGCTTAAAGAGAGAAGAAACAGTGTTAAAGAGACCTGGGGGAGCAGGAGGAAGAATAATAACGGCCAGACCGAGAGGAGAGGGGCTCCCCGCGGGGAGAGAGGCCCGCTTTCTTCCCCCACGCCCTTGACATCCGGCGACAGCCGAGTCGGGAGGAGGCAGCCCGTCCTCCGCACGGGTTCGAGGAGGGGCAGGGGTAGGCGGGGTGGGCCCCATCCGCAGGTCCTTCCATCCGCGGCCGGGTGTCTGCACCCCCCATCCCAGCTCCACGGCGGACACCATGAATAATTCGTGCCTGTCTTCGGCGTCTGGCTGTGACCTGCCAGCCACAAATTATTAATGCACGGCCGTCTGATGTCATGTCCAAAAAGAGTCTGGATTCCGCGACGCATATTAATGCCTGGTGCTGCACAGCCCTAAAAGAACACAGGCGTGAATGCACCCTCCTGCAGACATATATGATCTCTGTGATCACACATGCATGCAGTGTCAAAACCGGACTTTCTAATCAAGTTTAAAAATATATGCACATATAATTTTAAAAGTAATAATAGTACAGCAATATAGGAAAGTCAAAGAGAAGGATGGATGGCAGTGTAGCATAGTGGTAAGTAGCAAGGTTCATAACTGAAAAGTTGCTGGTTCGATTCCCTGCTGGGGCATTACTGCTGTACCAGCAAGGTACTTAACCCGTTGGCTCAGTAAATATCTAGCTGTATAAATGCATAACATGTAAGAATTGTAACCTACGTAAGTCACTCTGGGTAAGAGCATCTACTAAATGCCAGTAATGTAACGTAAAATAAGGGTATTTGAGAGACCTGAGAAGCCGACTTTGCAGTGACAGGAACGGCCAGACGCCTGACCTGCTGGTGATGGCCAGAAACCTCCTCCTGTTTTACCTGAATGAGGATGGTATCGAAACACAACATACTGCAGTAAACATCCAGTTTGGGAGGGAGGGGTATAGGAGTTGGGGGGCTGTATGGCCCGGGCCTCAGTGGAGTGGAGTGCAGAGTGGGGGGATCAGAGTGGGACCCAAAATAATACAAGGATCGTACTAGGAAGAAAAAAGCACGCTCAAACTGTTACGGGTGTTAAGTAGTAGCCTGAAAGGAAATGTATTACCGGGTGGAAGGGAGTGCATTATCAGACAGAATGGGAATGTAGTATTACCTCGAAGGGAATGCAGTATTAGACTGAGAGGGAATGAAAGAATTCGACCTGAGAGAATGTTGTATTAGACTAAAGGTAATGCAGTATTTGACTGCAGGGGATGTCGTGTTTATGTGAAGAGAATGGAGCATTTGACTGAATGAAGTGCTTTATCTCCATCTGTTTATTCCCTTTGTAGGTGATTCCCTGAAAGGAGAACGCTGCCGATGGTATGGGCCATGCCAGCCCACACCTGGCATGCATCTTTCACACAAATTGCCTGGAATATTCTGTGATTTATGGCATTACCATTTTTATTTGATTTAAAACCCAGTTTTCACCAAGACCTCAATAAGAACAAAAACCACCCATGCAGGAAAAGATGCGCGGAAAATAAACTACAGGCAGCATGCCGAACGGATATAGTCACCACCGCCACCGCGATGCAGACTGCAAAGTAATTTGTTATTCTGTAATAAAAGAAAATACACAAATGCTCTGCTTTTAAAAACGCGCCATCGAGCTCCACAGTTCCACGCTCCCAGGCCTTTATATCTCCTACCTTACAGGTTATATTTGTTTTTCCCTCATTTGTTTAGCAGAGGCCCTCACCCGGTGAGACAAAGGCAGCTTACATTTCCACACTATCCATTTAAACAGCCGGATATTTACTGAAGCAACACGGTTTAAGTACTTTGCTTAAGGGTACGACGGCACTTCCTCCCATGATTTGAGCCTGCAATTTTCCAATTGTGAGTCCAGTTCCTCAACCGCTCATAAATATTAAATACTGCCGGCTTAAATACTGCAGGAGTTTGCATGTGCATAGTGCATTCAACCGGACATTCAAATTACAGCCCGGGTGCAACGCTCTGCTGCTGCAGTACGGAACAGCAGGTGGCTGCATGTCTCTCAGACGTAACGTCGAGTTTACATTTCTCAGCAGCCTGCTTGCCTGCATATTTGCAGGTTATATATATGCACAGACAGGTGGATGGTTTGGTGTGTGGGTCGCATGTCTGCGCACACAGGTGGATGGATAGGTGTGTTTGTTACATTTCTGTGCAGACAGCAGGGCAGTTAGATTACATTACTGCGCAGACAGCTGCACGGGTTGCTCTGTGGGTTATATTCTGCGCAGACAGTTGCACGGTTTGGTGTGTGGGTTCTATTCTGCGCAGACAGCTGCGCAGTTAGGCGTGAGGGTTATATTCTGCGCAGACAGCTGCATGGTTAGGTGTGTGGATTATATTCTACGCAGACAGCTGCATGGTTTGGTGTGTGGGTTATATTCTGTGCAGACAGCAGCACGGTTGGGTGTGTGGGTTCTATTCTGCGCAGACAGCTGCGCGGTTAGGCGTGTGGGTTATATTCTGCGCTGGATGGTTAGGTGTGAGTTACATTCCTGCTCTCGGCAGCAGAGCAGCTGTTGGTGTCTGGATAAAGGAGAGTTTCTTAGAGGAGGTTAATTAAATTGGCTAACCCGCAGACGGCCATCGGCTGGTGCAGGAGTGTGGTGGCGGGAGGACCGGAGGTCAGAGGAACCCGTGTAGTGGGAGCCGGCCTCCGAGACCCTGTGATAGAGGCCGAGCCAGGCCAACGGCAGCGCAGTCAGACGATAGCACAGGCTCCTTTTTATCCCGCTGTGGCCACTACCTCCGACTCAAAGCTTCATTTAAGGAGGGGGGGGACCTTTCCCCCCTCACACCCCCCTCCCCCACCACCCCCAACTCTGCCAGAGTGATCATGACAGAATCTTGGTCACTGGCAGCTGTGGAGCTGTTCCCTCTTACCTACCGTTAGATGAAGCAAGGTGACCCGGAAAAACCCCTTACCACTTGTCCCAAAAATTCCCACCTGGTAATTCAGCTTGTTTCAGCCCCTGCCAAGACCGCTGCCTGACTATGGAAGATCTCACCCGTGTGTTTTTATATATATATGCATGTCTATGCATAGAATTTTAATATTCTATATATAATATAGAATGTTGGTTTTTGTTTTTTTTGTTTTTTTTTCACACATAGACTAAGCCAAAACCGTGTACAACTCCAATAATCAAGTGGACCTCATCAGCTCAAGCTGTTGCTCTTAATATTCAACAGTTTCACTTAATCCAATGCTATAAATTTCATAAGATTTCAAATATATATGAGGCTAAAAAATGTCTGCCTGGTCGTGGCAGTGTGGCTTCAGGGGTGTGTGAGGGTCTGGGAGGAAACGTGGCTGACTGCTGTTTTCCTGACGGCCACTGCACGGCTTTAACTGCAGCCTGGCGGCGGCTGGCCAGCTGCCACGGCAACACCTCGGCGACGCGGCCGCGACCTTGCACAAATGCGACGAGGATGTTCCGTGATGGCCGGGGTCAGAGCACAGCGAGCCAACTCATTACCGACACGCCAGAAGCCCCGGCACCATCTGATGTGCCAGAGATCACCCGTTAATTGCGTTTCCTGGCCCCGGTCCAAGGACGGGTTCGTCATCGCCCTGCGAGAGAAGCCCCTCGAGAGTTCCCGAAACGTCACACTTCTGTCTCGCACCTCCGATTCAAGGGTAGATCCTGCGAGTTCTGTCTCCGATTCACAAACAGTCACACCCCGGCCAGGGCCGATACTGTACACACTGCGAAGCTGCTTACCAGCCAATAAAACGGAAGTGGACAGAGTACAGAATTTCCTCGTGGCCAGTTGCATCTTTGTTTAGCGGCAAGATTCAGCAAGTTTTGTAGTTAAAGGTTGTCATGATTTTAATTTAAGGATGCTCAAGATGTGCTTTTTAATTTTGTGAAAATGCATGTCTTTGCATAGTCAGATTCAATTGTTTTTTCAATTTTTTTTGTCTTTTGCTCAGAAAATATATTAATTTACAAAGGTATACCAGGTCTTGCAAAATATTTGAGAAGGGAAATTCAGCTGTGGGTAACAGTGTTTACCCACAGCTGGTTAAGTTAATTTTCTTAATTTTGCACATGCATTCATAAATCACCCATGGAAGTGCTCACCCACCCATACTCCCAGTCATTTAATCCATCCTGCTCCTCATACACTGAAATATCATGTCCTCCATAAACATTAGCATATTCAGAGCTGAGCATTCCTACAGAAAGGCCAAAGTGAGATCACTAGTCTTAACATTTCAACGTTTTCTCCCTGTAAACCCTGGACTCCTCAGAGCTCAGAGTTCAGAGCTCAGCTTTCCCCTGCACACTGTGCCCGACGCACTGGCCCCTTGCACAGTACACCAACGCACTGATCCTGTGTACCTCCTGCTGTTCCCAGCACTCCTACATGACATGTACACACCAGGGAGATTACAGATACAGAGCCCTTGGCTAATTCTAAGAATTAAGCATACAATTTCACTTTGTAATTTAGTGGTATCTTGTTCATGTGTGAACTTGTACTGACACTGAACTGAAGTGCTGCTGTTTATGGTGCCATATGAGTTGCCATGCAATGCTACATGTGCTACATTGTTGTTGTTTTTTTCTCTATAATTCTTATGGTTTTTTTTTTTTAATTTTTACCTTTCATTTTGAACAAGTGTCTTGAAGTGATTGCTGAATGAAAATGTGCTGCAAGTATTAACAATAATAATAGTTCCTGCCCACATATTACTGCTCAGGGTGCATGTGTCACAGAGCATGACTTTCCCAGCTCACAGCATGTATTGCAGAGGCTCTGACAGGTGCAGGATTGAATTTTAAGGAGAAGCATCACAGGTCACCTTTAGGTCACAGCTCAGAATCAGTCAACCCCAGAAGCCGGGTTAGGTTTGCATATGATTCCTCCCTGACAAATGTTAACACCTGCCAACAGGCAGTGGTGTAGGGAAACTCAGATGTACAGTGTCAGGGCTGGGACAAACCACGCTGTCTTGCATGCAGCGGACAAAATGTCCTTTACTATGCCTGGATGTTATCTCCAGATTGTCTTGCGTTGTGTGCGTGTGTGTGTGTGTGTGTGTGTGTGTGTGTGTGCGTACTATCAGGTGTGCCTTTCAATGTGAGTCAGATATCAAATATCATACAGTATGTGACAGTGCAGTGTACATTATAGGTGGCATGTGAGAATACAGATTGTAATATGAGTGTCATGAGTTATGAGTCACAAGAGTTGTATATCTTTTATATACTATGCAGTAATTCTGTGTAATATTTTAGTATGCCATGCTGTATATGGTATGTACTTTATGCCATGCAGAATATGAATGTGAGTATAGTGTATACAGTACTGTACGCGGTATAGTGTAGTATATGCAGAATGATGATATTGTATATGATATGCAGCAGACAGTACAGGACAGGTATTTCCACATGTTTTTCTATCGGTGCTATCTGATGGGTGTTCTAAGAGATACAAGTGGGTGGTTTGGTGCACTGTATGCTGCAGCTCAGAATCCAACAGGAAGAAAAACAACACTGAACAATTATTCAAGGTAAAGTGTGGTTTTTTCATTAAAATAAATTCCAAAAAATACAATTATACAACAAAACTGCCACAGAAAATAAATTTGAGAAAGAATCTGTGTAATTAAAACTTGGGGGAAATTACCTTTCATCTGCCTGGGCTTTTGTTCTTGGGTTTATTTCTGACTGCTCTGTGCGGGGCTGGGAGTGAGAGGAACAACTGGGTGTTGCATGATTTGTTTTTGATGTTGTCGACAAACAAAACAGGTGTTAATAGGTAGAGACGGACACACGGGTGGGTGGGGGGTTGTAAGTGTATTTTTAATTGTAATTAGCTGATGAATAATCATTTTTCAAGAGTCTACTCCGGTAGTTAATTTATTCCGAAATGGCATCAGTTATTGAAAGTTAACTTTCTTTTTGTTTTTGCATATATGTACTAGGTACTGTAGCAGTCGCCTTGTTTACAATTTAAACAGCTTTGGAAATTTGGGAGATTTTCACAGGAAAGCCAGTGTCATATATTTCATTTTCATACAGTTTTCTTTTCATGTCAATGTGTATCATTCTGTATGACTGCCAACATACAGTCTGTGAAGCACAATCTGGGACCAGCGTTTGAATGGGTAGTTGAATTCAAAAGGGTTATTCGCATCTCATCATGTAGCTTCTCAATCCCTAACCTGCCAAAATCAAGGCCTATATTTCTTCTGTTCTGTTTGTGTGTTGTTGTAATGTCTTGTGATACTTGGATGCATAATGCTTTGTATCACATGTGAATCACATGTGAATGGGTATAAGCAGGCACCAGCAGTTAAGAGCAATGCCATTGTTCTGTATGCATTGTGATACATGTATAGTGTATCCGTATGTAGCATAGTATGTGTTATGAGTTATGAAAGCACTTGTAATTCATGAGTTTTGCCCTTGTGCAAATGGCAGACAAAGCGCTGCTGACAGATTTGCATCCTTTATGCCGAGCCATTTTTCCCTGTTTGAAATCAGAGTATTTATGGATTGTGATTGCGCCATCTCAGCTTTCACGAGGAAAGAAGAAAGCGAAGGAAAACTTTTCAATAATGAGAGCGGTGAGGCGTTAGGTCAGCCCGTCGGAGAGAGCGGCGGCGGTTTCTGCAGAGACGCCGAAAGCCTCGTCAGGCAGCTTGTTTACGTTTACCGCCTCATTGTAACGGGAGGACTCAATCACACAACATTGTGGAGTGCATAAAAGAAGAGAGACAATCGCAGGCCAGATTACAGCGTCTCCCCGGCAGCAAAAGGTCAAACCTTGACCCAGCTGCTCAGTAATTGTTGCCTAGTCATGACTGCCTAGAGCTTTTCACTCAAGTTTTCTTTTCTTTTTTTTTGTCAATGCTATATTAATTACCTTCAGTGCTGCATTTACATTGAAGCACAGATGTTATGTATTTTTCAGGCTTTGGTCTCTGCATTTTCAACCACAGAAACAGAGGAGTTTACAGTATAACCACAGACGTGCCGCGGTAAGAATGGATATACATGTTGTAAGCAACAGCCAAATGCTTGCTAAACATGAATGGTCTTAGCATATTACAGTCTGTGTTTGAATCGAGCTTCTTTTTTTTTTTTTATTCTTTATTTGCAGTTCAAAGCTTCCATAGTTCAAGAAAGCAGGTACGGCAAGCATGAAAGGCCAAACGGAGCTTCACGCCTAGCAACAGCTGTACAGAAGATAAGTAGGCAGGCAAATGGATAAACTGAATGACTGATACACAGATGGATCGCTGGATGGACAGTATTGTGGGGTTTTAAAGGATACTGTGAAATAAGGCAAATCACATCATCGATATCATTGTCAAATTAACAGCACGTTGTTGTATTAAAACCACCTCCTGTGCTGCCTGTATATAACACAGGCATTCATTTCAGGAGTGTGTGAGAGCGTGTGAGAGTGTGTGCTTTATGATGTTACTATTTAAAGGGCGATAAATCTGATTTTGATGACCCTGGAGGGACCTGTGTAGATTAATGGCATTTTATTTAAGGCATCCATGTTTAGCTGCTTTTAAAATATTGTCCCACATGGATTATTTTAAAACAGAAAAGGGTGGCAATTTATTCATTTAATCTATGGTTGCCGTGCAAACGAAGCGGTACGGGCTGTTTTAGCCGGGAAAGAGGAGCGCGGCTATCCCCCCGAGTGGAAGAAGGATATTGCGCAGGGATCACTGCGACACATTGAGGGCAATCATTGCAGCATTGCATTCTGCTGCTCTCAAACTGCGGGCAGACACTCCCGTTTCCCTCACGCGCCGGTCTCTCTGCTCACGCTCTGTTACGCTTACTTATTAGTTTATTGAAGCTGGAGAGGTTTTAGCATATAGGCTTTCATTTTGATCGCGCTTATACAAATGAGCATAGATGGATGGATGGATGGATAGATATGCAGACTCTGCTGCACAGTTTGTGCAATTTTAAATAAATCAACATGTATCGAGGGTCACATTTGGGTTGTTGGCTCAAATCCTAACTGAGGCATAGCTGTTGTGTGCTACAGCAGGGTTATTTACCCACATTTCTAGAGATAATTATGCTGTCTCTGTATATCTCCCTTGCTCTCATTCTCTCTCTCTCTAATGCCACCTTGTGTGTTTTAGTGTTTTCCAGTTAGAGTATGGGGTTAAGAACAAGGTCACTTAGGTCTGTGCATGTTACAGTGGCTTTTATGCATTTTGTCTGGTTGGTGTCTGAATGTTTAGACATTTCCTCTGGTCATGACAGAGATGATACTCGTATTCATTTGAAAATATGGTTATATCTGGAGAGCCTCTCGGCTGACAGTGGATTCCTCACAGACAGAGCAAAGGTGCATGTGACAGCCATCAGACTCTCACATGTGGAATGACCCCCTTAACACAGACACCCAACCCAGCAGTGAGAGGCTGGCACTCACTCTGATTGGACAATTCAAATCATGTGAACTGATGACTACCAGCTCCATGTAAGGTCAGACTCTAGGTAGTCATTGTCTCATAATTACATTTTTGCATTGACTTAGTTATTGTTTGCCTGTATTCTGTAGTGAGTCTATCCACTGCAAATCCAAGCCAGCTATTCCATGTCTCTCTGTGTGATAACAGCACTTTGTAATGTTGGCATGAAAGTTACTTGTTTCCAATATCCAGCTCTGTCCTCCTCTAACCTTTGTCTGGGAAGCAAATTCACCCCCTGTGTCTGTTTCTCTGTATGGTGAGCTAACCTGTGAAATCCACTCTGCCCTCCCGCCACTGGCACAGAACAGAAAAAGTACACCACAGCTGGTGTGTTTCACACCAACGAGAGGAAGGCCTCCGCTCTCAGAGGGTAAAATCTCCTCTGGGCCATTGGCTTAGATGGCGATGGCTGCGAATCTGAGCCACCTCGAATGAAGAAAGGGAAATCTCCAAGGTCCAGACGAATGCATCGTTTCTGCCCGTTTGTGCGGGGAACTCAGAGAGCTTACCAGCGTGTGTTCATAAACCCACTCACCCTCGAGTTCGGATTACGGACACAGAACAGAGAATCCTCCTTTAACTCAACACTGAAATCCCGAAACACCCTTCCCTCCTCTCAGGACGCCCCCGATCAGAGACACGTGCCATCGCTAGAAATGTCAAGTCCAGGGGGAGGATGAGGAGATAGCAAAGCAGCATGTATATTTCTTCTTTCGGCTTTATATATAATATAAAGAAGCAGAAAGGGGAAAAAAAACAAACAAATGACAATGTGACTGCACTGCTGACTGAGTGATTCAATCCTCCGCCAGCTTGCTTCTGATGATCCTGTGTTCAGCTCTGTGTCACCGCCCGCGCTGCACTTGAGACGCACCGTCCGTATGGAGAGGAAACGAGCAAACGCACAGGCGCCGGGGCAGGAGGGGAGGCCACTACAAAGGCAGAAGCCAAATGCCACGTTCTCTCCATCTGGAACGGCGAAAGAGGCGGAATGCAAACTCCCAGCATGCACCTCTCTCTATCTCTCTCTTGCTCTCTCGCTCTCTCGCTCTCTCTCTCTCTCTCTCGCTCTCCTCCTCCTCTCGGACTAATGGTGTGAATTTTCCCCTGCTGAAGTGGCCCATAAAGGAGTCTCCACTGAGCGTCAGCGGGTTGTCGGGCCCAGACCTTTAAAAATCCCATTTATGCATTCTTCTTTTCCCTCTCCCCTGCCTCCCATTGCTTGAGTAGGCATCAGGGCGAGACAGCAGCCTTCCACAGCCCCCGTGCGAACGCGCGACCTGCTGAATAATTCAGCAGGGCCTTCCACTGAGATAATTCACAGTGATTTACACCTGGAGACGGAGGACAGAGCACCTCTCCTCCTCTTTTTTTTCCTGTCTTTTTTTCCAAGAAAAAGGAAAAAAAGCATCACACATTTTCAAGTTTCAACCAGCGCTAACTTCATGTGTCATCTGTCAATGCGCTGATGTCAAAGCTGGTCCGTGGTCCCGATACACCCAACGACCTAATCTGTGTCTGCCAATCAATGGCTTCTGGTGTCTGGAGCATTTTTTCCCCTCCAATGACATGCTGTTAGCTGCTTTTTAAAAGGATGGTGTGGCTTTGTCTTTTTACCGCGCCTTCTTCTTTGCTGTTCATACCAGCCTGAATACTCACACATACATTACGTTTGTACAGGGACACTTTGGTGCATTGTGACATTATGTCCAGACTGTGATCCATTACCAGAAGGTGAGAAAAGTGTGTGCCTTTGCAAATACACGCAATGAGTCATTCATTCTGATAAGTTCTGCCAGTTATCCTTCAGAGCTTCTTACTAGTCATTATAAATGTGCAAAGGTCCCTCTTTTGTGAAAGTCCTCGTTTATTCTAATTCAAATCCCACACCTGGTATTTTACCTGCGGGTCCACCAGACTCTGAAAGTGACACACAGAAAATGTCCTTGTTTAGCTCTGAAAAGCAGGATGGAGAAAAACAAGGACATTAACTGTGTATAAACATTGTCATTTCCAGGAACTGAAGCTTTTTAGATCTTCAGTTGGTTGCATTGATCGAGCCTCAAGTGCCTCAAAAAAAAAAAATAATAACATGCATCAGTTACTTTAAACTGCTACCTTTTTCAGCCTTTCCTGTATAGGATGAATTTCGTTTTGTAAGCACAATTAGTGATGGGAATTACCTTATCGGGGTTTGTGCGTCTATAAATTTAATCCTTCTTAACTCAAACACATGTAGTACTTCTTGAGCTGCTATAGGGTTGTTGTTCGGAGTTGTGGGGGTTTACTTACTTGCATAGACCCAGTCAGGGTTTGGCTTTCCCTCAGATCCCCTGTAGCTTTCAACAGGGCATAAATATTGACCATGTTTTTAGAGTGTCACGTTGCGCAGATCCGGTGCATATTCAGTGATCTTTATGGCATGTGAATCATCTGCCACACAGGGGACAGTGAATGAGAAAACCTTCCAGATGATTTAAAGATCAGTGAATCTGCATCGAATCTTAATATGACAGCACAGCATCAAGACAGCTTCAGAGAGGTTAACACGGCTCTTGATAACATGAAAACAAGGTAGAAAAACATAAAGAGACCTAAGAGATGAAGGATTTAAGATTTATTAGACTATGAGACAGTATATACAGCCAATATTAGCCGATTACCCTGCAACCCAACATGCCTGCAAAGAGAATAACTTTTAGAGGAATTCCTATCACAGTTAGTGTGTTTTTTCTTTTTTTCTTTGATGTCCGAGGATTTGCAGAGGAGGAATCTTGGGGCTTTTCAGCTGTCAGGACAAATACTAAAGTGGATAAGAGGGGGGTTTATGGCATTCACCCTCTCTCTCTGTAGCTTATCCCTGAAACTGTCAGCAATGCTGTCACTCACAGAGAGGGGGGGTCACAACAGAGACGTGGAAGAGCCCGCACAAGCACCGTGTGTGTGTAAGTGTATGTGTGTGTGTGTGTGTGTGCATGCTTGTGTCCATGTTTACCTGTTTATGTTTGGGTGTGCATGTGTTTGTGCTTGTACTTGCCATGTGTGTGTGTGTGTGTGTGTGTGTGTGTGTGTGTGTGTGCATGTGTTTGTGCTTGTACTTGCCCGTGTGTGTGTGTGTGTGTGTGTGTGTGTGTGTGTGTGTGTGTGTGTGTGTGTGTGTCAGTACATGTGAGTAGGTGCATGTGCGTGTGTGTTTGTGTTTGTCACTGTGGAGGTCATCCCTTCCCTCTGATTATTTTAATCGAATTCCTCTCTCAATTTCACAAGAGCTTATCAGGAACGGCTTGGCTGCGGGTTGCTTGCAGAGGTATTGAGGCACAGACACAGCTCCTTCAGCACACAGCATTACAGCTGTGGAGAGAGTGCCAGATAGCAGCACACCCTTCAGCTAATACATACGTTTGGTTATACTACGGGAAATAACTATACAGTATGATACTGAAAAGACAAAATCACTGAATGATTGAAATGATTGGAACCACTGTGTGTGTATATGTGCACACGCAGACATACGTGCACATGCGCACACACGCACACACACACACGTACACACGCGCACACACGTACACACACATAAACATGTACACACATACATATAAATGTAAATATATATAAATATATATATATATATATAATATGTACATATATAGGGAGGGATGTGAACATACATTCAACCGTTTATAAACAGCTGCATTGTGAGGATTAGCCTGTCTGTAAAAATGAATGAATGAGTGATTTATGTGCTGGATGTATATATCTTGCCTACCCACATTCACCTTACCAATACTTCACACTGTTGTACAACCGCATAAAGCTTTTTATTTATTTATTTTCTTCAGAATTACTTTTTTTCACACACAGCCCTGTCAAATCCCAGGATTGGAGCAGAAGCTCTGAAGCTGAACCCTTTCACCCCTGGCACACTGTGTCGGGGTGCCCTGACAGTCACTGTAGCTCTGAAGTGCTGGTGTTCCACGTTTTAAGAGCAATACATTATCATGATAAACGCTGGGCAGTAAGAGCAATGGGAAGGGGAAACATAACAGAACAAAGCCAAGCTAAAAAAAGGCTGCTTCAGTCTGTAAACGCTCAATGCGTGGTGTTAGAGGCGTGATCCATGAATTTGAGTCACTTCAGCTTCACCTGCAACAGAAAAGCACAGCTCTGCTCCATCACGCTTCTGCTGGCTGTTTGCAGAATGGGCGCAGATGGTAGCTGGAAACATGAGGTGAGACTTAAAGGTGAAGTTGGTGAAGCTGAAGAGCCGAAAAAAAAAAAAGTGGGAGCGGCTAATGAAGCTTGACAAGACTCTGTGAATTATGGAGCGTGCACATGCGCACGATTCGGTGCGTGAGACGCAGATTTATACGAAATTCAAAGAGGAAAATGACTCCGTCTTTCTCTTGAACGTGAAGCAAACTGTCTGACAGAAACACGAGTGCTGAGTAGGGAAAAAAAAGGATTCAGTCTCTTTTTTAACACTTTAGTTATGTAGGTTTCAACACTGTGGGTGTTATCAAGTGTTTAATAAAGAATTAATAACTACATTATCCATGTACTATTACTACATCTACTACATATATATCAGTGCATTGTTGATGTTTACTCCTCCATCACAAGGCCAAGGTTGCCAGACTCACTGAAAATTCCACACAAGCCTAGGATTTCCTATTTCCATTTATTCAGTTAGATTCAAACATGGGATTGAATTTGCAAAGGAAAATCAGCTTCTGCTCCTTGCAGCTGTGGACCTGAATAGCAACAGTAATTCTGAGTTAGGCTTCATGACACAAATACTGGGAGGAGCTACAAGGGAATGTCACTCGCTAACTTGTCTGAACCTATCAAAAACTTTGATCTCCACAGTAAAGCAGTGTGATTGGTTCACATCAGTGAGTAATTGACAACATATGATTGGCTCACCGGTTTTAGGGCCAGTAAAGCCTCACTTCCTCACCTCTGCACAGCAGTACTGTTTTAACCTTGAGTGAAGTGCTTCAACCCGCTCTGGTTAACATCCAGCTGCATAACTAGGTTACTGGGCCACATGTTATTTTAAGAAGCTTTTCATACACTTAAACATTGGTAAATACGTTGCTCACTATCAAATAAGCATGACATATTTTTCAGAGTAGTTAGTGAACAAGCGCTCACTTTATTAAGGACATAAAATATTATAAAATATTATATCAATATAAATAATTAGAAATCATTCCTTTAAAAAGAATCTCAGGTATGTTTAGTATTGTAGTTCTGAAATATTGTCAGGCTTTAATATTTCACATTTACAGTTAAATAAGCTTTCCAAACATGATTGTAAACCTACAGCCAAAAAAGAAACATTATTACCTCTTTCCTTCACAGATACTGTTTATTTACCAACAGAAACAGGTCATACTTAATGGACAGACAGGGGAAAACACGTACGACAGGAGGACCTCAGATGGAGTTCCTGACATAAAGAGCCCATTCACCATGTATATCACAAACAGAAATTAAATGAGATGTTTCACCTGTCTAGATGAGTTCAGCTGATCTTTATTTTCAAACATATTCCTTGTCTTAGTGCGTAGCATAAGGGCACAATACAATCAGACACATCAACCATCACACGTGTGCAACATCTAAAATAACAACAAGAAATGTCAAATAAAGTGTAAATGTATGTGAATCAAGAGTCAAAGGAGCTTCCCACAGCCGGTCTCAGCATCACGATAGCTCCATCTCAGACGTCTCTCATTAAAAAGGTGTGCTGCACTTTGTGCGGAAAGAAAATGTCTGTCAATTTGCGGGAGTCCTTAATGAGATCGTCCTTTCCGATCTGGTAAAAGTCACACAGGAGATTAAAAGATGGCTTTCATCTGTGGTAGCTGCTCACGGCTTACCAATCAGAGACCTCTGGCAGAAACACGGCCAGTGCTACACACCAACCCCAGTCACTTTGCTTGCGTGATCAGGAGTCCATGTGATCTTCTTCAAGTGTCCTTTTTGTCAAGCTGAGATATAAATGGAAGTAGCAGGTGACTCGATGTAAACTGCACCACCTAACCCGCCTGTCAAAGCAGCGACCAGGTGTGAAAGGTGACGCATAAGCGCAAGAGATCAGTCTCACCTGCACAGTAAAACGGGGTGGGTGAGAAGAGAAAGAGAGTTTGTGTGTGTGTGTGTGTGTGTGTGTGCGTGTGTGTATGTGCAAGCTGTGTGTATGATTGTCTGTATATGAGTGTGTGTGTATGTGTGTTTGTGTGTATATGTGTGTGAGAGAGAGAGAGAAAGCGCGTGTGTGTGTGTGTATGAGTGTGTGTGTGTTCGCGAGCCTGCATGTGTGTGAGCGAGAGAGACAGTGGTTGTCACATAACAGAGAGAGGAAGAAAAGGCAGCCCCTGCCGGAAGCTTCCAGTAACACTTTGTCCTCTCGGCACCACCTGTTCCCTTTCACCATCACCTTCATGCAGGCCATCATTAGCGCTCTGCAAAGAGCCTCTGTCCACATGCAATGCCCCACCACCGTTCTGAAGCCACACTTAAAAAAGAAAATAGGATACAGGGAAGAGAGGAAAAAAAAGATTACAGATCACTGGTGCCACATGAAAACCCAGTCTTTAAAGGTGTTTTAAAATACAATACACAGAGAGAGAGCGCAACGTGGCTGGCATATATGGCCAAGTTCAATAGCACAAATTGTGGATTTATCTTTTTCTCATTCCAATATGGACATTTTATTCATTTTAATGAACCAGCTCAGGCGTCAAGGGTGTGGTATTAGCCTTCATTGTTTTTGGCACATGCACATCCACCATGCATACACGTATCTCAGCCTCTCTGTCCACAGCGAGGCCCTGGGCTCATGGGTAACAGCTCCTGTTGGCTGGTTGCTGCTTGGGTAGCATCCCCTGTGGGGGAGGAGCAGGTGGAAGAAGCTGAGATTGAGATGGGGAGATTCTGTGTTTGCACCTAGGCACAGGTGAGAGGTGGAGCGGATGAGATCTGCTTATCAATGCAGTGCACGTGTTTTGCTCGAGACGGTCCAAGGTCAGGCTGTTCATGCTGAGACCCCCACATTTCCACCCCCACATACACACAGGCACACACACTCACACACACACACACACACACACACACACACACAAACACACACACACTTGTGCGCATGCCTCTTTGTTCCCTTTATCTTGTGCTTCCTTCTGTTTGGTGTGTGGGGACTGAAAATGTGTTTGAGTCTAGACTGCTGTTGGCATCGCACCACGAAGCTGTAGTTTGCTGCAATCCGGTCGTATTCACCGTTGATGTCGGGCGGCAGTCTGGGGTAGTGGTTTAGCCCAGAAGCCCAAGCTACATTCCTGGACGCCCCTGCCCCCCTGAGCGGAATCCCAGGCCTCCATCTCTTCAGCTGTACGAATCAATGATGTGTAAAAATGTAAGTTTCCCTGTAAAGCAAATAATCCATGTAAATGACTAATGAGAATGACTCCTGCAGCAAAGTACAAGAGTAATGTAAATTCATTCAGTCCACTTTCCCAGCAGTTGTGGAATAAATGCATCTTTAAAGACAAGGCTCTTTTCTATCACGGTGTGTCTGCAGTTCCCCTCCATTCTAAATGAGAAAAGAAGCTGTGGCGTCTTTATCAGTTAATAAATTAACTGGAAAACAATGCCAACAATGCAAGACATGACACGGAACCACTGAAGAGAACTGAAGAGCGGTGACAATATTCCCTGTCAACTTTGCTTTAAAGTGAAAGGTAACAACCGCATGAGGTACACAGAAATGCACACGCAAGAAAAGTTTCATCACGGGAAATTGTGAAGCACAACATTCATAAGCATCATTCATTGATGAAGATTATTAGTAGCATAAAGAGTAGCAGTCTGTGTTCCACTCTGTGTGAATGCAGGCACTGGCATGACACACATGTGCATGATTGTGTGTGTGCGTGTGTGCGTGCATGAGTGTGTGTGTGTGTGTGTGTGTGTGTGTGTGTGTGTGTGTGTGTGTGTGTGTGTGTGCGTGTGCCCTGTATGTGCCCTGTATGTGCTATGCCGGGCTACCTCACTGTGACCCTCTCAAGTGAAATGCAGTCGCTGAAAATGGATGGACATAATTGGAGTCATTATAACTGCATGGTTTCAAAGGCAGAAGATTGAAAAATTTATAATAGGGCATGAATTTCTAGCACAGGAAAAAAAAATGCATTTAAATACCAAATTTACTCTAAAAGTTTCAGCAGCGTTATCGCGTTTGCAGCGAGTGTATTCCCGCCGACAAACAGTGCCGCAACGACAGGCAGAGGGCCTGCCATCGACGGGCGAGGGCTGGTGCCAGCGCAAATATTATGTGAAGAGAAACGAGAGGCAGAAGAGGAAGAAAGAAAAACATGGTTTAGGCCGTACATTTTCAGGAGTGTCACATAAAGTGATTCATGACAATCCACTGCACCTTAAAAAAAATCACTGACAGGCCATGCAGCGGGAGACAATAAACTGGAGAAGAACCAATTACCAGTGGAAGGCACCCTGGCGGCTTGCGGCTTTCAATATGTCATTATCTCAGAATCGACACTTCCAAGAAGTCCTGACAGGCCAGTCCTGCCTGCGCCTCGGCAAGGAGCCCTGATAAACCATCAGTAACAAGAGGAGCAGAGAGACGGGGGTCTGCCACATGGATCCATACATAACTCTCCTCAGCGTTAACCTCCACGCATCCAAATCTCCTCAGAGAATTCCTCCTCCTGTTGTTGTTGATGTGACTCCCGGTGCCAAAGCCCTGGTAAGATTATTCCCTTAAATCTGAAATGGTAATTATATTTCTCTAATCTAATCCTGTAGAAGCCCCATACTTCCTCTGCAAACTGCCCTGAAGCAATTATACAAATGTCAATGAATTAAGTAATAGCTTGGTGGGATGCCAGCGGGATCTGCCGGGGAATCGTCGCTGGCGGCCGAAACGCGTTTGTCAGCCGGACTGCGCAGACGCACGCAGCGTCGTGCACGCAAACGCCGCCGTTAACCCCTCCCCGGGACCATCCGTCTGCAGCCTACGTCTGCGCAGCTCCCTGTCAAACTGTCCCCACCTCCATGGCAGGAAACAAGGTTTGCGAAATAAACAGACTGCCATAAGAAAGACTGCCCCGACCTACCTCAGGACCTCATCTGCCCTACGCCCGCTC